>JANZXV010000008.1:9207039-9217832 GCA_027576455.1 Erythroxylum roigii | reverse complement strand
ACTATAAATATAAAAAAATATATTAATATTGTCCGAATCACTCCGAAGTTTCATTAAACCACTTTACCCGGAAAATGTCATGAATGCATGCCAAAATACTTCTGCACAATTAAGCACATATGAAATAATTTCCGTTAATCTTCTAACCCTTAATTTGGGGCGTTACATTTGTCCCCTGTCTCATCGTTCCAATGAGATCTTCCCCTTGTTCGCCAATCATTATTGCTCTCAGGTTTCTTCCCCTTTTCAGCTTGAGTTTTCAACGCAGCTACATCAGCAACTATGGTGTTAAATATCTCAAGACGAGAGGCTATGGTAGCTAATTGTTGGGATACTGGTTCCGATATATTATTGTGGGTTTGTGGTGGTAGGTCATTGGTGGATGAACGAGTGATGGCCATGGCTCTGATACCAAATGATAGGAACCAAAAAAGTAGGAGAGTAAAAATAACTGAGAATGAAATTTTATTGATAAATTTGAGAGTAAGAATCTTAAATTCCCAAGTCAATTCGTATGGAGAGGATTAAACTCCAAAACAAAGGAATTAATTTCTAAATAAAACTACTCACTTGCTCTAACTATCAGATATTTATAATGTTAGACTCCTAATCGCAATAAAAGATAGACTTTTAATTGTAATAAAAGATAATACCTAATCTATAAGCTAAAATAAAGATAATACCTAATCTGTAAAATAACAAAATAGCTAAAATAATGAGATAACTACTAGATGTGTGTAATGGGATCAAACTACTGATTGACCAAATCTTAGCCCATGTGATCCTGGAGGTGTCATATCAAGAGCCCTAATTTCAAACAAAACCATACCCAAGCAAATCGCCGACTACGTGTAGGTTCCACGACCTCGTCTCTCTTGTTGTTCCTACTAATCACTAACCAATATTTGTTATATATTACAATTAACTAAAAAAGAAGTGAAATTTCAATTTCTTCACTTAGAAAGGTTTTCAACCCACACCGTTAGCAATGGAGCTAAGTAAAATTGCCTTTATTTTAATTATAAAAAAGGAGTTGGTTTATCATTTGAGTATGGTTAAAGGGAGACGGAAGACACAATGAACCGCCAAAAAATATCGATGCAAGAGCTCTTGTAGTACTACGCAAAGCCACTGCAAAAGTGTTTGATGAAACGAAGCTTCAGGACTTGGAATAGATGGTGAAATGAAACATGACAAACAATTGCTCTCCATGTGTTTTTTTGTTCCTTTTGATTTATATGAAGCAGAAGCAGAAGCAGCTATGATGGTAATCAAATACACTACTACTTGAATCAATCATCGCTGCCCTGCCCTGCCCTTTTGAGGCTAAGTACAGAAATACCAACAGAAGAAGTTAGAACAGATCAGAACCAGCGGCAAAACCAATATCTAAGCAGAAACCTAGCATTTCCTGTGAACATGTCTTCGCCACTCTAGCAACGTGCAGACCTCGTTCCTCCATGGATGGGCTGCCTCAGACTCATACGCTGGCTTTGCACTGGAAACAAGCAAGACTCAAGAAAATGTGGAATTATATATTTATGGTCTGGACATCCAAATATAATCGAGCCAACCAGGGATGAACTCGTTCAATTGAACATTTAGGATACACACATAAGTGCTTTGAAAATGAGATTGATCGCGACAAAAATTTCGAAAGTCAAAACTATGGATCGCACTAAATCACTATTTTATGTTAAGCATAAAATGACCTGCAATATTCCTATGTCAACGGTAGTGAAAACAGTGTGGTTACAACATGAAAATTCAGACTAGTGGTGGTAAAGACAATGTTGGACCCCCTTTCAAGAAAATGCCACCATTACTTGATAAAAATTCAGATAAGAATAGTAATCACAGATGAAAGATGAACAATATGTTTAAAAACAAGAGGATCCCCAGTGTAACTACATCTCAATGACAAATATGGAAGAGTTCAGGAAAAATTTTGATTATTCTTTCGAAATAAAAGGGGCACCTTTCCACCCCTTTGAAAGAATCTGTCTTCTTTGACAACATTTGATGATAGACTGAGTGAAAGAAGCTAATCTGTATCAGCATGGTTTCGTTCAAGGAGCTCTATCAAAGGGCGTTGTATCATTATAACAAATATCCCAGACAGCTTCCATGGCATCCTTTGCAGCTGCCTCTGAGCAGTATGGGTTGGCAGTCACTGACTTCATAACTCTTCTTCTCACACACTCCTGGATTTAACCCCGTTGAAATTTGAATTGACATTCATATAATTTGCAAAGTTGTTTAAATGATTCAAATGAGAAAGGCATGAAAATATCAGACAAAAGCAGCAAATAGAAAAATTCCATGCAAGTTCTGCTTTTTAAGCATATATATACTCCATATTGAAATTGCATTCTGTAAACTTACTAATGTTCTATCAATATTGAAGACAATACATGTCTTCAACAGCTCTAACTAAATTTGTAGCAAGAATCCCCCACTTATTGACAAAAGTTAATGTATCACCCTTCTTAAACCTCCAATTTCCTCAGAGCCTCTGGTTTGGTTCAATGTCCTCTGTACCCAGAAGGCCAGACAACCAAACTAATAACATTGTACAACCATCATTCCAGAAGGTATCAATTATTTCAATAGGTTCTATACCATCAAATCTAAAAGGAGAAAATTTATGTTAGGTTATTTTCATAACGTCTTGGAACTTGGGTGAAATATCTTCAAATGTGAAACATGTTTTATAGGGTATTATGGTAAAATACAGATCCAATTTTCTCAACGCCACAACATATTCAGTAAGAATCCCAACTTGAACTAGAACATGCTGTTTATAGACGAGAAAAAAAATAAATGAGAAAAAAAAGATGCAAGTTTTGCTGAAAAACATATAACCAGTCACCCCAATTTTCACAGCATAGGAAGATTATAATTCTGCCCTGTTCAGTTGAAGGATATTGCAGGCTTTGCATACAGGGGGAACCTTGAAATTTGAAATTGAGGTTATAATTTCTCAGCATATGAAACTCACTTGTTCATGGCCTCTTATTTTCATGTAACCTCGCAGAAGTTCCCGTTTGTAATGGCAATCACCACTAAGATGGCCGGCACGAATCTGTATAAACAAATAAGGGAAGAAACAAATAACAGGAGTCAAATCGGACGCTGCTATTGTGAAGGTTAGGTCCATATGTTGAATGACAATGTCAAGAAAAAGCATGCTGATCTCCCAAGGCAATGATCTGCCTCCATATGAGTTGCTTCTTATATGTACCGAAGTAGACCTGACACAGTTACTAGTACCAATTCTACAACCAGCTCCAGTAGCTTTTGCAGTTGTTTTGGGGAATGAAATCGAATTTTTAGTAGTCTTGTACTTACTATGATTATTATTATAAATTATAAAGAAGATCCCTTCTCTACATTAATCCATGTAGTTTGCAGACTATTTAGTTTGCTAACTTGTATACACACCTCGCTGCAAGCATGATGAGCACAATTGGCCCAATCCAAATTTTTAGCACGGCAGTCATCATAGGCATGAATGAGTTCATGTATAACCACTTGGTTCACCTCATCTTGTATGTTCATGTGATTAGCGCACACCATAATCTGAAATCCCAAAGTGAACAGATAACAGAAAAGAAAATTAATTCGGCAATGCATAAAAGGAAAAACAGAGGGAGAAGAACTTCATCACAGGTTGTCCAAACGATTGAAAAACAAACTACTCGTTAGTAACCATGCCATTCACCTAATCACTTTGTAAACCGTGTCCTATATATACAGCGAAATCACTTGAGAGACTGAGTGATCCACACCAAGAACTCAAACACGTTGTTTGACTATAAATCACTGAAATGCAGACAATTCCAATCACACGGAAGCACAAAAACCATAAACCTTAAAAAGCTCTTCACTTGCAAAAATCCTAAACAACAAAGAAAAACTTGAGTCAGCAAAGGATAGTCACCCCTTCGCCACGAACATAACCACCGCTGATTTTCTTGTCACAGTGAACAGCTTTGATGAAATTGTCACCAACCCAACACCCAGATTTCTCCAAATTCGCTTTCAGGAATTTCACCATTGGAGCTGCATTCCCAAGAAACAAACTGTTTAACAATCCCAATTGTTTCAATGAAGAAAATAGTAATGAAAGTTCCATATGACTACAAAAATCTTAATTGAATATTCCCAGTCCCAAAATCCTACAACCCGGACCCTGTTTAGAATTAAGATTCATCATATTGAAAAGAGTAACAGCGAGAGAGAAAGAGAAAGATGACAAATTTTTACTTCTGAAACTTCGTTGAATCATGTCTTGGCACTCCTCCACAGTCCGGCCTCCGGAGGACGCTGTCGCCGCCGGCCCCTCCGCCATTTCTTGTAAGTGGGTACTTAGAGGCAGAGTCGTAGGAAGGCACTCTTTGGGTCAAATATTGTTGGGTATTTTTGCCACAATTTTTTCTTTTCCTTTTTTTTTTCTTTTCTTCCTAGCCACCCAGCACATTCAAGATTATTTTTCTCGCCTACCACGGTTACGGAATAGATCCTATTATGCCTTATTCTGTTTCATAAATTTCAGTCATTTGTTTTTATGAGTTTCGTGTTTATTTATACAGAACTCACGCATAGCTTACATAAATAAATGATTGAGATTTATACAACATAATAAAACACTATAATATTAAACAGATAATCCAAACTCTTTTGTTGAATGTTGTTTTAAACCATCGGAACGGAGGATCAAATATTGCATAATCATAAAATTAATTAAAAATTAAATAAAAAGATTATCTTTATTTATTAAAATTTAACTAAAACAAAAGACTATTAAATTGAAAGTTTTTATTGTTAAACATATCAAACCATTTAATTATGATTTTAATCATTTTTTTAAGAAATATTTCTATTTTTATTTTTTAAAAATTCTCATACTTCATTAAATAACAAATAATAAAATATGAAAATTTTAAATTTTAAATTTCAAAAATATTGAAATCGAATAAAGTACAAGAAACATTCATATTTTTAACTTATTTTATTAAAAATATTAATTATCTATCTAATAAGTGACGTTTTAAGGCTTTTTTATATAATACTTTTTATATGATTTAAAATTTTTTACATCTGTTATATGGAAAAAAAATTGAATTCTCAATTTGAGAAACTAATCTTATTTCGTTGGACATATAAGTGACTTAATGTTAAATAATTTTATATCATGCAATGAAGAATGCAAAAGTTATGTGTATTTATATTATGATTAATGTTTAATGTTTTTATTTTAATTTTGTTTAATGTTAATTTCCTAATTAAGGATAATATTAAAGGTGTATTTCTATAGCAATTTTGTTTTGATCAGTTAAAAATGAAATTAGTTTAGTTGGAATTTGATTTGAACTTCACCCTTTACATGTTTAAATTTCGTCCTTTTTTTTAGATAATTTGATGTAGTTACCAGTTACCTAGACTTGAAGTATACAAACCTTAAAAAAGCCTCCAACAGCTTCCTCGTTACTTACCAACTGTCAACGTCATCGATCGACAGGTATCTTTGTTTATTTCTTGCATATACATAAAACTCGGTCAAACGTTATAGCCATCCTCCCATTTTCTTGGAGAACCCAAAAAAACCTGTCATCCAATGAATCCCATTAATTAGCAACTACCACATCCCTCTCCGAACTTCACTCCTCTCCTTGCCCTATATATCACCCTCCCTATCCTTTGTCTTCCCTCGTTCTATACCATTGCAGTATTTCTCTATATTGCTTAGAGAATTACTGCTGCAGATTGTAGAATCACAGCTTATACAAACAAAAACATAAAAGTATATATCAAAAGTTAACATGGCACGTCAACTTCTTGTTGTAGCTCTGCTTCTCTTCGCCGTCGTTGGAGCTTTCGCCGCCGAGGCACCATCAAATTCCCCATCAACCTCCCCCTCTCCAAAATCCTCCGCCACCCCTACCAAGTCTCCAGCAGATGCTCCCAAGGCTTCATCCCCTACCGCCAAAGCTCCAGCCAATGCTCCCGACGCCTCCAGCCCCGCCTCTGGAAATCCTCCGGCTGCCGCTCCATCTCCCTCTGAAGAGGGATTTTCTCCTGCCGGAGCTCCAGAGGCCGACATCGCATCTCCTCCTGCTCCATCCACCGACGGAACTCCCGCACCTGCGCCAGCCGACGAATCAACTGCTGCTGATGCTCCAGTTGACGATAGCGGCGCTGCCACCGTCACCGTCTCTGCCGTCGCCGGTGCCGCTGCCGTTGCAGTGTTCTTTTTCTAAGCATCTTATCGTCTCCATGCAGAGCTCTTGACTTTGTTGACGTGTACTCGTTCATGGCTTTGCATGAGTGTACAATTGTGATTCTCAGCTATTCAACGCATGATCAATTGACTCCATTTGATAATTTTCAACTGATAATTAATTAATTATCAAATAATCCATTAAACTGTTCTAACCTTGGTGGATCTTTGGGTTAAATCAATTTGAATGTGGAAACAAGTTACATGCATGCGTAATCCAAATTAAATCATGACATTGGAAAATATGTCAAGTTTTCATTAGCTCCTTGCCAATTTAACTAATTCCTTTGCACCAATGAGTAACGTCATACTAGACTTGTTCTATATTTCATAAATTATTCTTGTATAAGATTTTATTTTAAAATTATATGAACATAAATATTAATATAGTTATTTTATTATATTTTGGTTTTGAAAATTAAAGTTTTCTTTTTATTTGAATTTTTGAACCCGTAATAATAAATCTCACACTTAGTTACTTTAAGTCTTGTTGCACATTTCGGACCAATCTAGTAACAAGTGACGCTTTGCAACTTGTACGTCAAACCCTCTACATAAATGAAGTATTATATTCAGTGTCTTAAGACTAACTACCCTCTTTACAAAACCAAAACGCATATGCGGTGTTTGTTAAAATGTCACACCTTCTAGGTTTTTGACAGATTGTGGTTGATGACATAAGAAGTTGTTGTATTGCAAATATAATGGATTCTAAAGCTATGACACAACCTGAGGAGACAGATAATGTATTTATGGTGAATTATATTATTGAGGAAGATCTTAAAAGTTATAAGAAAGTAACGAGATTAATGAATGCTACGTTTTGGAAAGAAGCCATAGTGAATTAAAGTTAATCATGTCTAATAAAACTTGAGTTTTAGTTGATCTACTTTAAGGATGTAAACCTTTAGAGTATAAGTGGATTTTAAAAAGAAATTGAGACCTGAAGGAACCAGTAAGAGGTTCAAGGCAAGATTTGTGATTAAGCTTCATGTTCATCAAATGGATGTTAAGACAATATTCTTAAATGGTGATCTAGATAAGGAAATTTATATGGTTCAACCTCGGGGGTTTAGAGTGCCTGATTAAGAACAAAAGGTGTGTAAATTAGTTAAGTCTTTGAATGGACTGAAACAAGCTCTCAAACAGTGGCATGAGAAATTCGAAAGTAAGATTTTCAAACATAGTTTCACCTCTTGTAATGTTGATTTTTGCATTTATGCGAAATCTGACATAAATGGTTTTGTGATTATAACTCTTTATGTGGATGTTATGCTTATTTTGGGTACTAGTTTATTAGTTATTGATACTACCAAAAGTTTGCTAAAGTCTTTCTTTGATATGAAAGATCTTGGACCTGTAGAATTTATTTTGGGAGTTAAAGTTAATAGGACTAACTCAGGTTTTAGGTTGAATCAAACTCATTATGTTGAGAAAATTTTAATGAAGTTTGGATACTATAATGTTGATTCAGTCAAGACTCCCTATGACACTAGTGTTGCTTTAAAGAAAAATCTTGGTAACAATGTAAACCAAGCTGAATATGCTAAAATTCTTGGTAGTGTTACATTCTTGATGAACTATTCTCATCATGATATTGCATACTGCGTGAGTAGACGTAGTAGATATACTCATAATCTTAGTTAAGAGCATTGAATGACATTGATTTCTTTGTTGAGGTATACGTATGCATTATGAATTATCTTTTGGTGGTCATATTCTTATGCTAATTGGGTTATGGATAGTGATGATATGCACTCTACAAGTGGTTATATTTTTGACTTAGTAGGAGCTGTTGTGTCTTGGAAATCATCTAAGCAAACATGTATTGCAAGATCAACAATAGAGGCTAAGTTTATGACTTTGGAATTAACAGGACCAGAAGCTGAGTGGCTAAGGAATCTCTTAGTAGATGTCCCACTTTGGGAAAAAACTAATTCTTCTGTGTTCCTTTATTGTGATTCGCAAGCTACGATTCATGTTGCCAAGAACAAGGGACATAATGGAAAAAATAGATATATCGGATATTATTTGTACTTTAATTAGACATGGTGTAATTTATCTAGACTATGTCAAGTCAGAGATAAACTTAGCGGATTTGTTTACTAAAATTTTGAGTAGCAAAACTAGTTTCAGAACATGCTAAAGGGATGAAGTTGGGCCCAATTATGTAGTAACATTGTGATGGACACCGTCTTAGGAAACCAAGTTCAATGAGCCAAACAAAGTTATGTGGTGACTACTTTCTTGTATATTATTTATGGAATAATACTGAGATACTTAGTTATTGAATAGCGTCCCTTAGCATGACTTTATTGAGTTTGATGAGGTTGAATTGTTTGATCCTTAATGAGTTTCATAGCTCAAGTTTGGGTGGTGTGAGCAATAGACACTTGATAGACTCACCTATGTGATTGTGGGGGGCTAGCCACCCTCTCAAGGTCGTTCTTAATATTTTATAGGCCCTGGGCAAATTAAAAAAAATAATCCTATTTTTGCCTATTTTTGGGTCCTCGTATAGAATAAAAATAAATAAAATATGAGTCCTTTTTGTTGTTCCTTATGAGGTTAAGAGTATGCCCTATTTTATTTCATTTTATTTTTTATAAGGACAAAAATAGGTTCTATTTTAACATTTATAAGGATGAGCCTTGGGTAGATGCCACCCTGCCCTTGCCCAAGGTCGGCCCTGCACCCTCTTATGAGAGTATTTGGGCTATTTCTCTAGAGCAATCATGAGACTAGGATAGTTTGAGGCTATTTATTTCACTAGCAGGTTTTGTCTCCAAATTCTTGGACACCAAGTTCATGACTCAATTCACCTGATTGTTTGTCTATTTTTCTCCTAAGCTGTTATAATTTATTTCTTAAGTTTTTGACCAAATGGGAGATTGTGGGTATTGGTTATTCCAAAGCTTGTCAGTTATACCCCACTTTTGTTACTTAATAATGCTTATCATTATTGTTGTCATACTTGAACAACCATCATGGATATTATTATTCTTGATTATATCCAAACGTTCAAAATGTATATCATCTTTACACCCAAAAGGTCATTTATATAGCTTGTCCGTCTTGTTTACAAACATACACGTATTCGCATCTGTAGTACAATAGCTTATCAAGTACAACTCATTTCTATTTGTTCATTTTGGACTCATTAAACACAACTCTTTTCTTTCGCTCTTCATTTTTCCTTACTCTCGAAGATAATTCATATTCCACCGTTTGGAGTGTACCGAAATAGGTGGAAAAGACATTAATTCTGGAGTTGGATCTTATTGTTCTACTGAACCGTAAATAGGGAATTTTCGACTTAAGGCAGTAATTTTCACGACACCTTATATTTTACATAGGTCGTTTTGATTTAATTATTACTGCAATTTTCGATAACATCAGTGTCTACATCTGAAAGCTGAATATCTTGGAGATAGACAAAAAGTCATCAAGAACAAAGGTTCCAAGCGTTAACCTTGCAAGTTTAGTTCCAAGTTTCGACTGGTGGATGGCTTTGCAAATGCATTGAATCTCCATACATCCACTCAACTACAATTGGGCTTTAGGTGACATGGTTAACCCATCCTTGTTGATTGGCCCAAAAAGTTAGCACCGACAGAACGGGAACATGCTATCCGGTACATGAAATTTGTCTACGCTTGTTCAACAACTTACAATGGCACAGTAATATCGTGCCACTGTCAGAAAAACTTACATGATGTTCCGGTGATTTGTTATTTGAAATTTAGAAGCTTAACTTGAGAAACGGGGGCATTAATTTCAGACATTGTGGAACATATGTGACTTTTAAACGGCGGTCCACCGACAACCCAACACACACACCCAATGCATGGGTAGCGAGTGGACGGGACCACAACCAAGAAGAGGTTCTCTCTGATCAATGATGTGTACTGTCGCATCATTTTCACTAAAGCCAAGTGGATGGTATGAGGAGCCTCATAACATCGTTCTATTATATTTTATCAAAAAACACAAAACAAAAGGATTATAAAATATTACTTTTAGTTTATTCATGTTGGGGAATATTGCGATTCTATTTTAACTAAATATTGAAAAATCTGCGAACAAAAAGCTGCGAAAGGGCATTTGGTCTAGTGGTATGATTCTCGCTTAGGGTGCGAGAGGTCCCGAGTTCAATTCTCGGAATGCCCCTTTGTTTTATTGTTCCCCTCATGACTTTTGTTTCCGACCGTAAGGCCCCTACTCATTATTTTACGGACCCAAAAGATCTATCAATCAGCACAAGATTTGAACTGAATACTTTTATTTTAAGATAGATATGGAAAAACTTTTCTTTACTGATTAAATGAATTCATTTATGTGATTTGTAGAAAATTATGAGTATATAATATTTAACTTGTTGACTAGAATAAAGTTTAAGAACTTATTAATAACATTCTACCTTCAAAAGTACAACATATAGATCTACCTGACGAAACAAACGAGTGCATCTATATTAAATAAACGAACCATACCAGTCACATCATCTGAA
>JANZXV010000008.1:9196135-9206939 GCA_027576455.1 Erythroxylum roigii | reverse complement strand
TAAGCATTTTTTGCTAAAAGACCCGGGAGATTTGGAGGCGTTTGGAGCTCGGAATCGGCATCGGAATCAGAGATGGAACCGAATCCAGGTATTCCGCATTACCTTCGTTTTTAATCCTTTCACGAGACCCTGGGGTACGTAATAAGGTCCCCTCTATGTACTAACAAATCTAACATCTGCATTTCCTTTCTTCAAGTTCCAACACATGGAAATTGTAAATGCCTCCCTCTGGTTCTTCTTCCTTTTTTCTGGAAAAATGGTAATTTCTCCTTCCTTCCTTGGTTTCTAACCATTTCAATTTACCTTATACACATAAGAAATTTCAGCCTAGCAGTGCTTGAAGTGGTCATAAAAGCTTATGTCTATTATATCGACAAGGTTACTTAATGATGTTAGATACCCACCTGATTGTGTTTATAGTTTTATGAAGCAATAAGTTAGTTGAGCAGCCAATAATCAATCACGGGACATTCGAACTGATTAAGGATAAATTATCAAAAATAAATTTATGATAGTGGAAATTCTCTGTCAATGCATTACCACTTTTTGTATTTGGCAAATAATAATAACATCCCTAACTCTATTTAAGTGCAGATCGATTGTAAGCATGTGCTTACTAAAAAAGTTACCTTCTTAATGTTAGAACATGATTACTTTTTAGTGTAATTGAATGATCACTTTCGTACATTAACAACAAAAGGACTTTGCTACAGCTGCCTGCATGTTGTATAGTTCTATAACAACAAAAGGAAAGTGTTTCTTGGTCATATTTTCATCTTTTGATAGAAAGTATTAAGTATTGACCTAGAAAGAAAGAGTCATCCTGTCCAGCGATAAAAGCCAAAAGGCAGTATACCATAGGTTAGGAATCACAGGATAAGGAGAAACTATCAAACCCTATCTCGTGAACATCAAAGCCAAAAGGTCCACCAATTAAGCTTCCGGCTCTACCTTGATCAAGCAAATTACACGTTTACACAGCACCAAGCCCTGTCATTCCCAACCCCATCAGGAAATCTAGATAACCACACAAAATCCTATATCCCCTCCAATCAGTTCCTTCCACGTGTAGATTATCCAATACATCAACATCATCGCCTTGTAAAGGTGGAAATGAAAAGCACCGCATCTCCGTCATGGGTCAAGTGATCAACATTAATTAAGTCTTCCCCACAAAAGCCTGCACTCTTCTTCTGCGCTCCAAAGAGACTGAAAATCTTAGTCCAGTAGAGAGGAATGTGCAACAAGAACAGCAGTCCTATGAGGCATAGGAAGACGGCCAAAACAAGAGTGCCTTCCAAACCTGCAAGAAGAACTAGAACCAAAACTAGAAAGCCAAAGTATCTTTCTCTCAAACTTGCACTATCTGCCAACAAGAAACAACAAACCCCACAAGAAAATGCCACTAATATGCTACATAAACAACAACTAAACTTATTCCCCCTCCACCCAGAACACCTTGTACATGACAGAGAGATGCAAGATGATCATGTAGCCGATCAAGTTGCTTTTCTGTTCGAAACATCCACCGACGATACCTCCACAACTCTTCAAGGCCTTTTGGACACCACTACCACTACGACCACCACCACCACAACAACCTCGGATGTGGGCAGTCCGCTGTCTCCTTCACTAACATACGTGTCTAAAGGACGCGATGACAGTGAAGACATGCGTGGTTTCAGATCGCTTTTGAGCGCTGCAATGAGGAGGAAGGAGAGAGATTCGAGTACTGAGAAGTGGGTGAGTTACTGCGAAGTGGTGAAGAAAGAGCAGGAAGAAGAGAGCAGTTGTTGTGGTGGCACTTGTGTTGCTGATGCATTGTCGACGGATATGCAGTTTCATGGTGATCAAAAGGGTTTAGTAGGTTTGAAGCTTGATTATCAACAGATCTTGAATGCTTGGTCTGATAAAGGGTCACTTTACATTGAAGGAGATTCGCCACAAACTGTTCCAGACTTGCATGATACTTTCAATGTAAAGATCTATTCTTTTCTCACTCTCTGATCTTCTTCTACTTCAATTTTCTTTTTCTAGATCGAGAAGGGAGAGAGTAGATGATGAAAGACTTATAACACTAATATGGGTTTTAATTTGCTTTTAAGAGTGGCAATTGGAGAATTAAGAACTTGATCGTGTCATTATAATCTGCAGTCTGTACAATGATTAGAATCCGGTTAACATATGAAGCTATTCTAATATCCAGAAAAAGAATGTATTGGTATTTGGTATTACCATTGGTGAAGCGCCTTTCCGATAACTTTTTTGGATTGTTGCGAAGATAGGGAGCAAGATTACCATGCAATAAAAACTCGTTTACTAGACTAAAATCCTCGATCTGGATCCGACAAACTACGTTTTTTATTCATTGTTTTGTTTGTATGTAAGGTTTTGAGGGGGTTATTGGAATTTTGCAAGTTTATGGTCCATGCACTTTTTGCCCTTTTGGGGGACCTCTAGCAACTTTTAGCCTGCCACAGTTCTGACCCTACCAAGTTGGTATAGAAATTAATATTCTATTTTCCTCTTTCAATTTGTTTGTTGTTAATCAATTCCCTTTGCCAGTATGATCGTTTGAGATAAAAGATATATATATGGATCAAACTATACTTAGCAAATTGTGTTATGCTTAATATAAGATGAACTTTTTCTTGTGGGAATTGGTCTGAGACTATAGTCCCATTCCAGCTGTTAACCTGCGTCTGTAGAGGTTTTAGGAGCATGAGTGTTGGGCACAGGTTTTAATGAAGATGCTAGCTACCACTGTCCTATATATTCAATGAAACATGATCATAGCTGTGATGTTTTGTTATGGGCAGGCTTTGAATGAGGGCAAGGAATCTGTGGGGAATTTATGGAGAGTGCCAGAAATGGATAGCATGAGAACAATGGAGAAAGTTGGAACGAAAGAGGGCTGGAACTCGGGGCAAAGAGAGGCAAGTGTGTTGAGATACAAGGAGAAGAGGCAGAGTAGACTCTTCTCCAAGAGAATTCGTTATGAAGTTCGAAAGCTCAATGCCGAGAAGCGCCCCCGAATGAAGGTACCTCTCAAACCTTGCCTCAATCTTATTTCCTTTCGTCCTGTTGCAAGTTATTAGTAGTAACCAATCTATTGAGTTCCAGCATTCCGTTCTATAGTGTATTATATCTAACCTCGTACCTTAACAGACTATTAAAAGTTTGAATTTTGCCTCCTCTACACTTGGTCTTTTAGTTGTATCCAACATCTGTCTTGCACTCAGTCTCCTATTGTAGGCTCAAATTTCTTTGAATCTTATCTTTTGGCTGATGCTAATGAACAATTTGGCAGGGCCGGTTTGTGAAGAGGAGTGAAGAAGAGTAGGATTTTGGGTATTGAGTTGTTGCAAAGAAGAGCATCGTTTCTAGAGCTTGGTCTTGGATTAGTAATATTTTGCCATGTATAATTTTGTTCTATTTCACTAGAGATCACATGGTAGTGGCACTGATGAAATACTAAGTCACGCATAAACAGCTTTAGACTCAGGACAAAGGACAAAATCTGTACAAATTAGCAGAAGCAAATCTGGTAAGAAATCCAAGGTTGGAATACTAAGTTTGACTCGACAATCATGTTCCAATTGATAAAATTGTTTTGGTAATTCGTTTTAACTACAAAGTGAACAGAGAATAAAGCTAAGAAATTTAAGAGTAAAGTGAATTGTATTGATTCTTTTATGCATTGCTTTACAACTCTTATGTATTTATACATGGTTTGGGATAAGATGAATCAATTTGCATTTGATTCAGTCTAATCTAAATATTCAGATTATGCATGATTTAAACAAAATGAAGATGATCAGATGATGATGATGCTTTTCTATAGGATGATGTGGATTGTTTCTAATAGAATTAGAACAGAAAAATCAAGAGGATGGTTTGTTATCAGCCCCTGCAAGCTAATGCTCGAAAATGTGATGTAATAGTAAGAAGGCAGTAGAACCTAATGGTTTGGTGAGAATGTTAGCGAGTTGACGAGAAGTCGATATATGAGATATGCACAGAGATTTCTTGTGAGAAGTCGATATATGAGATATGTACATAAATTTCTTTGAAACCGAATCACGAACAAAGTATATATCAATTTCAATATGTTTGGTATGAGCATGAGAGACATGATCTGCAGCAAGAAAGGTAGTGCCAATATTGTCAGTACAAAAGTGGTTGAATGTCGGAGAATCCAAGTTCAACAAGTAGAGAATTAAGCCAACATAGTTCAGTGTTGAACCAAGAAGATCCTTGAGGATTCTTAAACCAAATCCGAGATTCTTAGAGTAGTAGCAGACATGTTTAAAGCAACTGAATTTATTATATAGTCATGTTTTCATTATTTAGTTATATTCCATTATGTGATCATGTTTGCTTAGGAATCAGTCCATATAGGTAGAGCAGTTGTGGATCATTACTTATCATCTTTTATTGGCTGTATTTAAGACTCTTTCGTCTGTTGTTTTGGGCAATCAATACAAAATTCAAAAAGTCATTGGTTGATTTCTCACCAATAGCAGAAACGTACTTGTTCATTTAATTATTTGTAGATATAGCTTGGATTGAGACTTTATCAATTGGTATCAAAGTCATGTCTACGAACAAGGAACGAATTGAAAACCTCGAAGTTAGCATGAGCAATTTGCAAGACGGGATCAGTCAGATGGAGCAACGCATTGCTGACAAACTACACCTCATGGAGGAAGCAATTGCTAAGTTGATTGATGTGATGATTTCACAAAAGGAGGGGTCCAACAACAATTCTTAGGCCCTCAAATAACATAACCATCAAGGAACTAAGGGAAATTTAGAGGAGGGGCGTCAACTAATCCCCTCTAAAATGACTAAACTAGAGTTTTGGCTGTTTTCCAGAGATGATCTCACAGAGTGGTTGAGTCGAGCCGATCAATGCTTTGAGTATCGAGAGATGCTAGAAGTGCAAAAGGTCTTGTTAGCCTCCTTTCATCTCGAGGGAGAAGCGAATTAGTGGTGATAATGAATTAGCAAGACCTATTATGATGAAGGGCGACAAGTGACCTGGGAAGATTTTCAAGCAGAGCTGTGGGCTCGTTTTGGACCGACAGAATGCGAAGATTTTGATGAGGCATTGTCAAAAATTCGACAAATGAGATCGCTACGAGAGTACCAACATGAGTTCAAAAAATTAGGCAATAAGGTGCAAGGGTGGGCATAGAAAGCCTTAATAGGGACATTCATTGGTGGGCTTAAAATTGAAATTGCAGATGAGATTTGGTTGTTTAGGCCCAAGTCTTTGAAAGAGGAAATTAGCTTAGCTAGGATAAAGGAAGAGCAACTGGCCTGACAGAGGAAAATGGCAAGACACCCTGCCAAGCCAAAACTTGAATTCTCTGCTCCTAAATTTAAACCGCCGACGACCATAAAATGAATGCCATGGGAAGAGATGTAGAAGAGAAGGGCACAAGAGCTATGTTTCAACTGCGATGAACAATTTACACCTAGCCATAAGTGCAAACAGGTGCAACTTTTGTTGCTTGAAAGTGATCCATTTGACAATGGAGAGGATGGCGTAGTTAAGCAAGAAGAAGAGGGTGATCTCAAAATCCCTCTCGGCCTACATCACAAACTATGCAGGTTGTAACTCGAATTAGGGATCATGATTTTATAGCTCTTGTTGACAATGGATCGACACACAATTTTGTCCGTAAAAAGGTGTAGTGTAGTGGGAGGTTTGACAACGTAACCATGGAAGTGCAAGGTACCTTTTTCCTTGACTCTGTATCCCCTACCATTGGTTGGCTTGGATATCGTATTGAGAGTTCACTAGCTCCAACAGTTGGGTTATGTGTTGTGTGACTAGAAAAAAATGGAAATGACCTTTCTGTGGAAGAGACAATAGTGTAAATTGCTGGGAATTACTCAAAAGCCAAACGCCAAGAACATACCTTGTACTTCATATGTTTGCAAAAAAGCCTAAATGAGGGTTATAACGAGATGTTACCTGATATGAAGTTGCTGTTGGACAAGTTCTGGGATGTGTCCACTAAACCCAAACAACTGCCTCCCAAAAGAGATGTGGAGCATAGAATTAACTTGAAGGAAAGGTTAGAACCAGTCAATGTTTGACCTTATTGATACACCTACTTTCAAAAAAATGAAATTGACAAGCAAATATAGGAAATGTTGCAATCCAGATTGATCAGAAGTAGTACTAGCCTTTTTCTTCTCCAGTACTTCTAGTAAAGAAGAAAGATGAGTCATGGAGGTTTTGCACAGACTATAAAGCCCTCAATACGATTACTATTAATGATAGATTTCTAATTCCAACAGTTGAGGATATGATTGACAAATTACGCAAAGCAGTTTACTTCACCAAACTTGACCTCTGAGCTGGCTATCACCAGGTACGAGTTCATCATGTTGACATTCACAAAACTGCTTTCTGCACACATATCGACCATTACGAGTACCTGGTAATGTCATTTGAACTTTGCAATGCTCCTTCAACTTTTTAGTCTCTTATGAATTCTATATTCAGGCCTTATCTACACAAATTCGTGCTTGTTTTTTTAATGATATATTAATCTACAGTCGAGATTGACTGTCACATCTTGAACATGTCAGAAAAGTGTTACAGATATTGAAACAGAACCAGCTATACATCAAACTCAGCAAATGCGAGTTTGGCTAGCAAGAGCTAGAATATCTTGGGCATATAATCTTAATTGATTGTGTTAAGGCGGATCAAAGAAAGATTGAGGTCATGGTTCATTGGCCTAAACCAATGAATGTGACAGAACTACGTGGGTTCTTGGGGCTAACAGGCTATTATAGGAAGTTTGTCCAAAATTACGACATCATAGCCTGACCACTCACCAATTTGCTTAAAAAGGGACAATTTCACTGGTCAGTAGAGGCAAACAAAGCATTTGAAGTTTTAAAGACTATCATGATTTCAATGCCCACCCTTGCCCTTCCAAAATTTGAAGAATTATTTACCATTGAGTTGAATGCCTATGGGGATGGAATCAAAGCAGTTCTAACACAGCAAGGGAGGCCTATTGCATACATGAGTCGAGCTGGGCCAACAAGCAGTCTTGGTCAGTTTATTTCAAAGAGATGTTAGTCGTCATTCAAGTGATCCAAACTTTGCAACCATACCTCTTAGGTCGAAGACTTTACATTCAAACTGACCGATGTGGCCAATCTACTCGATTATGACTACATGATCACTTATAAACCTAGCAAGGAAAATTCTGTCGTCGATGCATTATCCAGAGTGATGGATAGTCCAAGGTCGAATTCTCTATTCAGTCTTCAAACCTTATTATGGGAGGAAAGCAAAAGAGAAGCTATTAATGACACCTATATGTAGAAGATTGGTAAACTTGCCACTGAAAATCCTGAAGGTGATTATAAGTAGCAACATGGAATAGTATGTTACAAGAGCTGAGTTGTTGTTCCTCGTAAAACATCTATTGCCACTGAAAATTCTGAGTTGTTGTTAACATTAAGCTGATGGATGGACCAATTTTTAGATAAGGCAAATGTAAAAATGAGGCTGATGGTAGTTTGTTTGACAAGTGGACTAAATGTGCCAGTTATAATCAAGTTAGAGAAGTGATAGGAGGGGAAGAGGAGTTAGGTTGAAGATTGGGAAATTGAGTTTATAGAAATTTAACATATTGATAGATATTAATTTTATTTGTGGAGGGATCAAAACATTTATATCCTTTATAATTGGAGACGTAGCTTAGAAATACATATGGAATGAATTTGGGAGTGAGTTTATCAGTTCTAGTGTAAGTAAGAAAAGGAAAACATGTACAACCAAAAATACAAAGATAATTAAAGGGAGGAGAAGAATTGAACAACATTTCATGAGGAGATTTGAAATGTAATGTACAAGATGGTAAAAGATTTATAAGGTAAACAACACTATAAAAGGCTTTATACCATAATTGTTTTGAAATAGAGAAGGAAACTGATTCTTGTTTCAGTTATGCAACAATTTTCTTTCAGTAACACCATTTTATTGTGGGGTATGAAGATTGAAAATGTGAAAGATAATGTCGTGAGTGGTGAGGAAAGTAGCAAACGATCATTTGATAAGTTCAAAAGCTCCATCATATTGAAAGATTTTGATTGCTTTTTAGAATAAGTCCTCAGTAGTGGATTTGAAAATATGAAAAAATTTTAATGCTTGGGACTTATTCGAGAGGAAAAATCCATGTGTAACAACTAAAATCATCAATAAAAATAAAAAATATTGTGAACCAGAAATTGATAACACAGGCGATGGTCCCCAAATGTCACAATGAATAAGTTGAAAAGGTGCAGTATATAATCTAGAGGATGTAGAAAAAGGAAGACAACTTGTGCTTTGAAGACATGAATTACAGTGGGTACGAGACAATGGAGTAGATGGAAATAATTTTGAAAAGGTTTAAGTGCATGGATGACCAAAACGTTGATGCCAGAGGTGTGAAGAAGCACGTTGAGCAACAAAGGTCATGAGATTTGTGAAATTGACAAGAACCTTAAAATGATAGAGGTTATTGTAGATGTTTTCTGTGAGAAGTGGAATCTTGGTGGAAAGATCTTTCACAACATAACTAAAGAGATTAAACTCAATTAAACAAGAATTATCTTTAATAAATTGAGCAACAGAAAGTAAATTTGCAGTGAGCTTAGGCACAATAAAAATATTATTTAAGTGTAATAGTCGAAATTTTGTAGGGAAAGATTAGGAGCCTTTGGAAATTATAGGAAGAGTAGTACCATTACTGACAACAATTTGATCGGTACCATGACATGGTTGAGAGAAATTGATAATATTGCTGTTGTGTGTCATGTGAAAAGAAGCACCAATGTCAAGAAGCAATTCGGTAATTTCACTTGGGGGAAAGAGGTAGAGGGATACGGTGGAGGATTAATACGTAATGCAGAGAAAGCAAGTTCAATTTGTGATGGGTTAAAGGAAGAAGTAGAAAATTTGTTATGGGATTGCTCGTAATGAAAACGACAAATAGTGGCTATGTGACTAAATGTTTTAAAATTTTGACATTTTGGAGGTCGGGAATTAGACTTGAGTCGGAAAGTGGAATTGGGAAATTGAGTTGAAGTGTTTATATGAGTTGGGCTGCAAGGATTGGGTTAGTGGAGCCATTGATTAGGTTGGGTATAGTAGGTCTAATGGGGTAGCTGGGATGGTGTATTTTGGTCTGGGTTAAGACTTGGGAAATTAAGTGAAGGCTTGACCCAAGATGGATTAAAAGAAGACCTAGATGGGTCTTGGTGTCCAAGGTGCTCGCTCTGGTGTTGGGAGTTAGATCTGCTACTGCTGCCATGGAAGGGGCGATGTACTCATTGAGTGGTAAAGACCATGTCCGGTGGGATTTGATGGAGGGACAACAATCTTTGTTCATGAAGCAACAACTTTGGTTATAGCTCAGAGAAGGAGGGTTTTCACGATTCTCTATGTCGTGACGAAGGATTCATACTATATGGGAAGTCCATTGATAGTGAAGAAGACCAAATTTGCCGACAAGACTAGGTCTCCTATGGCTACCAATTCTTCAACAATAGTCGTAATGCTCGTGAGATAATTAACGATGGTGGAGTCGCCCTTTTGGGTGTTTGTGTAGATGACGAAGAAGAAGATATCACTGAGCTCTGGTTTGTTGAAGAAAATGAGTTTTGAGGGATATCCAAAGACTTCGAGCAGTGTCATAGCCAAGGGCAAGAGACGCGACGGTGGAGATGAGTGTTGCTATAAGACAATTGTAGACTAACTTGTCTTGTTTTTACCATTCCAGATATTCTGTTAAGGGGGATGGGGTGTCATCGGTTGATGCATGGTGTTTGGATGATGAAGTGATAGATCCGTCAATGTATCCAATTAAGTCACAAGTAAAATTGCTTTGACTTGATTTCGCCAAATGAGATAGTTGGTGTTGTCGAGGGTTGTTGTAGTAAAATTGGTGACATTGATAATTCGCAATAAGGTGTTTAGTAGAGCTGGGTTTATGGATAGCAGAAATAGTAATAAAAAATTAAAATTGGCTTTTATAGGCTTAATGTTGTGAATATAGAATAAAGCTAAAAAATTTAGGAGTAAAGTGAATTGTATTGATTAATTGAATACATTGTATTTATATATAGTTTAAAATAATAATAATCAATTTGTGTTTAATTCAATCTAATTTAAATAATCAAATTATGTGTTATTTAAATTAAATGAAGATGATAAGATGATATATGATACTTATCTAAACTAGGATGATGTGGATTGTATCTAATGGAATTATAACAAAAAGAAACCAGGAAGATGATCTATTATCACAAAATTGCACTAAATTTGTCAACACTAATAAAGTTTATGCTTTCTCCCATCTTTAATCTTCTGCAAAGACAGGATGGTAGAAGAAAATATGATTCTGAGCCCCAACTATCTGTAGCATAGAGAAGACTAAATTCATTGGACTTGAACAATAATACCAACTTGCAATTTCAAGATGCGGTAAAAGGCAAATGTATTTAACCCTAAGACGCAGGTGAGGTGGTAAGGGGCTTTTTTGATTTAAGTGAGGTTATAGGTTCGAACCGTCCTCATGTATGCAGCCGTTTAAAACTTGGATCTGAGTGTGGATAGGTTAAAGGTGTTTTTCTATAATTAGAACCCTCTTAAAATACCTCGTAGAAAAAAAAAAGCAAATGTATTTTATTTTTGATACGAAAATCCCAAGAAAACAAGGTTCTTGAAACCCCCTAATCCTATTGAATCAAAACCCCAATCTTTCTATTCTAAGAACATGCT
>JANZXV010000008.1:9127389-9153885 GCA_027576455.1 Erythroxylum roigii | reverse complement strand
ATGAGAGAAACGAAGAAATGGCAGAGAAGAAGAAGAAACGTCAAATAAGAAAGAAGAATTTTTAAATATTAAGTAAACAAAAGCCCAACGCTTTACTCAATAAAATGTCACGGGCTCTATTTTATGACGTTTTAATAAAATAACGTCGCAAAAGATGTTACAAATCTGTGACGTCTTTATAAAACGTCACGACAAATTTGAACATTTTGTGACGTTTTTTAAACGTCACAAAAAGTCTTTACAATTCGTGACGTTTTATCAATAAAACGTCGCAAATTGTATTAATTTTTTGTAGTGAGACTGTGTCTATATGTAGAACTTATGGACAAATCCACAGTTTACACCTATAGAAGTTTTGCAAAGCGTATCCAATTTCTTGAAGATGCAGAAGGATCTATGACTACTAAACACAAGTATGGATATAAACCGTGCCCTATTGATGTTGACGTTTTCATAGTCGACACAAGCTAGTCCACGGTCATAACCCAGCTTTTGCATAATCAAACCTTAATTTTGTTTAAGCTTGGAAACCATCGTCTTTATGTTTAGTATTTAAGACCTGCTTCTTTTTAGTTGCAAAAAGTTTTGAGATATTTGTTCATTGAGAGACGTTCAAAGTTCTTTCCATTGTTCTTCACTAAAATTCAAACTTATAAAACAAACTTTTCTTTATGGTGATTTTTTTTATAAAAAAAATTTCTTTATGATGTTCAAGTACTTTGTAAATTTGGTTCTTTATTATTCATAATCAACGGATTAATTATTTTATACCTCTATTTTAGCTTTCTTGAGTTTGATTCAAACTTTTTCATATATTATCTAAGGCAAATTCCTAGGTGAGTTCGCATTAATTGTTATCAAAGTTTAACTCTAAATAAGATATAGTTATCTTTTTTTCAATTTTTTTTTCATATCGTTAGCCTTTAATATTTATTTTTATACTGGTCAAATTATATTTGTTCCTTTATTAGTCAAAAAATCGTGTCTTATGATTCATTTTCATTTATTATATCATATTCTTATTTATGAAATTTAATATAAAAAAATCACATCCCTTCATCTTCTTATTTTTTGGGTTTACCTATCTCTGCTATAAAGTTTCTTCTTTGTTAATTCCTTTATTTCATGTCATTCATAACAAATGTTCATGTAGTTGTGAAAAGAAAATAAAAAAAGAAAAAAGTGGTGTAGGAACGATTACTTAAATGAATCATTCCTAATTACATTTTAGAATTCTTACTAGCTTTTCTTATTTTAGTTGGTTTTCGTATTTCTTGCTTAACTCGTAATTTATTTTCTAATATTAACGAATAGTTTTTAAATTTTTGGATTTTATAAGGTAACTTCTTATTTGGGTTTGTTTATTTCTTTAAAAGCTTGTAAAAGAGTGAAATAAGAGTAATTTTAATTTGTGAGTATAAAAGTGAGGGAGTGCATGAAAAACTTTTCTTTACTAACTTTTCTTGTACCTTTCCAATTTGTCTACTAAACGTGTTTCATCATTGAAGGAGGAGAAGGACAAATCTTATTTTATGCAAACCATCCAATAACACTTTTAGAGGATGAATATGATATATGGTGAGACTAGAGATTGACTGGAGTTGTAAGATGCTTCCTTAGCCAATTTGAAAGGGGATAATCACCATAAGTTTCTAATGCACATTGGTAACAAAAATAATTTCTCTAAGATGATTTTGACAATGAAATAGCATCTGAGGCTAAAGGAGATAAATTTAGACTTCAAAGAGGAGATAGATGATTGAAAGCAAAGTAGGGAATAAATAGTTTAAGAAGGTCTGGATGAAAATCTTGACAACATCAAGATAACTATACCTTCCTTAAAGTTAGAAATGAACTTGAAGCTTATTCGAAATAGGAGACAAAGATATAGTTGATCTTTGATTGTTATAGTTGCTCTAAAGAGAAGAAAATAAAGTTGACAACAATAAATTTTATTTATTATACTATAATTTAGTACAATCATATGGTTACTAATAAGAGAGAGTGACCCATTTTTTGCTTTGAATGATTTGAAGGCTCTTATGGGGAATAGATTTGTGCTAAGACATTATTACAAGGGTTTCTATTGGATATTGAAAAATCTATCATAAAAAGATAGAAGTGGTGATAATTTGAGCCAATATGGAAGAGGGCAGATAAATGGCTATGGCAAGGTTCATGAATGGGTTAAATAGAGATATAGCCAATGTAGTGGAGTTATAATACTATATGAAGTTAAGAAATATGGTGCAAAAAGGTGGAGAGACAATTAAAGCACAAAGGAATATCAAAGTACGACACTATACTAACAATTCTTAGAGGATCAATTAGAAAAATGATGATAGAGGCTTCCATTGAAGCAAAAACTAAGAAACTTAAAGCTAAAGATGATATTTACAATCATAGCACATGTAAAGTTAATCTTCAACTATTTCAAAATAAAGATGTTAAATATTTTTGGTATTTAGGAATAATGTCAATTAAATCTCATTACCTAAATAAGATGATTATGATATAAAGGATGATAGAGAAGTAAAGAGTGCGAGTGATTTGGAGGAAAAGGTATCGATACCACCACTTAAAAAGTCTAATGGTGAGGGTGTTAGCAATGTTGTTGAGGGTGAGATGCTTATTATTAGGAGGGAATTCATTTTTAAAATCAAGCAGGATAAACTAGAGCTATATAGAGAAAATATATTAAAGAATAAATGTCATATTCATGACAAATATGTAGTATGATCATTAATGGAGGGAGTTGCAATAATGTAACTAACACTACATTTATAGATGAATTAAGTTTGTCTATCGTGTAGCATCCAAATCTATACTAACTTTAATGGCTAAATGATTATCACTAAACAAATGTTAGTTTCTTTCTTGATTAGTGGCCATCATGAAAATGCCTTTTTTGATGTGGTGTATATGCATGTTGGCCATATCCTCGTAGGGAGACCTTGAGAATTTAGTGCAAGATCCATAAAGGATGAGTTTACAAATATATATTCTTTTTTATGAATAATAAACTCATTACTCTTATACCTTTATAACATAAACATGTTTACAAAGATCAATGACGATTGAAAAGAGAGATTGAAGAGAATAAGAGTGAAAGTAGGGAAAAAGGTAAGAATATAAGGAGTGTTCTTTATACTAATCAACATATGTTTGTACCACTGTACAAAAGGACTTATTTTATTTTTGATTTAGGTAAAGATTCAAGGAATAATCATTTGGAAATTGGAGTGTAATATGAGTATGATTAGCCCAAAGTGAGGTTCCATTATATATAGGTCTGAGGCAATCATAAGAGCTAAGTCAGAGAAAATTTAGAGGTAAAACACTTTATCTTTAGCCGAACTTAATGTCTAACATGGGCATAACCCAAACTATTTTAATTTATAGAAGTTATAAACAAATTCATAGTTTACACTTATGGACATATTTTATACCATGCCTAAATTCTTAGAAATAAAAAGGATCCATGGTCAATAAATATAGGCGTTGAAATAGATTGTGCCATTTTGGTATCAAAGTTTCTATAATCAACATAGGTTTGCTTATGACCATGGCTCAAACCAAGCCTAATTAAAATTTTAGTTTAATTTAAGTTTGGAAGCCCTATTTTATAACTTTAGTATTTAAGGCATATTATTTTTGTTAGAAAAATTTAGAGATATTTACTTATTGAGTGCATTTAAAGGTTCTTTCTGTTGTTTTATATTAAACTTCTAATTCAACATCTAAATATTTCTTTGTGACATTCAAATAATTTATGAATTTTAATTCTTAATTTTTTATAATTAACATGTCAATTATTTTATACATTTGTTTTAAATTTCTTAGGATTAATTCAAACTTGTTTGTTAGTTCTCTAGGGTGTATTCTTAAGTAAATTTGCATCACTGTAGATGTGTATCAATTAAATTATGCATAAATAGCTCAAAACTTGACTAACCATCATGTTTAGAAGGAGATCATAAGTAATATGGTAAAGTCAGTGGCTTAAAGTAAGGAGAAAATAGGAGGACATGAAAAAGCTAGTTTTTCTCTTATCAACATATGAGAAAAAATGAAGAAGGAATTAAAAGATCAATCCTATCCAAAAACCACTTTTTATTTTACCATATATACCTTACATTAGTTGAAGCAAGATGGATCAACGAGGGAATATGTAAGGCAATTCAGTTTATAAATATTGTATATTGAGAACATATCTAATAAGGAAAACTCTTCGATTTTACGTTTGGGTTACAATCATAGGCACAAATGATAATGAAAGGTGAAGAAGAGAATAACCATTTAAAAGTTGATATATATTTGGTTGTGTTGCTTAATATAATATGTATTAAAGCTAGTCCATTTGAACGATTAATGCATATAAGGTTATTAGTCAATGGCAAGGAATTAACAGTTATACTTGATGTTATTACCACTCATTCCTTTGTAAAAAAATGAATGGTATTAAAGTTAGGGTTGAAGTTAATCAAAATCATAACAAAGATGAAAACTTCCATGAGAATAGCTCAAGTAGGGATAGGAACTTTCTATAATGTTCCCATAAGTGTGGGAAATTAGCATAGAAAATGCACTTGATCTTATTCTTGACATTTTCCTTTTTAAGATAATGAATGAGGTGCTTTCTATTAAAAGCACGATAATAATGTATGATCATAATTCTTGTTTTTATTAATTGTTGTAAGTTTGAAGGAGGAACGACATATAAAACAACAAAAGTGACACATGTTTAAGCTATAAGCATCTAAAAGGTCTTAAGAAAGAAATATAAACTTACTTTTAGCCAAGTGAGAGATAGTCCAAAACTATATTGTGGAAATTTTTTATTATGAAAGTATTGAGAGAATTCAATAATGTGATACCTAAAAAGTACCAAAAACTCTTCTCCCTTGTCAAGAAATCAATCATAAGATTTGACTCATTCTAGGTGTGATTTCTTATATCTATGCCCTTATCAAATGTCTCCATTAAAGTTTGTAAAGTTGAGAAAACAACTTGGTGAATTATAGGTGTGGTTCATCCAACCATTTAAAATTCATAATTATGCCCCTCTTCTTTTTAAAAAGAATCAAAACAAGCATTGTGATACGTGATACTATCTAATCGTATATAAATTAACAATAAAAAAATATCATATACTTTTAGTTCAAGACTTGGTGGTTATGTTATCAAAGGGTTATATAGTTTACAAAGGTAGACTTGAGATTGGGTATTGAGAAGTGTAATTAAGAAACATAAGTAGAAAACAACATGTGTGACTTGGTTTTTACCATGAGTTTTTTGATATGCCATTTAATTTGGAAAATGCTCCCCTTACTTTTTTAACTCAGTAAATGAAATATTATGTGACTTCTTAGATAACTTTCTTATGGTATACATGGTAAAACATACGTAACACTTCAGACAAGTGTTTGAATAGTTATAACAATATCATCTTTTCATAATGGAAAAAAGAGATAGCCTAACTCGAGATCAAATTTTCATGGAACTTGGTAAGGGACAATTGTAGATAGATCTAAAAAAGGTTGAAGCTATTAGAGATTGGTAAGTTCATATAATGGTGCTTAAACTTTATAGCTTTATTGGTTCTTCGACCTTTGATTGATTTATTAAAGAAGAATCAAGCGTGGTGTTGGTCATAATTATGCTAAGAAGCTTTTAAGAAATTGAAGGTTTTCATTTTAACCAAAATTTTATTAAGATTTTCAGACTATGGTATCCCATTTGAGGTACATATTGATACTTATGATATATTTATTAGTAGTATTTTAGTATAATAAGGCCATCCTATAGTATTCAAGATTAAAAAAAAATGTCAAGTAGCAATACTCTATATGTGAGTAAGAGATATTGACAATATTGTATTTTGTTGATGCTCAGTAAGTATAACTACTGGCAATTAAGTTCATGGTTCGTACAAATAATGTTACTACCACTTTTTTAAGAACTCAAAAGAAGTTGTCCATAAAGCAAGCTTATTAGTAAGAATACTTTACTAAATATGAATTTATGTCAGAATATAAGTTTGGAAGGCCAAAAAAGGTGACTATTATTTTAAAAAGAAAGATAAGTATTTTTTATTTTGTATGACATCACCTGAGTTAAGTCAGATTTGTTAAAGCAAATCAGAGCATTGACACTCTTAGGCAAACCTTATAACAAGACAATTCAATAACTGAAAAATGATGTTTTATATATATTTTGGTTCGGTAATAATGGGTTATTGATGAGTAGCCACCTGTATTTATCAAATTTCAGTGCCTTATAAATTTTTTTTTTGAAGGAGATACATGACTCATAGTGGGCTTATCACTCAAGAGTTCAATAGATGTTACAACTCCTTCATCATTCCTATTATTGATCGAAGATAAAAGAATACATAAAGATACATGTCAAAACTTACCTTGTTTTTTAATTGTATAAAACTAAGAGGAGGAAAGAAGTAGGATTCTTGAAACCCTTGCATATTCTTAAATGAAAGTAGATGTTGGTCACAGTAGACTTAAATTAGAAAATTTTCAAAATCTAACAATATGGCTTCAGTTATGGTAATGGTCCATCGATTTTTCTTATTAAGTAGTCTTTGTGCCTATACCATTTTTTATACCTCTTAATTGCTGCAACATAATTATTTTACAAAATTTTTGTAAATCACTTCAAAGTTTCAACATATATAGTTAAATGATTTAGATGTATAATTTACTACCCAATTTTAGACATCTCTTTTCAACATGATGGGTGCGATCACAAGTTTTCCACTACAAATCACCATATATGGATGATGGAGATGATCAATAACTTATTAAATGAGTACTTATGACATTATATAAGTACAAGTCAATAAAATTTGTTTTATTTACTTGATACTACTCAATTATGTTATAACTTGCATAGGTTTTTTGCTACAAAGAAATTTCCTTTGAGATTATTCTAGGACAATATGCTCTCAACTCCTCGAAATTGCTTAATGAAGGTCAGGTGGAAAATGTTTGTCTTCTTATGGATTTACAAGGATAAAATTATAATTATTGGATAAGGTGAGAGATAGTCCCAAAAAGGCTTTTAAGCAGATGAAAAAGTATGTTAACTAGAGATAGAGGCCTCTTGACTTTGATATTGGGTTAGAGTCCTGTTGCAACTTACTTTATAAGTATGGAAGAAGATTAATGGTAAGCAAGTGCATAAGAGGTTTGTGAAAAAGTATCAAAGGTCATTTAAAGTACATGGTAAAGTTGAGAATACAGTGTACGCACTCGAATTTCCTAAAATATTAAAAGTTCATCCCAACTTTTTCATGTTAGATTTCTTAAACCTTACCATAAGGATGCAACATATCCCAACAGAAGCTATGTGAAGATAGCTTTATCAATTCTAACGAAATAGTTCGACCAATAAGTTGAGAGATTTTTAATCATAAAAAAATATAGCAACACAAAAATCATAGAACCGCATTTTTGATTCAGTGGAAGAACAATCATATCTTAGAAGTTACTTGAGAGAAACATACTATCTTATGAACTTATAAAAGTTAAGTCGATATCTATCTTTAAGTTTTTCCACGAGGGCATAAATTAAATTGGTGAGAAGTGGCTATTAGCCCCATAACATGTATAAGAATATTTTACTAGCCATTTACCGACCTTGGCCAAGGGCTAGCATAATTATAATATGAAGAATGTATTATGAATGAACTAAGGCAACTACACTAGGTGGGATCAAGCGAATTCAAGCTTTAGTTAGTTATAATGAATTGTTAGAATATTAATTGTCTTAGCTATGGTGATATGGATTGATCGTAAATGTTTGTATATAGAACAAGCACTAAAATATACTTAAGAAGTGGATCATACACTGATGGACTAGACCAATAGCGTGCATTAGTTGAACTATACGTAAATTGGCTCAAAACTTGACTAACCATCATCTTTGGATGAAGATCATGAGTGATGTGGAAAATTTAGTAACTTGAAGCAAGGAAGAAGTGATAAGACATAACAAAGAACATTAAAGAATGGGGTGATGTGTCCAAGCTTTATTTTTGATTTGTTTTCTTTACTTAACAGTGGACTTAGTGATTTAATATATTAAACATATACTAAAGTAGTGCCTTAGTGATTGAAAATGTTAACCACTAACTAAGTTAGTATACTTAGTAGCCTTTGCTAATTTCTTACATTCTTTCTTATCAAGCCTCCAAATTTTTATAAATAAGTTATTTGAGCAATCTTTCAAAATAGAAAAAGTTATAAAATTATACCTTTGTAACTACTATGAAAGTTGATAAAAGAGGTTTTAAAAACACATTTTTAACCTTAGTATTTGCATCAAAAATTAATAATGTTGAAAAAAAGATCTTAACATTATGAAAAATATCAGGGTAATAGATTCATCAGTGCCAAACCTTCAAGGATTTTTTTTCACTTTAGTGCCAAATCTTCAAAATTTTCAATTAAGTTACTAATCTTTCAAAACTTTTAAAACATAGTTTAAAATGTTGATTATTTGTATTTATTGTTGATGTGGCTAATGGAACTAATTTATATTTAATATTTAGACATCCATGTAGAAAATTTATAGACCTGTAGACACCCATATGGTTGACCCATGACCCATAACCCATAACCCACGACCCATAACCACACTTTTTAACCTTAAATTTCACCTTTCACCTTTCAAACATTAGACCCATTGTCAACGTTTGAAAAACAAACTCTCAGTTGGAACTTATTGTTGTTTAGAGCCATAACCGTCATTTAGAAGAAGCCATTAGAAATTGCCATCGTATGGAAAACAAACCAATCTTATATTTTGGTTTCATTCTTCATTGTAACATTTTTTAGTTTTACCATTGTTGGCTTCGTTAATGATATTTATATATGTTCTAAGCATTAAAAGTTTTTTCATCTTGTATGAAGATTATTTCACACTTGATGATAACAACTTTATAATTTATACAGGAGTTACCGGTTGGTGGTACTTTTAGAGGGGTTGTCTTAAGGTAATAGAACTATCTTTTTCTTCCTCTTATGTCATGACCTGAGTCTTACAATAGTGTAATAAATGCCTTACTTAAAACTTATATAGATAAGTCTCATCCATCTATTAACAGAAAACCCACCATTAATCGACTCATCACTAAAGATTCGTATAAAACCTAAATATGTGTATTCTATTGTGACTTCAATGAGCTTACTTCTCAATAAGCTTAGCATAAACATCTAATGATGATTGAAATGAACGAGTGATGAGGGTTGTAGGGTGGGATTTTAGGAAATTTGTGGCCCAAGTAAGTTAAGCAAATAGAGAGCAAGAGCCCACAATAATTCTACAACTCTAGGAGACAAATCCTCTTACAAAGAAAAATTGTAGATTTAATTTAATATAAGAAAGCACTAATTTTCAACTAGTTAAGGAATGATCTAAAATAAGTTATGGAATCCATTTATTCATATTACTTATTTGCTACACTTATGTTTGTAGTATAATGAGTCAAAATTGACACAAGTTGGATGATTACATTGGATTAAGAGAATTTTTGTTTTTGTGGGTTAACGAGTATTATGCAGATTTCGTGGATAGAAAGAAATCTTGGAAGATGCTTTATCTATTATCCTAGAGATGGAGTGAGTTATATATTAATTAATTATTTTGTGGGTTTTTTGGCATTATAATCTTTAATGGATATAGAAGTATAGAGTTTGTATTTTGGTGAATATTAATGTTATCAATTATGGGTTTTGGAGACCCTTACTTATGTGGACTCTTAGTATATTAATGTTGTTTATCTTTTGTTGCTCTGTAATTGACATTTATTAATTGTTATAACTTTGCCCTGTGCAGTGCTTTTTCCTTGGAGATAGTTGTTATATGATTATCATAATTTTTTTTGTTGGTATTGAATCAAAAATGGATTTATAAAACGGACCATAAAGGTGACAAATTTCTTAACAAGACTATGTTATTTTTAATAACAAAGTAAATTCTAGAATCATCCAACTATGTATGAAAACACACACTAAAGAATAAAAGAACATATAATAACGATGTACTTGCTTTTAGGCTTAAAAGCTCACAGATAGGCTTTATGTTTGAAAAAAATGTCCAATTTTCATTCAAATTAACTATCTTAATGATCACTAAAAATATGAATTATAAAAGCAAGTCTATTCTAACTTTTCATCCTTTAGCATACTAATTGAATTCAATAATCAATAATAACTTAAAGTGTTTCGGACATATTTTAACTAAATCAAGATTTAGTTAATAAAAATGAATAATAAAGATTATAATAAGATTAAAAATTTTGGATTTTTTTTTAATTTTTCATTAACCCCTTTCCCATACTTAAAATTGTACATAGTCCCCAATGTACACAATAATAGCTTGAAAAAATGAAATAACAAATTAAACACCAAATGTGAGAAAGTTATATTTTAGTACTTCCCTAAATAATAAAATTTACACATTCTGAATTTGAGTCTATCTGATATTATGTACAATCATCCTTGTAAAAAAGAAACAAAAGGAGATATAAAAGATAAAAGAAAAGAAAATTAAAATTAAAATAATACTAAAATTTGTAACAATAAATGTTAATCCAAAAAAATAAAACAAATGAAAAAAAGAAACTATCTCCTCGCCCATTGATTGTATGATTTAGGAGGTTGTGGATGTATTTAAGCGTAAGATGTCATAAAGTGGACACCTTGGGCTTGCTCAGGTCGTACTTTGACTCTTTATTGATGTTCTGCTAGAAGTGTCGAGCGTACATCCTATACAAGAAATCCATCCGAAGGGTCTTGTAATCTGGTGTTTCCATAAAATCTCGATTGTATAGGCCCCATCATCTTGGAGAAGTCAATATAGCTCATCTTGGTCATCTTTTCGAGCATCCTAAATTGGATCATACTCGGTAGATCCCACTCGTAGTGAGCTTTTTCTACGACAAAAGTGGAAAGTGCCTCAAGTGTAAGTTCCCAGTATGTGGTCTCCAAGATCTTGAAAGATCGAGACCATGCTCCAATGTTGATCAAATCCCAAACCTAATAGGCTAAGTCAATTTGCTCCTATGCTGCTCAATCAATGCATCTACCATTCCCAAATCTCATACCCTTACGTTGTTGAAAGTGTTCCTTGTGGGCCTCGACATTAAAGAGTAGCATTTTATTTCACTTTAGTGGATATGGTGTAGTCGATCACGTTAGTGATGAGCTAGCTCCACTCGGGTCTCTAAAGGACTCTTCTCCTCTATATCTCTTTCTCAACACCGCCTTTACTCTCCAATATTGCGTAACTTCTTTCCTTCTTGTCATTATACCTGAAACAAAATTAAATTGTGATAATAACAAATAATAAGATGAACAAACCGCTTTTTCCTATATTTAATTCATCTGCTCACTATGTTATGAAATTGTGAAAACATTAAATTAAACTAAAATAATTATTAGAAAGTTAAACTAATGAAAAAACTAATAACAAAATAAAAAATGCAACTAACCAATAAAATTAATCTAAATATGAAATTACTAAAGTAAATCCTAAAATTGGAAATTCAATTATATAATTGAAAAATTAAACATATACTAAACAAAATTAAAACCTAATTCATGCAAAATACTAAGTTGAAATGAAATTAAGCTAGGAAATAACATCTAATTACTAGAAAAATAAAAAATTAAACATAATTTATCACATAGTGAGCAAAATTGGTATGCCCAAACCAAATTTAATCCAGTTTGCATGTAATTCATCTAATTCATCCAACAATTCATACGGAAAATGATGAAATTCAACTTGTAATTTGAAATCAAGCACAAAATCAAGGAAAATCAACCTAAGATTTAAAAATTACGTAACCATAGATTTTTAGGAATGAAAAACCCTAAAATTGACAAAAGTATCCAAATTTAATTACATAAAAGTAAGGAAAAACTTACTTGGATGTTGCCAAATCACACAATAACGTTGGGCTAGGCAGAAGAAGGGGGAAGTGCGGCAAGTGGGTGGTGGAAGAAAGAGAGAAAAGTGGGAGAAAAAGAAATAAAATAAGGTTTTTAAAAAGTATCACGTCGTGTAACGAGCTGTGTAAGTCACCGTGAATATGTAATTCCAAACACAGGCGTGTGCTTTTTTGCAAAAATACACCGTCACATATATATTTCAGTCGTATATGTAATCGTGTGGGCCATTGTGCTTGTGCATATATGAATTTTAGCATGGGCGTGTGTTATGACACGTTCCAATGCCCATATAACTCATTATAAACATGTGGGAAAAATTTTTAAGAACTTCAAAAATGTACATGACTATGTCTAATGATCTTGTAAGTCATCGTAGCTGTGTAAAACATGATGAAATCAAATTTGGGTATACTTATGATATTATAATTTTATGGAAAGTGTATATATGTTACTATGAAACGTGAATTCATAGTATAGAAATTGTTGGTGGAGGTGAAATAGAAAAAGAGGAGAAGGACTATGAAGAAAGCAACAAACAATAATTTGAGGGCTTTTTTAAGTGTAGTCGACTATAAACTTCTAAATTGCAAAAGAAGAGTTCTAACTAAAATTGCAGGGCAACATTATTAGTTGAGAATCCTAGTTAGTCCTTTTTATGTAGTCCTTTTTAATATAAAAAATCACATACTTTTTTTTAATAGAATTGAGATAGAAGTTTATGCTTACGCTAATTTAAGGTTTAAGTAAAACAATTTTCATCATGTTACAGTATTAGAAAAGCATTAAGATTCAAGTTAAGTTTTAGTACAAACGTTAGAATTGAAAATACACTTTTTTATCTTAATAAAACTTAGTATTTTTATTTTATTTTTATATATTCATTATTTTTTGTTGCCTAGTTATTTTGTTAAGATAAAGAAACTTATTTTCTTAAATTTTTATACAGAAAAGTCTTAAATACTAGAGATTTGATAATATTGAATTAAGTCAATTATCTTGAAAAACAATTTAGTGCAATTTATTGTAATCAAGATATAAATCTCCTACTATATTGGTCAATATCTATAAAAAAATATCTTAAACTTGTATTTTGTACAAAATTGCAATATCGATTTGTAGTAAATGGTTTTCAAATGTACCAACCAATATCAACCAATATTCGAAAACCAATAGATTTTAAGGCCAAAATATAAAATAACAAAAGCAAAACACAACGTTTCCTAATCCTTTCCTCATCATCCCTTTTGTCGTTCTTCTTTGTCATTGATCGTTGTTGGTTATAGCTCTTTGAGGAGAGCCACCAGATGGTTTCTATGTTAGTATTTTGAGCTAATTTTGTTGGCAATTATTTGGAGGTGTTGACAGAGTTTGATGAAGGTGGAAATAGGGTACAATTAAGAATGGAGTTTTGGTGTCTTCTTCATGGAAGATAATGGTCTAGTGAAGGGCTTAATGGCCAGGGACAAAAACATTTATTTAGATCTAAAAAATGATAAAAGAACAAAGAATTTTCTTTTATTGAGGATATGATTTGAGATATAAATATTTAATGACCATTAGATTAATGGAATGGAAGATGAAGATTAGATATAGATATTGAAATAACTATCAGGGATAAGTGTTATTTTATAATTTAGTGTTGCGATTTATTACCCTTTTAAAGAACTTCGTTAGAGTTTATTTGTCATTTTTTATTTTAGTGTTGAAATTTGCAATAATTAAAAATCTCAACTGGTGGTTCAACCATAAAAATCTTAAATCATTTGATATTTCAAATTGTTTTTTAATATTTTAATTCAATGTACTTTAACAACTCTTATTATTAAAAATCAATCTATTTATAAATTAGTCAGTCGATTCCGTAAATTAATCAACTTTTATAAATAAAAAATTAATTAAATTTTATTTAACATACTTTGTTTTCAATTAAACTTCATATTCTTCGATGGGTAAAAACATTCTCCTTCAATCATATTTCAAAATTTTTAATTTTATTTAATTTTTAGCCGATTTTTTATGGTCTAATACTAGTTAAACCTTTTAAACTTTAAACCTTTTATCTTACTAATTTAACTTTTGATCCAGTTTTTAAAACATTGGTAGTTTGTTATAGAGAAATAAATTTTAATTATATAAAATAAATAGTAGCAATTTCAAGTATAACACCTAGCATAATTCACCAAAATAGCAAAACAGAAAATAAAGTGGATCAATAAGAGCTAAAGCGAAATAGATTAGTAAATTCATATTGTAGTATTTAGGGTGTTCAAAACAATGGAATGAAGTAGGTGTTCTGGTTGTTAAGGAACTTATATAAAATGTTGTAGGGGAAAAGAGGAATAATGATATGATTATGTCTTTAAAGATTATGGACAAAGGTGTTGTTTTCAATATGATATGTGCTTATGCACTCCAAGTAGGGCTGGACGAACAACTTAAGTGCCAATTTTGAGAAGAGCTAGATGAGGCAATTCAGCAGATCCCTCCTGATTAGAGAATTATTTTAAGACTTTGATGGTCATATAGGGGCAACTTTAGGCTAATATTCATATACTTATGGGGGATACAATGATAGGAATGATAGTAGGATTGCTTTGTTAGATTTTGAAGTAGCATTTGAGTTGAAGATAGCCAACTCATTTTTCAAGAAAAATGAGGAGCACTTGGTGACTTTTAAGAGTAGAACTATGAAAACTTAAATTGACTACTTCCTTTTGAGGCGGAGCAATTGACCTAGTTATAAGGATTGTAAGGTGCTACCTAATGCTTGATTGTCAACTCAGCATAGATTATTAGTTATGGATCTTATAGGTAAGGGTTAAAGGAAGAAGAGCTCACTTTTCAAGAAAAATGAGGAGCACTTGGTCACTTTTAAGAGTAGAACTATGAAAACTCAAATTGACTACTTCCTTGTGAGGCAGATCAATCGACCTAGTTGTAAGGATTGTAAGTTGCTACCTGATGCTTGCTTGTCAACTCAGCATAGATTATTGGTTATGGATCTTATAGGTAAGGATTAAAGGAAGAAGAGAAGTCATAGGAGGTGTTCTAGAGTCAAATAGTGGAACTTGAAAGGGGATATGGTAGAACAACATAGGGATAAAGTAGTATATGGAGAAGAATGGAAATTGAAAGGAGATGCTAACTAAATGTGTGAGAGAGTAGCAACTCTTTTAAGGAATGTAACTTAAGAGATCTTAGGTGTTTCTAAAGGGATTAGGGGTGGTAAAATGGAGTCTTGGTGGTGATTGAAGATGTACAAGAAAAGGTTAAAATTAAGAAGGTTACCTATAAAGCTCTATTAGATAGCATCGTAAAGGTATAGACCGTAGTTAATAGAGAAGGTTACAAACTGGTAAAGAAAGAAGAGTAGAAGATAGTCTCAGAATCTAAAAACAGAACTTTTGAGAAATTATACCAACAATTAGAAACTAAGTACGGAGAAAAATGATATATTTAAGTTAGCAAGAGCTACGGAATAGAAAGCGAGAGACTTAAATCAAGTTTGTTGTATAAAAGATGATATAAGGATGGTGCTTGTGGTTGAAAATGATATCAAAAGAAGATGACAGAGATATTTCTATAACCTTTTTAATGAAGGCTTAGAGGACAACATCTCTTTAGCTGATCTTAACACATACAAGAGGTCTCATAACTTTACTAATTGTCGATAGATCACAAGGGAAGAAATTAAAAGAACTTTGAGGGAGATGAAAAGTGGACAGGCAATAGGCCTAATGAGATACCCATAGAGATGTGGAAAAACCTAGATGAAGAGGTTCTTACTTGACTAGCCAAGTTTTTAATGTGATGCTTAAGTCCACCAAAATACTAAATGAGTAGAGACTTAGTATAATAAATCCATTATATAAGAACAAAAGGGACATCTAAAGTTGTAACAAATATAAAAGCATCAAACTATTTAGTCACACCATGAAGTTACTAGAAAAGGTGATTAAGAGGAGAGTGAGTAATGATGTACTTATCTTTGAAAACCAGTTTGGTTTCATGCCAAGAAGGTCTATGACAAAAGCTTTACATCTTTTTAAAAGATTAATGAAATACTACAAGAAAAGGCAGCATAACCTAACATGGTTTTTATTGACTTCGAGAAGGCTTATGACAGGGTATTTAAGAAAATCATGTGGAGGTATTTAGAGGTTAATATAGTTCCTATGAATCATATACGAGTTATTAGGGATGTGTGTGAAGGTTTTAAAACTAGAACAAGGATGATAAGAGGAGATAAAGAGCATTTTTCTATCGATAGTGGGCTACATAAATGCTCCTTATTAAACCCCTCTTTGTTTGTAGCAATGATGGATGAACTCACCAAGAATATCTAAAGTTGTGTGTTTTAATGTATCATATTTGCTGATGACATTGTTTTATTAGATGAGACAAAAAAGGGTGTTAAGATCAAGCTTAAATTATGGAGGGATACATTATAGTCGAAGGGTTTTAAATTGAGTAAAATTAAGACTGAGTACTTAGAGTATAATTTTTCGGGCAATAGGATGGTTTTTGATGTGAAGTAAAGAATGGTTCAGAAATTACACTATAGATGAAGTGTTTTAAATATCTAGAATCTATCATTAAAGCAATGGAGAGTTCGATGAAGATATTGTTCACTGTATCAAATCAGGGTGGCTTAAATGGAGAAGTATATCAGGAGTATTTTGTAACAAGAGGATATCACTCAAGCTCGAAAGTAAATTCTATCGTCTAGCGATTAAGTCGGTCATACTCTATAGAGCAGAATATTGGCCTATTAGCCATAAGTTAATGGTTGCAGAGATGATGATGTTTCATTAGATGTGCAACCTTACTAAAAGAGATAAGGTTAGGAATGTAATGATAAGAGACAAAGTAAAGGTAGCTAATATTAATGAAAAATTAGAGAGACACAACTTAGGTGGTTCGGATATGTTAAGAAACACTCCAGTGAGAAGAAGCGAAAAGATTGTACTTAAGGACTACAAGAGGAAGAAAAGGAAGGCTTAATCAGAATTGGGTTCAGGTGTTCAAAAATGATTTAGCTATACTGAAACTTATTAAATACATGACTTTTAATGTAAAACTTTGACATACTAGGATATAGGTAAAGAATCTCACAAAAAAAGGTCATTCGCTTTCTCTTATGTCATTTAAACATTTTCTTTTGATTCTTTGTAAGTAGCACAAACTTTTAATATTTGGTACTTTCCTCTTAATTATTTAACTTAAATATTTTTTTACTTAGCCTAATCAGAATTTTGTAATTGCTTGTCTTTTATTTATTTGTTTGTTTTTTTGTGTGGATTTTTTTATGTAAGTTAATTATAAATAACCTTTTTGTTAATTAAGGATAAGACATTATATTTTTAAATCTTCTCAAATCCTCTGGTGTTAGTTAACATAATAGCAAGTAAAAGAATACAAACCCAAGATCACTATCCATGCCGTAACCACGTCACTTCCTCGGCCAACGATCCACAGTTCACCACGTCACCCATAAAAAGCAAAGTCCAACTAATCCACGGAACGTAGAATAGCCCCGTCAACGTGGATTAATTTTAGCCGTTAAATCCCCAAACTACCCCCCTATACAAACTAAGTTTCACCGATATTCGTTAGCTTTCAGTTTGTTCTATTCTTGCCTTTCCCTCTCCAAAGAACTCGTTCATTTTCCGCTTTCTTACTCTACAAATGGCAGCGAGTTTGCTCAGAAGAGGGCTAGCGGCGGCTAGGGTTGCTCCATCATCGACGGAGGTGGCGTCTCGGTTCGTGACTGCGAGGCTCCACACGTCGGAGGCGGAGGCGCAGCAATCTAAAGCTGAGACAAGCATGAAAACGTTCCAAATCTACCGGTGGAATCCAGATAACCCGTCGAAACCCTACCTTGAAGACTATCAAATCAACCTTAAGGACTGCGGGCCCATGATTCTTGATGCTCTTATCAAAATCAAGAACGAGATTGACCCATCCCTCACCTTCCGACGGTCGTGCCGCGAAGGAATTTGCGGTTCTTGCGCGATGAACATTGATGGGTGCAATGGGCTTGCTTGTTTGACCAAGATCCAATCGGGGTCGAGTTCCACGATCACGCCTTTGCCTCACATGTTTGTAATTAAGGACTTGGTTGTGGACATGACTAATTTTTATAACCAGTATAAGAGTATCGAGCCGTGGTTGAAGAGGAAGACCCCGCCTCCTGTTCCTGGAAAGGAGATATTGCAGAGTAAGAAGGAAAGATCAAAGCTTGATGGAATGTACGAGTGTATATTGTGCGCTTGTTGTAGCACTTCTTGCCCTAGTTACTGGTGGAACCCGGAGTCTTACTTGGGACCTGCTGCTTTGCTTCATGCTAATAGGTAAATTTTATTATGCTGTTGTTATTTTTCGTTTCCCGAGTTTTGTTCTTGTGGGGTTGGATATGGATGATTGAGTCATTAGAAAAGTGGACGTTTGACTGTTGAAATGTGAACGGTACAGGATTGGATGAATGATTGAATATTGAGACACTAATTCTATAGCTTCTAATTCTATATGTTTTTTCTGTTTCTCTAATCTTTTTTTCTTGTCATTTGGTATTATGTTAGTAGGAGTTGATTTAAATTTGTCTTGTTTGATTCATCCTTTACGGAATAGAAATTTTGTTCAATGGCTTATCTTGTTATATGTCGAGGAAGTTGATGCTTTGTTGGTGAATGTGGTTTCTCTATTTAGGTACAACCTTGGAATTCTCACTTTCTCTTTCCTGAATGTCTATATATGTTTGTTGAGTTTGTAGCCAAGAAGATGTTCCTTGTCCCACGGCTACTCGGATTGATATCTGATAAAATTTACTTCTCTAAATTGTATTCAAAGCATTATAGTTTCAATATCAAATTGGATAATTGCTTTTCTTCATCATATTTCTTGTGAGAATTTCATCTACGACTTTGAGACTATTGTTGTTGAAAGTGTTATGGGGGGAAACTTTGTCCATGACTGACTATGAGGGAAAACTTAGCTCGTAGAACTTTTAATGTGGCTTATGGGGCTTCTTATTTTCAGCAAAGAAGATGGTAAAAAACTTGCAGTGTAATTCTACTATGAACATGCAGGTGGATTAGTGACAGCCGTGATGAATATACAACTGAGCGACTTGAAGCCATAAATGATGAATTCAAACTCTACCGCTGCCATACTATATTGAACTGTGCACGTGCCTGTCCTAAGGGCCTGAATCCTGGAAAGCAGATAATGGATATCAAAGCACTCCAACTAAAAGGCGGTGCGTAAGTTTCAGAGGCCGTATTGCAGGAGGATGCGAATCTTATCAGTTCTACTGGGAATTCTTTTTCTTTTTTAATACACATCAACTTCATGTTCCCGTCCTTAAATAATAACTCTTATAGTGATTATACCGGCCATTCCTATTGTATTCAGGATTAAGGTTGAGTTGTGCTACCCGTCTTTGCCAATAAATGGTAATACAACTTCTTGATCGTTGATATTTATTTGGATATCTTTTATGCCAGACTTGATGTGGATAGCTTCTTTTTGTTGAAAAATGTCTGCCTTTAGTAACTTATATTTTGGCATTACCATGATTCTCATTGAATAGTCAGGCGACTTTAGATCGTTCGGTGTTTGATACTGTCGCTATAAGCTCACGGTTGCCTTACATCCACTTGATAACCACGACTATGCACAGTAGACGTCCCTGATCACGTGAAAATGTACTGATATTGGATACGGTGTACTCCTACGACTCGAAGAATATCATAACGTAAATGCATTAACTGTTGTTTGTTTCATAGGATTGACATGAACAATTCTATACGATTGGAAAATAAATATCATCATTAACCCACATAGATTACATCATTAATACTAACACATATAAAGGATGATCCCTGATATATTTCTAAATGTTATAGTTGTACTATCAAAGTCATATTTTAAAAAGTTAGGTCCCTCTTCCTCGTACCTGCAAATCCTGTTAGGCCTATAAAACTAGTGAGCGTTAACTGTTTCTACATCATCATGTCGCATCTTGCTCAAAGGAAATTCGAAGGAATAGTTTTTCTTATTGCTTTCATGATCTTTGTTAGCATGTACACACTTAAAGCAGACGTTGATATTTCACTTCCCCTAGATCCTGGTTATGTGGAATCACCAACAAAGTTTATTACTGTAACAGGTAATTGAGAAACTCTTTTTCAGCATTTCCTCGTTGACTTGCAACAAACTTGGATTAAAATTGGTCTAACAAACAGTTACTATATGCATGAACAAAGAAAATTGGAATAAAGCAGAAGATAGGCTCTGAAGCTTGTGGAGCATAATACTAAATGGGATTTCTTTCTTGTAGGGTGCAATAATGATTGTGAAACAGCTTGTTGTAATTGCAACATTGACCAACAACCACCGATGTGTGTACAATGCTGCCAGGAAGACCCTTGAAGTGCATTCCAATTTCATTGCATCGCTTATTCTCTATACAAACAATTGTTGTCTGAAGCACTTGAAGCAATGGAAATCACCTTACAATTACAGATATGAAGATGATACTTCTCAGTTATGCTTCAATAGGGCTTACCAAACTACACTCTTTCATATGAACTTTGATTTACAAGTAAAATATGTACCATGCACACAGACATTTTGAAGCTATCTACAACAAATTATACTTGAATAAGATATGGGCAAAAAATCAACTTGCAAAAAGCATAAACAACATTAAAGCAAAGAAGCGCTTCCTAGAAGAAGTCAATAGGGAGTTAAGTGACTGTATCACAAGTCCTCTTAGTTGTGTCGTGTCGACCAAAAAGTGCTATTCTTAGTTGAAATAGGAGTTTTCCTTCTAGCATTGTTCTTCCTTTGATGACCTACAAAACAAAACATCATTAGTTTCCATTTAGAACTAAAATGGAGACAAACTTCCCACCTTTACCCTCAACCACCCCGTTTTCCTACTCTACTCCCTCGTCGCCTTCTCAACTTGCTATGAAACTTGCATCCCACTCTTCTTCTTCTCCGTCTCACTCTACAAATCAAACTATCCCACCCCTAACCTCTGTCGTTCCCCCTAAAGCTTCTGCTCCATATGACAATGTATTTCAACAAATTAAAGGGGCTAGAAAGACCTAGAAACAGGTTGTGGGTGATAATTATGACTCTTCCTTGATTTACTATCCACCTGTTGAGATTGAAGAAAAGCTAATGGTGGCTACAACTCTAGACATTCTGCAGGAAGGTGCAAGGACATGGGATGCTATGCTTGATGGTTTTTTAATGGATAAACAACTTGTTTTTCCTGTGATACAAGCATGGACCTAGAGAAATTGGAAAGGTAGAAGACTAATGAAAGTTATGCTAAGTGAGAAAGATAACTTAATCTTTACCTTCTCCTCCAAATCAAAAGCTCAAAAGGTAATTGAAGAAGGCCTTTAGAACATTCTCAACTTTCTTTATTTATTCAAAATTGGCAATTGGGCATGGAATTAGAGAAAATTATATTGAAAAAATTCCTCTATGGGTGAATATCCATAACATTCATTTGGAATATTGGACAACTAAGGGTTTGAGTATGCTAGCTAATTACTTGGGAAAATCAATCTATATGGATGAAAACACTGCTTTGAGAAAATGAGTTGGATTTGCAAGATTATATGTGAGTATGGATATTTCTAGGAAAATGAAAGACAACATTCTTATCCTAACGACGGCCGATGGGCATTCTCTCAAAGAAGACAAGGTTTTGGTTACATACCAATGGAAACCTTCCTAAAAGCACAAGGCAAATAATGGAAACCAACGGGGGTAGTTTTCATTAGAGGAGACTATTAAGAGGTGACAGGATTGGAGAAACTTAATTTTAAAGATGACAAAGAGTTGGTGGTGGAAGCAGAACATGTATTAGATAACCATGAAAGCCTAGGTAATTTGGTCCAGGTTGAAAGGGAACCACCTACAAAAGGTGAGAGAGTCCAAGTGGATAATCTTCCAGATTTGGTTCAGCCAGTGGGAATTCAACAGCAAACATTGAGTGCCTCAAATAAATCATTAGGGAACTAAAGGAGAAATGAAATGGAAATTAGTGGGAATAATCCTTGCCATAGAGACCATAAACTCTAACTAAATTAGCAAACTCAACAAATGGAAGAACAACTAAGAGGAGTTAATCAAGAGGAACAGTTTGAACAAGTAATCTCTCAGAAGAGCAATAGGAGTAGTAAGAAAGGCTCCAAAGGGAAAAGTAATCTCATATGACCCCTGATATTCTAGAATGTAAGAGAAATAAACAACCCTTCTAAGCTTAATACGATAAGGGATTTTGTTCTAAAAGAAAAGTCTTCGTTATTTTGTTTATTGGAAACCAAAATTAGGGAAGCAAATCTAAATAAATTAAGTTGTTTGGGTAGCAAATGGCAATTTCTCACAAACCACCAATGTCATGCCTATGGAAGGATTATTATTGTTTACGATGGAGATCTTTTGGAAGTGGAAGTTCTGTAAAACAAACAGCAATTCATTCACACAAAGCTTAACTTCAAAATGGAAAGTTCTTATGCTTTAGCTACTTTTGTCTACAGTTTTAATTCAGTATTTCAAAGAACTGAGTTGTGGACTTCCCTTCGAAGACTCAAAGCTTCAGTTAGAGGTTCATGGCTAGTTAGTAGGGACTTTAACGCCACCCTATATAGATTAGAGGCGGAAGGGAATTGTAACCTACTCAACTACACCTTTGAGTTGTTTGATTGCATGCAGGATGTGAAATTAACATATTTAAAATTTGAAGGTCATAGGTTCACTTGGTCTAACAAACAAAGCTCTAATTGGTTCATCTGAAAAAGCTAGATAGAGCTATGGTGAATGTGGATTGGTTAACTACTTTTTCAAAAAGCTTAGCCAATTTCTTAGACCCAGGAATTTCTGATCATACCTCTATCATGGTTGTTAATTTGTTTAAAATGACTAAAATTCATCACCCTTTCAGATTCAATAATTTTCTGGTTAATCTGGAATGCTTTCAAGAAGTAATTACTAAGGGGCTAGAGGATGAGATCTATGGTACTAAGTAGTATATTTGTTTACAAAATCTCAAGGCTATTAAACAGGAATTGAAGATGTTACATTTAAGGAGAGGTCAGAATTTCACAAGGGAGATAGAAATAGCAAGAAACAAGCTATCGGTAATTCAGAAATCTTTGGCAGCTATCTCTATTGATTGTACATTAGTTATAGCTAAGAGGGAAGCCCTTAAGACCTACTTGTAAATAGTGGATAATCATTGTTTTGTATTGAAGCAGAGAGCCAAAATTAATTGGATTAAGGATGGATAATCACTGTTTTGTATTGAAGCAAAGAGCCAAAATTAATTGGATTAAGGATGGGGACAGATGTTCAAAATTTTTCTTCAATTTAGTGATAGCTAGAAGAAATTTCAATAGAATCACCTCCATAAAAATCGAATATAGGGAACTTGTATTTAGGCAAGATGGAATTGCAAAGGAAGCTAGGAATCTTTATCAAAATCTCTTAGGCACAGAAAGACATTCTACGGGTAATGGAGTGGACCTTAGATAATCCAATAAATTATCTCAATCATTCATGTAATAATGTCAAATTGTATATGCAAATGCACATGTGACTCCATTCTTATTTTGCTTTGTTGTGACCGAGCGTCTATCAACTTAATTTACTGTCTCGTATCTATTATGGATATCGGTCTCATTTCATATACTATCCCTTATCCGTTGAGGATAGCAGGCTCATTGTTATTCGAGTCTGTGACTCTTTGTGTACAATCTTGAGCTTTAAGCTCATTTCCGCACATTGGCTACTCCAGTCACAACTCCTTTATCTGATTATGCATTTCAACGTAATGAGATGCATCAATTCACATATCATGCTTTCAGTACTTTTCATTCAATGTTCTCATGTCATATATCAAATCCTTCGGATCTAAATCCGACATTCATCATTCAATTGTTCACACATTCCACAATATACATACAATTTAAACGAAAGCACATATAATTGAATTTACATATCTAGGTTAACTCATAGTACGCTCCAGAATAGCTATTGCCTTGATTATCCTGAAATGTATGGATGATAGTGATCAACTTGTGCGTCTATAGTCAAGCAATACACATATAGTTCACATTCACTAATTTGTTCAATCATATGAATATACAATCATGCACATGTGTATGTGTCATGTTCAACGCATGCTCAATTGACCTTTCCAGGTATGTATTCTTAATCACAAATCTTGACCGTTCAATTATTATAGCTTGTATATTGCCACTTTGCATTTAGGTTTATACCTTGAGTAAGTTTGATTACTCTAAATTCATCAATCATACATTCATCAACCTTTTCTAGCAATATACATTCACACAATTTCCCAATTCTCATTCATTCATACCTAATACACCTTACTCATATCCTTTGGACCATATTTGCGTTCATAAGAACACCTTTATTCCTTTAACAACTCAAAATGTCTAGATTTAAATACATTGATATCAAGACAATCCATTCATTGAGTAATGACATCAATTAACAACCTAAACTTATCAAACCCTTAACCAATTAATCAAGCAACAATCTAGGTTCATTTCAAGTCTTAATCAAGTCCAAATATACCAATGTAGAGTGACTTATCCTCATTTGGTTCAACAAATTCACAAATCTGAAATTATCATTTAAAAGCTTTGGCCACAATTGTGGGGTGCCTTCCCACGATCATGGGATGAGTGCCCTGATTGTGCACTATCCATTTTCCCTCAATTCTCCACGAATTTCATCTACTTAGGATCATCATTAACACTTCAATTTTTCCAGAATTCATACTCTCAAAAGCTACTTCAATTCATGTTAATATAGCTTCGATCTTGGTTACATTAAAGCTCTCTAAATTCTATTCATTTATGTCACTAACAATCATTCTTACACATACACTAACATCCCTAATTTTTTTCCAGATTCAAAAGAAGACTCTTTCATATCAAATTCAAAACACCTTCATAACAGTACATTAATTATACCTCAATTATACCTCAATTCCTCATCAATTTCATCTCAATTTCTAGCTTAAAATCATTCATTTACCAGCTCATAAACTATTGTTTTTCATGCATGCTAAACATAATAGAAACTACCATTCATGCATCATTTTCCAACACTCATTTAACACCAATATCACAATCAATCCATCCTCAATTAAGTCATCATTGAATTATATTAACATATATCACAAAAGATCATTCTTGATCATTCTTTCACTTACTTGATCAGCTCAATTGCCTCCTCAAGTATCAAGCTAACCTAGCCTTCCATGCATGCAAGCACAATTCCAAGAACAAGATGGAAGTAGAATGTTTTTTTTCAACAACAAGAAGAAATCAACATAACATAGCTTTCTTGATGCAGAATTTTGTAAAGATTTTGAGTGGTGATGAACAGAATTGAAGCAAAAATTCAGAAGTTGTGAGGGTGTGTGTGTGTTTTGGTGGTGAGAGGGAAAGAGAAGTAAGAAGGTAGCAGAAACAATTTCTACATTAGCTTAATTCATTAAGTAGTAGGTGTCACTATTTTACAATGACATTTGTCACATATGCATACAATCCACTTGTCCTCTATTTAAGCTGCCAAATGTCACCAAAATCCTGGGCTATTTGTTACTTAATTCTCCAAGCCATTTGTCATTAAATTCTACTTCCACGTGTCACTTATTTATAGGTCTAGTCATCCTAAATTTTCATGTGTCAACTTGTCTTGCCACCTGACATTTTTCCTAGACTAAATGTACATTTTAATTAATCAATTTTCCAATTGTAACAATTAACTCTAAATTACTAATTATAATCCATCAAACAAAAATTCAAGACATAAGCAATACACAATCAAACCATCATCATTTTAAACCTTTTATACCCTAGAACATGTTAACTGAGTGCATATACTATCTTTGCAATGCTTTCTAAATCAACATTCATGTGTGTATATGCTCATGTTATGCATGTGAATGAAGTGCACCTCATAAATTCTAAAATGATATGACTCAAAAGTCTAACATTCTAACTCTCATAAGTTTTCAAAACCGACTATTACAATCCTTGTGCCCCTCAAAGAAATTCAAACCTGGGTTTATTCCTCGTCACATTATCTTGATTATCAACTGTCTTCTTGATTTATTTATCTGAAGCAACTAACTTATCCTCGGTCTGAATAGTTTCTTCAAAAGCAGCAACTAAAGACAATTTCTTGTTTTTTCTTTACTACGTCTTTGTGCTTGTAATTAACCCTTTCTAACCTAAGTATGTTTTGATAACATGGGTTGCTGATGGAAATTCATCGTAGAATGTTTAGACTTTCGATTTTGAGTCCTCTAAATCTTCATCTGTAACAACTTGTAATAATTCAGCCTTATATGCCTTCACAAAATTGACATGTAGGTACGAACCTCCAATTTTTCTTTGAGATTTCTCCTTGGACAAATCTGGTTACATCACTTTCTCGTGATTAGACTTAGAACATT
>JANZXV010000008.1:9108431-9121732 GCA_027576455.1 Erythroxylum roigii | reverse complement strand
TTAATTATCTTATTATTATTAATAATAACAACAACAACAACATTATTGGTATTAATACAGAAACCCAAGTTACAAACTAAACATCATTTTTTATACCCATTCTTATTCTCATTCTCATTCTCATTCCCATTCCCATTCCCATTCTCATTCTCATTCCCATTCTCATTCCCTTCTACTACTATACCCATACCCATTCTCAAATTCGTGTTCAAACCAAACGTCCCCTTATACTTCCTGAAATAATATTCGATTAATGTCGAAGAACGTGGCCTTCAAGTATGATAAATAAAGTCCCATATGCAAAGCAACCGACAATGTTCACTAACTCGCGAGTGCCTTTTTTCAATCCAATTTTTTAATGTCACACTCTTGTCTTGTCAATTGAGTTGTCAGATCCCTATTGTCTTGCTCTACACGTATTATGACTAGCAAAACACCTTCCTTCCCAAGTTTCTCCTACCGTGTTCACTCTATAAGGTATAAATGGACGATCACTCAACTCACAAACCAATCGAGCTCGCATCTGTTGATTGATCTATCAAGCCCACAACAAGCCTTTAGCGGAAAATGAAGAGAGAGGGACGCCAACATGGCATGGTCCGGACCTATACAAATACAATCCTACCCTCTCAATGGAACTCAAGACCCCACTCCAAACTCATCAACAGGCTTGATTCACCTCCCACCGCCGGAATGTTCACCAGAGTGCAGCTAAAACCCACCGGCCACTCCAAGTTCACCGGAAAGTGTGGGAGGCCACGGTGCAATGGGTGTCACATGAACCCATGCTGCAAGTCCAAGGACAAGGCCAAAGGAAACCATAAGGTGAGGTCACTTGATGTTGTCTCTAATTACAGGTCTCTATCTTGGAGGGTTGTAGATGGACGACCGGGCTTGAATTTTTCTGGCTTCTCTGCCACTGGGATTTTGGACCATTTGGCTAATGACTATGAGGATGATGATGTTGATGATAGCGTCTTTGAGGATGATGATGGTGGTGGTGACCATGACGCGTTGATGGAGTCTTCACCCGGAATTGTGATTCAGGAAATCGATGATAATGATGAGGATGAGAATGATAATGGTGGCAATCCCAATATTTCTAATGATCAAGATGAGGAAGAAGAGGATGATCATATGAGCTTCTGTGATGTGGGATTGACGTGGGCCCAAGCTGAGGTAGATGATGGTTGGTGTTGGGTGGTAGATAGTGATATTTGATTCTATGATGCGTCTAATATTCATGTTTGCTAGCTTTTTGCATTCACAATCAGAAGAAAGCTGTAATCTTTGGAAGCTGAAATTGTGAAAATTGCTTCTTTGCAACTAATTTGATTTGTAATATTACGTATTTACTTATGTTTTCGAAAGAAAAAGTTGCAAGTACTTATCCAAACATTTGAGTACAAGTCATTTCCTACTTGCTGTTACTAATTTAATCCGAGTCCTTGAAGTGCACGGCACAACTGCTTTACATTCTTTTCCTACTAATCAATTTTTCATTTTCAAAAAAAAAAAAAAAAAGGTTCTCAACTACGCGAGTGTTTTACTGCTAACGTGAGAAAGTACTTTAAGCACTATTTGGACACCCTTTCATTTCTCAAGCATCTTGGGAGGCTACCAAGTGATTGGCAATACAAAGGGTTAGAAGCTAATTATGATAGAATCAAAAGTTGTTGTGAATATGTTGAATGAAGCAAGAGACAAACACACACCACTGATATTTGGATTACTCGAGGAAGAATATAAGACCTGCGTGGACATCCTCAATAACCAGTGCCCTGAAAATGAAGCAGTGTTCGTGTTTTAAGTGAACATAAATGGGCAGCAAAAGAGTACTAGTAAGTTTCAACTTCTCAAAGAAGACATTGAGTTCTGTGCAGTCGTGCAGTGAAAGTTCTTGAAGAGGTGCTCCGAAGATGCAAAGATTTCCAGTATTAGACTACTCGGTTCAGCTACCTCAAACTTGTAATTATTCCAGTAGAAAATAGCCCATCACCTTTTAAGGGTTAGATGAATTAGTTTAGGTATACATCCCCTTCATTAGCTTAAAAATTTTCTGTCAATAAGTCAGCATTGCGGTAACTTTGATAAGAAGGAAGGATAAATGGTCAATTTCAAATGAATTGTCCTCGGAATCTAGCTGAACTTGCATGATATAGTGAAACAGAAGTTTGACCTCTTCTCCCAAGTGTTTTACATCAAATGAGGAATCATAACTTCTATGATTTCTACGAGGGACACTGTTATCCAGTTACTTTACAGAATTGATGTTTTAACTACACAATTGACACAGCTACCATTTAAATGGTAGGAGAATATCAAGTTCTCCTGGCAAACCAATGCTTCGGCATATATGGCTTCACCTTACTGGCATCAAACAATTTGAAGTTTGTCATACTTACAAATTGAACTCATCTCCATCACTAGGCGTTTGCTCATTTGCACTGAATATTTGGGCAAGTATTCTCATTAACATTTCCTTTCAGGTGTGAACTTAAAGAACGTGGCCTGTGTACATCCATGGCCTGCTTGGAGCCGGTAGTCTTTGCTGAGGGTGGTCCCCCAAGTAATTGAGGATTCCGTCTTTGTGTCGAGTTGGGATAAGATTTTTCTTCTTGTACTGGTGACTGAAAACGTGTCAATGGTATCTGTAAGGAACAGAAAAGAGCTTCATGACCCATGACAAAGTGTGGTTAAGTATGAGTGCAGAAAATACAGAGCAACAACAGAGATACCGTTTCTTCTATATTTGTTACTGCTCTCTCTTTGTAAAATTTAGGTAGGGGCCTCGCCTTGAAACAAAGGCTTTGACGCAGTCTTTTCAGTTCTGTTTCTGCCTTCTTCTGATCAAAGAGATAGCTGTCATATGAGTAACTAATTTTCACCTTTTAATTGAAATACTAGCTACATTTTAGAGCTACCGTGCTTACAGGTTAGCACAACAAGAAGAAGGGCTTAACCCAAGCGTTAACATTTTCAAGTAGCTGAATTGATAATTTGGTAAGTGAATTTCATACGAATACTACCATCATCCAAAGCCACCATCGTTGTACCAGGTTAAATTTGGGACCTTGTTCTAAGGTTAAAATTTCAGCTTTCTTTTGCCTAGTGGACAGGAATCTAACTCGCTTAGAAGTACACTTCAGGCAATTAAAATGGATTGTACCAAGCAAGTTCGAAAACTAGACTTTGCAATGGCATACTTACCTTGAGAGTAGCTTGCAACTGCACTTTTTGCGCTTGCTCAGCATTAAACTTCTCTTCAAGCTTCTGAAATTAGATCGGAAGAATTGAGAAGCTGCGTAAAATACATTTGACAGTAGAGTTGATTCTCATTCTTTTTTTAAATGAAAAAACTTGCAAAGTGCTTGCCTCCTTTCTTCTCGCAGCTCTCTCTTCAGTTCTAAAGCTGAAAGGTGTAGATAACTTGGGGGATTGAGATTTGTTTCTGCAGCCACTCATAAACTTCGAACAACTGGCATGAACAAATAACAGTCAGAATACTAAAAAATTCATCATAAACGTTTGCATCATGCATCAAGGACTCTTGAAAACGCTTTGGTACCTTGTACACAAAGTTCTACTTTGCTTCAATTAATGATGCCACGTATATATAGAACCAGGCAAACTGTTCGTCTCCTGGTCCTATATGATCAAATTGTGCGATATCAAGCTGTAATTCAGTTACATTTTTCTTAATATGCACGTAACGCGAAAATGAAGTTCAGACCATTGAATCATAGTTGCATTCATTCCATTGCACTTTGTGCATTCTCACACCGCTAGAATACGGGCTCTCACGATGATATTCCAAACCAATGCAACAAACTATACACGTCAGAAACTACATACTCTGTTGGGAAGAAATGCCATTTGGGCCGAACTGTTTTGCTTCCTGATGCTGAGGGGTGAAGAGGTGTCCTTTCCCTGCAATTGCATACAGTAAATAACAAGAAATTTCTGAAGTGAAATCATCGAGTTTGTCTTTGTAACTATAATTCATATACCTTCTGTTTTCTGATAGAGGAGTGGCTATGGGTTGCTTACAGTCCTTAAGAATTGAAACCTGCAATTCAAGAACGAAAGTCGTCGTAATATGCATGAAGATAATAGCAGAGTGACTATCTTTTTATGAATTGTTGTGCTTGCATGCATAGATTTGAAACAGAATTGCAGAAGAAAAAAAAAAGGAACCCTAGTTGGAGTCCTTACTGGAGTTGCGTAGTTTTTGGATGCTTTACAACTGGAACTAACACTCGAATTATCAATCTTCTGGATAAGTGTTGATGTTATCTTATTAAGCTGTCTAACAGGAGTGAAGTTCATTGATTTCTGAGTTGATTTTATTCTGTCGGACTCTACTGTCGACTTCTTATTGATTGGAGTGGCAATATTTTCTTTTCTGAAACGAAGTGGAGCTGCCTGTTTAGCGGGTGAAAATGGTAGCTTTCTTTCTTTAACATAAATCGATGACTTTGAGCCAGAAACAGGTAGTTTCTTCTTGCTTATTGGTGCCAAATCAACCTGCTAAAACAATGAAACATGTCAGCTTCTACCAAGATATGGAATCAAAACAAGATCCACTGAAATAATGGTATTACCTTCAGTAGAGGCGTCTCCATTTGTCTGGACGCACTGAGATCCGTTTCTCTAACTTCCTTCTCATTATCAACAACTCCAAGCTCGTTTAAAGTTTGCCCCTTGTCACAATTTTGCACAAGAACCCGGCTTTTGGGCTTTGAATCAACTCCTCTAACCTCGGTTCTTTCACCTTCATTACCATAGCTGGTCTGAGTGGCTGCCATCACTTTGACATCTTGTGCCTCACCATTTGCCTCGGAGCTTGGGGTCATCATTTCTGAATCCTGAGGTGTAGTTTCACAAACTTCACTTTTAGTTTCTGGTTCAGCCACATCCTTTCCTGTAACATTTGCTTGCTCAAGTAAAGCTGCAGCCTTTCTTTCAGCTAGATTCTTGTAATGAGCTTCAAAGAAAGCTTTCATCTGTGCAACTGAGCCGGGTCGTGAAAATTCCTCGGCCTCTTCAACATATCTGTTGTGAGAGAAAGTTGACCATTTCTCCCAAGATAATGATTCTGACATGAACCTCCCAAAAGAGACAGACTGGCCGAGAGGATGAATTGGCTTAACCTGTGACGTAAGAGCTTGTATAGTAATCTTGGTCTGTAAGAGAACAAGCTAACGAATAGAAAAAGAAAAAGCATAAAAAGTAAATGCCTGTAGCGACACTACAGGAATCAAAAGGAAGAATTCAGGCAACCCACTACAAATTTGAAGGAGTTATTACAACCAATCATTAGTGCTCTTGGACAACAAAGATGGTATAAAGAATTCAGTTTCATGAACTCTACCTTGGACGCTTCACTGGAAGGAATTCCTGCAGCATAAGAGAATGGTTGCACGAGACAGGTTGTCTCCCCCATGAGTTTGGCTGTGTTGTAACAGAATTCAATACAATGGTAAAACTAAAAACTCCCCGGTTTTGTTATTAATGTTTTCCAGTTGAACTTTGTAGCTGTGTCTCCTCAAAAGCGCAGATACATTGTAATTTTGAATTTCAAAGAAGTGGAAATAGCAGAGCAGGCAGATGATGTAGTATGTTCAAACGATAAAGTGAAAGAGGGGAAGGCGGTGGATTCTTTTATTGTCTGAAGAGTGGGGTCCACCAACCATCCTTCAAAAAGCTCCAAGCTTTTTAAAGGGTTTTGGGGCCCACGCCTCAACGTCTACTTTGTTAGTTGATTTGAACTGAAGAAGACAACAGATCATATTTTGGAAAAAAAGACTCCGCGTTTGCCTCTAAAATAATATGAAAATGCAGGAGAGGAGAAAGAGAACAGAAGGGAATTGGGTTCTGAAGTTCTTATTACTTTCCAACAAGTGAGATGGCTTACTTTAATAGATAATTGAAGCTTGAGAAAAGGAATACATACAGCACCTGGTCACCTGGAAAAGGCTTTATTCTTACTCACCTATAAACGCACGCAAGCAACAGCTTGAGAAAACAATGTGCACAAACAATAAGTGGCATTTTAAGGGGGAAAAAAAAAACTAGTCTGAGCTGTTCATTGTTCCTTTGTATCACATTGTTAATGATGAAGACATGATCAACAATAGAAGCTAAGAATAACAGAATCAATGCACAAAACTTAAATAAAATGTAGTATTTTTTTCTAACACAATTTTCTGGTCTATAAATGTAGCTCCCCAAAATTTGCGTCTGAGACTTTCTGAAGTTCTCTAGTATGTCCGGTCCTCTATAAATCTCCGCGATCTTTTGCTGTAAGTTTTAAGGTTATAAAGATGCATCAACACTGTTAGGAGGCCTATCACGTCCACCAGTGTTCAGTAAACCTGAATAAGAATACTTTCTCCTATTTTTGTAACTTTTACTCTTAGTTGCCTTGTTTTTGCGCCCTGAAAACACTGTGCACATGAATGCCAAGAAACCCAAACCAGAAAACACCCATAAAGCCACAACCCATAACCTTAATGAACCAAATAGCCCGTCTGAAGCATCAGGAGATGATTCCTGAGAATGTTTGATCCGCACAGGACTGCTTCTTACAGAATCGGTTCCTTCAAACTTGCCAAATTTCCTTGAACTCCCAATTTCTTTCCTGGCATCCCAAGTTGAGGTGGATATGGAGCCGGGATTGGGACAGTTTCTCTTCTTATGATGAAGGTATAGTGCTTCATTAAGTGCCTTTGCACATTCTATGCTAAGCAGGTCTCTCTGCAGGATGTTGTTATCAGTCCGATCCACTGTTGAAGGATCAGGGGGTTCAGGAAACTTAGCCCAGCATTTGCTGACAACATCAGTAGCTCTCCATTTTGCTTTATCAAAGCTCCAGTTCCCAACTCTAAATTCTAATCCATAATGAAAAACTCTATAATTTACCCCAGGCTCAGGGACATATCCCGGGTATATTAATATCTCCCTGTTGATGATGTGCCGTAGATTCATCTGTGCATATAAAGAATTAATCAACAAGTAGATGAAAGGTAGTAAAACTCATAACTGTTGCAGAATTTAAGCAATTAACGGAATATCAAGTGATGGCAAGGGCAAGTAAGAATCCACATGTCAGGAGATTAGAGAAATACAAAACCAAAGTTACTGGTGCAAGTCCCATTGTAAAATAAATTATTACTGTTTAAAAGAGAGGGGTCCTAAAGGATATGGAATACCTCTGCGGCACCAAATGAGTAACCATACATCTCACTAATCCAGCCGGATGAGTATATATCGCCCGTAAAGTTAGTAGCATAATGAGCTTTGTCAGCCCGGACCTCCTCAGTTTTATGCAACCATAGTAGAGCAAATTGTTGAAGATCATCTATGTGCATGATTATTACACCCCCAACTTTATCACAAGCATCAGGGTTGCGTGTGTGGATTTTCGCAAGCTCGTTATCACAACCAATAAGGTACCTAACAAGCATAAAGTTATGACCCTTTGTTAGCTGCACATTATTCCCTTATGCTCGTGCACCACAAATATGAAAAAGGGAGATAACCCAGACCAAACGTAATTGCCATTTATTAAACAATGCAAGAGCATAAAACTCTTGGTCTTACTCATAGGGAGTTGAGACAGGCTGGCCACGTGCAGCTTTGAATTCCGATGGAGTGATTGGAGCTCTCAAGATCATGTCAGCATCAAGAATAACTATGAACTCAGCATCAACATCTGCATGGTTAAGCCAATGAACAACTGCAGCAGGTTTATTAATTGCTGGATACCTGAAAATAGAAAAGTGAAGGAAATTTTAAAAAAAGGATTCCCGTTGCTCTTTAGATCTTTCAGTTAACTAGTTAATCGTGTAGAAAATGCAAAGTCCAAGCCACATAACCACTTTGGCAATGGTTTATGATCCATGTAGGTGACAGAAGTTGTGCACAAAATGGTTAGAACCTAATTAGGTTACATACCCATCTATTTATAATAGTGCACTACTTTTGGCCCCTCATCCCCTATAAAATAATATCATTAGCATCCAATGAGAAACATAATAGACGTAAAAACTAAGAATCCAAAGGTACCAAGTTGAGTCGAAAAGACAACACTGGTTCTATTTTTCCCTACCAAGAGTCACTTTAGCACAACTAGCCATTTCTACTAGGGAGATTATACAAGCTTCCAAGTGAAACACATAAATTTCAAACAAATAGCATAATATACGATAATAAATGGAATCAGAGGGACTTTCTGAGTGCTTTTCAGCTGCAAAAATATCTAGGATCCTTCTAACCACAAAATTTAAACATGTCAGTTGATATTAGTCCAAATTCAATTACTGAAAAGAGTATATTGTGTTCGAGATGAAGCAAATGACAAAGTTAACCTCTCAGTTAAACCAAAATGACCAGAAATTCCACAAGCCAGAGACAATTCAGTGCTAAACCTGTATAAAGATGAAGATATTACCAATCTCCTGTTAGCGGGTGCCGGCTCATGGAAGGAACATAATGGGTGGGAGCCAGATCGTGTCCTCTGTATTGCTTTAAGTCCTCATCCGTACAGCTGAGAAGGCGTGTGAGATTGCCAGGCTGGCCACTCTGGTGGAAACTGTGTACAAGGCCTACAGTCTGCCAATCAAAGTAAGGTGTACATTCTGTGGAGAATATCGTGTGGATCTTTGGATGAGGCTTTTGAGGTTTATCAACAATCTCCTGCTCTTTAATGGCCTCCTTAACTTCCATACCCTCATGAGTAAGATATCTTGGACGAGTCAATTTAGCAAAAGTTCTGCTCTTCAAAAAGCTCAAGTATTTTGACCATTTTGGCTTCGGGCATCCATCTGTAGCATGTTGTAAAAGAAGGCCCTCATTCAAAGTGTTTATACACTCTATACTTAACAATAGGCCCCTCCTTTTATTTGGATCAAATGTCATGGCTTGCACCTGCATGAATGAAAGATAGTACCTTTTTCCCTTAGGATTTAGAATTAGCTCATGAAATCTTCTCATTTGATCCCGTTCTTATGTAACAAGCAAAGAATAAAATGCTTCGTAATAGCCAAATTCTTATGCTTTCTGCAATTGAAAGCATGGATAACAATAACTCCTAAAGCAAACTTCCAAATAGTTCGTCTCTTTGTTTTCATACCTCTCTAGGATAAGGAGGCTCATGAAATAGCTGACCACACTCATAGACGATACTATCTTCATGATGGTCTAATTTACTGAAGGACCAATTTCCAACACTAAATGGCAAGCCATAGTGAAGTAGAATAGGCTCCACACCCTCTCGTGGAATATAACCAGGGTAAATCATCAAACCATCATAAATTTTGTGCCGAAGTCCAACCTGAAAATACAAAATTAAGCAGAAGAGTTCATCAACCAATAATGTTGAACTCAGTAAGTGGGCAATAGAAGGTAACTTCGTTTTCGAAACAAAATAGTGCCAATACTTACTTCAGCCGCACCAAATGAGTAGCCATACATCTCACTTATCCATCCTTGGCCGTAGATGTCACCAGTTATGTTGGTTGACCAATGAGCTCTATCTTCCCGCACTTCTTCAGTCTTTGAAAGCCACATGGGCGCTAATGCTCGAAGATCATCTATGTGCATGGCTAGAAGGCCCCCAACTTTATCACATAGCTCAGGATGCTTTGTGTGCAATTGTGCCAGGATGTTATCACATCCAATCAAATACCTGATTATGCATTGTATACATTTTTGCAGTCATAATAAGGAACAACTTAAATGGCGAACAAATGAAGTATATAAGCAAGACATATCATTAAATGACACGAGAAAAAAGTCCAGACAATTGCAAAAGCATGATTGACTTCACCATCCAAAGGTCAAAAAAAGATCTTGTACTTTTAAAAATGTTGATGTTCCACTAGACTTATTCATTACTACATCTGGAGGATTGTGCACAATTATCAAAGTTAAAACATTATGCAATAGTGTTGAAACACCCATTGATGGGTTGGGCTGGTTGAACCCAATAGCAGTTGCATGATAACAAGCAGAACTCGTGCAATGATCATGCAAAAGATGCATCAAGGGAGAATTTCCTTCTTTTGTTTTCAGCCAATGCTGAATAATAAGTAAAACTCTTAAGTACCCATAATATGCTGCAACAGGTTTTCCTTTCTCAGCTCCAAGTTCCCAAGGTATAATTGGACTTCGAATGATCATATCTGCATCTAATATAACCACCCAATCAACATTATCAGCATCTGTACTATGTTTGAGCCAGTGGACAATTCCAGCAGGTTTGTTAATTGCCGGGTACCTGCAGGAGTAAAAATAAGATAGCATTTTACGTTAACTTTTCTATGCTTCAGCGTACAACAGCAGTTCACAGAAAAAGAAGAAATGAATTGCTTGAGCATTTATTCGAGGACATAACAACAGCATAAATGATGCACAATGCGACTGCCAAGTGCGAAGGAATCAACAAAGAAGAATGAAGGGTGAGGACTGAGGACTGAGGACTGAGGACTGAGGACTGAGGACGTCAATAGGAGAATCTACTCTGACATTGAAGCTAGGGAAAAAATGCAATCTGGGGAAAAAGAAATATAATTGACTGAATCCGCATCTCTCACAAGTTTTATTTAGTAGATGAACTTGATATGCATTGAGAATGAAGATGGACCAGAGTAAATCACAAAAAAATGGGCAACAGCAGTAACTAAAGAACACAATCCTCATCCCACGTTTTGTTAAAATAGTCGAATTTGTTGCTTTAACTACTAGAAAGGAATAAAAGCTTGTACTATTTCAAGACAGGTGTCTCTTCTGCTTTTCTTTGCGTCATAGATCGATGAATTTGTACAATCTACGCACACGTGCTTCATGAAAAACTTCTATTGAAAAATGTCTCATTTGAGAAGAAAGCAAGGAAATATACTGTTCTGATGAACAAACAACGCAGAGAAACTCACCAGTCGCCAGTTCTGGGGTGTCTGCTCAAGGATGGCACCTCAAGAGTGGGAGCCAAATGCATTCCTCGATAATTCTTCTTTTCCTCATTCGTACAACTCAGTAATCGGGTTATAGGTCCTGGTTGTCTGGCTTTTTTGAAGCTATGCAGGAAACCCACGGTCTGCCAATCGAAGTAATTGTGACCCTCAACCGAGAACAAAGTGTGGATCCTGCGACCGGTATCGACGCTCGACCCGTCACCAACACATAACAACAACCAGCACGCAGCATAAACCAACATCAAAACCATGAATTTGGCCATTGGAGCTGGAATTGAAGGCCTGGCTCGAGAAGGGTATGTCTCAAAGATCTAAAATTCATCGACTGTAGAGAGATGCAAGAAGTCAAAGTCTCAAAGATTGGTTTTTTAGCATTTTAACGAATACTATAATAGAGTTAATAGCACGTACCAGGACTTGGTATTAATTTACTAGCATAGAGATTTTCGACAAAAAGGTAAATCAAAAGAAAGCCAAACTACAATTTAATGGAACCGGACTCGGAATCTTATCATCAACGAAACGCAAAACCTCAGTTCGAAGGTTCGTTTTGTTTGCTATGTTATAGTGTTTAAACAAAATACTCAAAAATCTATAAAGAAGGACTCTGTAAAGGTTCTTCGTAACTAATTTTGTAAAAAAGGCGAGCTTATTGCTTGTAATACAATTTAAATTTTATCGAAAAAAGAAACAACATTTTATTCATGTCAAGCAGCTTAGATCATGTTAAACGACTGCTTAGATGTGATTTGCAAGACAAAGTAAGTTTGTTTACCAAGATAGACAAAATTAAGTTGTTTACCAAGATAGACAAAATTAAGTTTGACAATCATTCATAGGTCATCACTGCACTGTTAGTGATCATGAACATCTCCATTAAGATTTAATCGTTGATTATGAAGATTTCCCACGTCACCAGCAAACAAGGCAGCACGAGGACTACATCCCAGGTGGCAAGTTCTCGAGTTCCATTTTCAATCAATTGCTTGGCGAGTGTGAGATGTGAGTTACCTTTTTTCCTCTTTCTTTCTTGTTAAGCTTTCTACCGTTGAGAAGAGCTTCCTTCTCCTCTTCCTCTTGGCCTGAGGTACTACTGAGTTCGTCTATCTAAGTATCTATGGACGCATTAATTGTGCCTTCTCTTGGCAAGACCATCGATTTTTCAGATTCTTTTCTTATTTTATCCCTTCAGATAAATCGTGAATCTGCAGCTTTACGATAAGATGGGCTTCCATAACTTTTACTATAGTCCTTAACTGAGATTTCGTATGGTGGTTTTCCCTTTAATTTGGGGCTTTTAGTTATTGGAACTGAGGAATTAGTGAGGAAAATAACATGGGCTGAGTTCTTTAATTCGGCAGGTTGGTTTTGTTATATATATAGTTTTGATATAGCTAAATTTAGAGGTTGATGTTCAGAACTCTCAAGAAAGAACAAAAGAACGGCCATGAGGTGTATTGTTCAAGAGAAAAGAGTGGTGCGGCGTGGAAAATAGTAGATGAGTTCATGGTGCTTTCAGAATCATCAAATTATACTGCAGGAGAATTAAAAGGGCTTGATAGTTACTATAATTCCAGATTGACATATCCAACCTGGTTTCTACCATGCCCGTAATCTTAATTGTAAAAGGAGAGAGATAATTACGAGGAACTTTAATGAAAGAGATGTTTGTTGTCAATTTTGCAAACAGAAATGTTGATTGAACACTTTGATTTGAAAGAAAACATCTACAAATATTCATTTGAGTATGCTTCTATTGTAGTCAATTTCTACCACTTTGCTACTAATGCTTGCTTTAGGAACGGTAATGTACAAGACCCCGTCTTTGACTTCCGCCTTTATCACAAGATACATAGAGTATCTTGTCGTAGCTGCGATCCTGCAGCTGTACTTGCCGTAGCTCTTGGTTGGCCACCAATATCATCTGAACCATTTACACCAGTATCTTAGCTTGTCTGGGAACCTTTTGAACAATTTTATGTCATATGAAAACAGAGAATACAGAAACTTTATGCGTATTTCATTATCTATCAGAAGAAAATGTCAGACTTATATACACGGTATTAAGAAAAGAAATAACTGCTTTCTAACTAACTAAACTAGCTTTACAATAATCTTGCTAACTAATCTTGCTAACTAACTGTACATTAACAAGATAAATAACATAAATTCCTTCAGCCCCCCCTCAAGTTGGAGCGTGTAAGAAATCACGCAAGCCCAACTTGACAAGAAACCCATGAAAGGCAGAAGCAGAGAGAGACTTAGTAAAAATATCAGCTAACTGAGTCGAAGAAGACGTGTGGAACAAAGAAAGAAAACCCAGTT
>JANZXV010000008.1:9033562-9046498 GCA_027576455.1 Erythroxylum roigii | reverse complement strand
CTTGAGCCTCTATTTAAGGTGACCATCTATGAAACCCACCAAGCCTCAAAGTCTTAGGGGGATACCCACAGCTTTACGACTCATTTGCTCTCGCTTGCATGATTTTTGCAATGATGGCAAAGTTAAGCATGTCCCAAGTTTTTCCACCACAACCAGCATTTGCTCCTCGCCGTTTACCAACACCTTCTCCTTCTGCTTCCCATTCATCTTCTTCTTCCCGTTCACGGTTCATCACCTTCTAATTCTGGCAATGGCAGTATCGGTGGGTCAACGAGTCCTTCAACTGCGGCAGTCACAGTTACGTAAAAAAAGACTATTTATCTCAAAGAGGTTTACGAAAAATACTAGGAAAATTTCAACAACTCTCGCTTTATTTGACAAATAAAAAGAAAGTATGATATAAAGAATTAATTACTGAGCTGGGTATTGGGGAGTAAAAAAATTAGTTAATTTGAAGAGTTTTTTTTTAATAAAAAAATGGAAGAGTCTTTTTAGAGATTGTTTTTTGGAAATGCTACTTTTCTGTTGTCACGTACCAGTGTAATATGTCGACGCATGACATGTACTTGTTGACAGTTGTTTGTATTTGTCGTTTGTTTGGTATAATAAGGAGAGAAGCGCTTCTTGCATTCTTACGATTAATCGTGTATGTTTTACGCTTTCAATAAATATATCGCATTGAATCTGTCTCCTATTTCTTACGGCAATCTAAATATTTTGTATAATTGGGCTTAAAATTAACATTATCAGTTTAAATAATGAGACCAAAAGAGAGAAGCACATTCATGTTGCTATATTGGCATTCTAAGGGACGATACCGTCTAAAGATTGCAAGCAAGTCGATTCCAAGAGCAAAAGATCTTCATATCTAATGAATCTATCAACGTTGAAAATGTTAACCGGAGATACGAAAATAAACTATAACGCAAGCTAGGATAAGTACAAGATAGGATGCCACTTCAGCACTTTTGTGCTTCCGGAAGCTCGCTTCTAAATGAAAGAACGTGATGCTATTTCTGCTAAAAGGGAATACAACACTAATTTCTTCAATAGAATTCTTGTTAATTGTAAAAAGGTTTTAGAAAGCGGACTCAAAATCCTCTCAAGATTAATAGTTTCCGGTCAAATCCACAGCAACCTATAGTTCCCACCGTATTACCCCAAGAGCAATATTGCAACAAACGGTCTATCATCCCCATTTTCGAACTAGCTTTCCCTCCCCTTAAGTCTAAGAATGCTCGTATACAAAATTGCACGGCCATACACAAAAGGCAGCTAGTTAATGTTACAACAACAAATTTGCTTCTCTTCTTCAGATCATATTATCCTGAATGCCAAGTATCGTCACATGTATCCTTGTGGAGTTACGGTTTTGAATCCGTTGCAACTCTTATGATCAGACTGTTCCGGTATATGACGAAAGGCACAACAGCTCATTTAAACAGTCAATACTGTCAATGTCTATGGGAATGTTTTTTCCTTCTAAATCGTGGCTCTCCCTTTTCCCTGCTCCTTCTCTCTAAGACATTTGAAGCCAAGGATATAAACCCTATAGCAGCCATGCCATAAAGTACTTTGTACGGGGCCAATATCAACCCAGAAAGATATGAATAGCAACCAGCAATAAGGTAAATGAAATCTAATCTCAAAGTCATCCTCATGATTGCTGGCAAGGAAAACAGGCAATTGCACTCGGGCTTTGCGATTAATATACCGTGAAGAACGACACCAGTGCAGAGGGCAGAATCAAGGAACCATGGCAAGCTATGACCCATTCCAATTCTCTGCAACCACGGACAAGGTATCATAAGCAAGCAAATAAAGAGTATGCATATACTGAAAAAACTAAACACACAAAGTTTACATGACATTTTAAATTCATGTTGCAGAAATTAAGTTACACAATATACATCCAAAACAGGCAGCAACCTCTTAAACATACATAAGCGTCAGCACTAACATGATCAATATTTCATTCTACGTTTTACTTATAATTAAAGAAGTTTATTGAAAAACTAAAAACATGAGGCTGAACAAATTCTACTGGCCAAGAGTGCAAATAGATCATAGCATTTAACTGTTGACTTCCATCCAGATATCATTAGAGATGGAAAACTACAGAAGGAAGGAGGGGAAGGAGGGTACTAGTTGCTTTTAAGGTGGATTAACCATCATATCTGCCTATTGCCTAAGGAGTTGAAATTTAATGTCTCCTGTGGCAATGTCTTGACATTGTAGGTTCAGTATATAAATGTCATTTCACAATTTGAGAGAAGGAAAATTGATGATTGAAATCCTCAGTTGAGGCCTACTTTAGAACCTGCACAAGTTATAGAAAGCATTACAAACATCTTAGACAAGGAAATTTGTATATTAATCATACCTGCAGCCAGGCAACAAGTGAGGGGACAAACATTAATGCTGCAAGAAGATGCAGAATAAACAAACCATGTCGGTGATTGAAAAGCTCTAATTGTGTATCACCAAAACTTTTTGAATTGTCTGGACTGCTGGATCTGTTCTCTTCTGATGGGAATGCAAATTGTTGAGACCTATGATTTCTTTCATCTTTCAAATCGATCAAATCCCTTTTTCTAGCATGGCCACGAAAGGAAGCTGTCAAAAAACTGTTGCAAAAACAGAACAAGTCTTAGGGTATATCTCGACAAAAGCATGAAGAACTAAATGCAAAACACTTGTGAACACGAATAGAAAAGGTACCTGGACAGTGCATTATGCGAGCACAAAGCATGATATGACAGGAGAACGAACAAACTCAAAGCTGGGTGGACAAAGTATCCCAAGCTAATTGCAGTCAGCAACGTAACAAGTAATGGATTGACTCTTAGAAACCTCATAACCTGAGCAATTGAACAGATCAATAAACAAATCGAATCATTAACCTCTATCAATAGAATGGTAGCGAAGGTGTCGGATTGTGGAGGAATCCAGATGACGATATAGAAGAAATGAATAATTCAACTAGATTGACAAGCCTTTGCATTAAGCTGGCTTCTCTCATGTTTAAAGGGAAATTTGGGGACAAGGTGGACTTAAACCTATTTAACTCTTTATGAATGTCACCATTCATTCAGTAGTATAAACTAGAAATGAGAGTCATTAGAAGACACATGAAAGAAACTTACTTCAGAATGCAGCTTACCTTTGAAGAAAGGAAACTGGAGGAAAGATTAACTAACCACTGCAGAAATGCTGCAAAAGAACTTCCTTCTGATACCTGCCATCTGCAATGTTTTGCAGCACTCAGCAAACTAACGGGTACTTTGATATACATTTTGCAAGATAAATGCAAACATGTGTTACACTGGAAAGAAAAGACAAGGCACTCCCATTCTACAGTCAAATTACCAAAAAATGTCAAATTTACAAGTTTTTAGTATATCTTTCAATGGAAAATATTCCCTTAAAAGGATTTTTAACAACTCCCCTAGAAATAGTGTATAATCTTATCCATCATCTGAGAATAATTTTCAAATTTCAAAAGGTACTAAGCCACAAAATTATGAAGCTACCCCTTTTCATTACTTGGGAGAAGAAACAATAAGCACATAACGGTTATGTCCACCTAGAGGGAGATTTTCCAATCTAGTTCAGGGCTTTTATTTTCTCGCTCAATATTCCCCAATTTAATCATGTTTGTTTCTTCCTATCCTGGAAATTTAAAACTAAGCTAAAAGTAATTAGTTATCAAGCACAGATGAGGCTAGCATGTTAACCTTGTCTTGATGAAAGCATGTACGACAGCCAACCCATAGAACAACAATTGGGAAACCAAGACCAGCAGAACTATGAACCCATTTGCAAGTAAATAACAAATGATTGAGACAATTGTGAAGCTTGCAAACGGAGGAATGGGTTCAGACTTTAGCAGGGAAGTGAACAATGCAAGAAATATGGGTATGAAGCTTAGAAGCAAAAACGGAAATGGTCTCAGGTTGGACTCCACTGCTGTCAGCATCGAGGGTACATGCAAATCAAGTTCCCATGCATGTGCCTGCTGCATCAAAGCGAAAAAGACAACTGCAACAGAGAAACTAACTATCTGCATAAGACAAATTGTGGCATTTATTAGTTTATGTTTCCACCAAGCTGCTTTGGCACAACTGGAAACAAATTAAGAAATCCTAATAACAATCATCAAAGGCCTTATATGATATAGTACAAGAGCATTGAGGACCATCATAACTTTCTTTCTTATCATCACAGGTATAGTGGATACACTAAACATATGCTACCTTTCAAATTTTAATTTTATTAGAAAAAGATAAAAATCCCATAAAACATCCCCAAGCAACGTAACAAATTTATCTTTGGATGTGAACCTGTAGAAATCTTAAGCATATACATCTTAACATGAGATATAGTAAATTCTTATCCACATAAACCTGGCATAGGAGAAAAAAAATACTTGCATTGAGCATGATGATAAAGAAAAAGAAACAAACTATTGAATTGTATCTATATAAAAACTCTTAAATCACCTGTGGACCACACCAAAGCAAAAACCTGGTAGCAGCTGCAGTTTCAGAAACAGCTATGCTAGCCTTATATGAACAATGTGGATCAACCTACAAAGAGATGGTTCTTCAACAACTAGGAGAGAGAAATCCACAGATAGCAAAGAGAACGTACCAACTTTACATAAATAGATATAATAAAGAAAAGGCTTCCTACCATTAATAAAACAGTGGTTTCTTCAGAACCCTGTATAGAACCCCAAAGAGCTGGCGAGGAATCAACAACAATAGTCTCACCGTCCAAGTTTGGGAACACATAAAGACCAGATGTCGGATCCCAAGCAAGTGCCGCAGGTGGGAAACACCTCATCTTGCACAACCCTGAAATATTAGGAAATCCAGCTTAGAGAAAGGGAGAAGGGAAAATTAATAGCTACAAGTTTTAGATCATCAACGACAACAATAAGGACCATGGGAAGAAGAAAACATACATGAAATTAGAACCTTAGCTTTTCAAACAATAAAAATGATAACATGCAGTTAAATTTGGAAATTAGCTTCAAGATTATTTGCATTATTTTAAAACAAATGAAATTCTAAGAGCCAAAAGAAAACCAATTTTGGGACAACGTCCCAGAAAGAAGAAAAATAAATGTAAATATCAAAATGGATTTGTCAAGAAACCATTCAACCAAAAGATCTTAAGTTATTGCTTAAGACCAAAAAATGGACCATATATTACACAAATAAACCCCCTCACACAAAGTGTGGACAAACAGTAGATATTACAAAATCTTCAGAAATGAGGATTTCACAACTTGGAACTCAAGACCTCTTGGTCTCACAAGGCTTTGATACCATGTAAAAGTGTGAATGAAACAGGCTTTCCCAACTAGAAGTTGAATTTGTAAGATGTCAGAAGCTAAAAATCCATGATACCTAGCAGTCTCATTCAACTGACATTTTATCATAGTTAATTTACTCAAAATATAACCACTGGACTTCCTTCTAAAAATAAAACCAACATACAACAACTGTAGCACTTATCATTTTACTCTTAACATGTCTTGTACCAAAAGAATTAAGAAAGAACAAAACTAAACTGAAAATGCACACACATACTGATACATACAAAGTGGCATAACCAGCTGAGTTGATAGGATTTTAATAATGTCCGGACCACTTTTGTTGATTCACACACACACACACACAGAGATATAGTGCCATACATGTACTGTTTGAAGCTAAGACAAATTTTACATAAATGCACCCATGACAATCAGAAGGATTAAAAATGAACTTTAGAAAAAAACAAACATGACTTCAACTCTAGAAGGGATTAAAATACTTACTACTGATCTCCTCATCCCCAATCTCTTCAGCTGAAATCCCAGACCTTGTTATTCCACAGCCTGTAGATTTTAAAGATAGGGAAACAGGCAAAAGGCCTAAGCTAATGCCAAATGATAAACTGAAAGCAAGAGGGTGATTTTCCTCCAGCAATATTTCCTGCAGTACATTGATGTGACAAGTCAATTAAATTAGCCTCTCACACAGAAAAAATATATTAACTTAATGTATACATTGTCTAGAGCCACTGGATGTGCTTCATCTGTTATAAAAAGAGAACCTTTGGATAATAGGCTGATAGTAACATGGATTTAGCAGATATCTCTCCTTTCCCATCATTAGGATTAAAGAACTGCCCAACTGCCATTGAAACAGCAGGTGGAGGTCTACCAGAAATGGCCTGCATTGCAGAGGTTTGTTAAACATCAATGACTGAAATTGTTGCAAAGCAAAACTAACTCTGCAGCATCACCATTCAACAGAAACGAGAACTGAATAAATCTAGATCTCAGCAAAAGTAGTAAAATGACACAAAATTGATACACCAAAACATCAGAGGCATTATTATAGGACATTATTAGGGGCTTCAACAATGCCTTGGATTAGTGAATTTGACTTGGTAGAGCATATCCATGGAGAAATTGCATGCATCAGAAAGCACTAGTATACAAGATTTATAAACAAAGAAACATATATAAATATATAAATATCACACAACACACGTATAAGCTTAATAGAGAGCAGATGTTGCAGTCATTCCGAATTTCACAAATTGTGGTATCATATAATATCGAGTATGGTCAGGAAATGTAAGGCTGAAAGAAATAAAGGAGAAAAAGATTGAAAAGGAACACATGTGATGCAGAATCCATCCAACACTTCTCAAAGCAAAATCTGTAAGGAAGAATTAAGGGAAAATTACTGGATGAGGGGCAACTGAAATAGTGAGGAATCTATAGCCCTGCATTTCCTCAGGACTCAATCTAAGTACAGCAGATGGAGAAGCTTGCTCAGTCTGACTGCCTGGTTCAACCTGTAAAAGAGATAGCACAACCACTATAAAGGAGCTCAAATTGATCAATCACAAACTTCACAAATACAGGACACAAGAAATAATGATGGTCAACATCAGAATACTCATATTAATCTACCTATCAGGATGTTAAGTAGTAATACCTGCCTTGGTGCTGGCTTCGATGGAATCTGGACCAACTTTGATGTCACCTCTAAAATCCTTTTGCTGGCAGCCATGTCTGAGGTTATATTCCCCTTATCAGGCCATAAATGAAGTCTCACTCCAAAACATGGAGCAAGATTCGTCACAAACATGAAGTGGCTTCTTCCATTTGACCCCTGTACATTGAACCTAACATATAAGAAACTTCACGTCTACAGTGATTCAACTCTAAATGTTTCTTTCTTTATCTCAATAACTTGTTAAAAATGATTTATCAATTTGTTCAATAAGAACAATATGTTGAATTAAATCCAATAACCAGTAATCTGAATCTTATTGGTATACTTGTCACATGTAATCAACAAGTTTACAGAGCTAACCAATTTCTGTATGTCCAACCACCGCCTCCTACCATCCATGGCCAAGACAGTCATAGTAGTTGTCTGGATAAAAAGATCCTTGTCCAAGCTATCCTCATTCCAGTTAACGTTGCTGGGACATGTGGATAGGGCATGGAATTGGGACTCTGCCAGGAGATCAAACACAAACTTGTGTTGTTCTTTTGAAATTGCAATTCCAAAGTAGTTAGCAAACAAATATTAAAACAGTACATAATTATGTTCCAAAAGGATTTCAACTATAAGATGAAGTCTCTTAACTATAATTAGGAAACAAAATCTTCAAGTTAGCATAACAATCTTGAAAGCTCACATCATTTTTGTTAGCATGGCAATCTTGAAAGCTCACATCATTTTGCTCCTGATTCCCCATGAAAACTGTATGATCACTTGATTAGCTTTCCTGCTCCTTAGTGGCCAAATAATTTTTAAAGCAAAAGAAAATATATTTGTGATTATGGGATTTTCCACACCCAACAGTGCACAACCTGTTAGTTGCTATCTCAGTTGGCCCACGTGCACTGCTTTCAATGTTCATAAGAATCTCCACCAAATAATGATCACAAGAAGAAATTAAATTATCTCTAGCTGTTTTTTCGTTATTCTCTTTTGTAGCTTTAGATTACTTTATTTCTCAAGAAACGGAAGTAGCATTAACTTAAATCCATTTAAACATCCTAGTTGAGATTATTTCTCCTTGTTTTAACCACTTTTAAACACTTCCACGAAATATGTCCCAATCTATTTGCACCATTACATTGTTAACAAGCCCTGGCTGGGTTAGACAGCAGTTTATAAAACTAATACCATGGATTATTGTAGCAAGTTTCCTTCAGTGAAATTGCACGGAAGCCTAATGGAATCAAGCTTGTACTGAAATATTAAGAGATACACTACCAGTTAAATCTTTCACATCCTTCAAGGGAACAGGAGTAGACCAACGAGATGAGTATGATTGCCTTGTCCAATTAAAACTCTGAGGTATCCCACTACGAAGCATCCTTGCAAATACTGCAAGCCTCTTTTGAGTGTCAGCAATAGGCTCACCTGTTCTGGAGTCTATCAAACTAAGGAGAGTATGTGATACCTGCATAGAGCACAAGCAATTAAAAAACCTTTGAAATCAAGATACTTGTATTGTGGTAAAGATACTCTACTCACTTGCACTACTAGTTGATTACACCACAAAATAGCTTGATGTTCCATTGACAGCCACACATTTCTCATGCCTGTGCTGCTTATCATGAAGCCATGGGTGGGGGGCACGATATCATCCAGGGATTCTAACTTTGATCGCACCTAAAATACACGCATATATTTACAGATAATATAATCTTATGAAGATGATGGAAGCATTTGCATAAAAGTTAAGAGATGACAATATGAACAGAATAAAATGTTAATTCAAGCAATCAATATAACTGTGGTCAAAGATATGTATATTTCATAATATTATGATCTGATCATAATCAGATCATTAAGATTAGATAGCAGTATCTTATAGACATATAGCTGTGGTCAAAGATATGTATATCTCATAATATTATGATCTGATCATAATCAAATCATTAAGATTAGATAGCAGTATCTTATAGAGATATAGTATCCTATAAGATACTATATCTCTATCAATGACCTCCGATATTGAGGGAGTTTCAGTTATCATTATTTCTGATAAACTGAATGGAACAAACTATCGAGAGTGGGCTCAAGCTATGAAACTCGCCATTGGAGGAAGAGGGAAGCTGAGCTTTATCATCGGAGATGGGAATGTTCCAGACTCAACAAACATACAAGCTACACGACAATGGGAGATAGATAATTCCATGGTCTCATCATGGCTTATCAACGCCATGATACCACCAATCAAACGGACCTTTATGTTTCTGCCAACAGCTCGAGAAATTTGGGATGGAGTGCGATAGTCCTACTCAGATGAAGAGGATGCATCACGGATTTATGAGATAAAAACAAAGTTGTGGCAAATGAAGCAAGGTGACAGAGAAGTTTCAAAATACTGGGTTGAAATGATAGCATTGTGGCAGGAACTTGACTTGCTGTCAGATGAAGAGTGGAGGTGCAAGGAAGATGTCGTCATGTACAACTAGAAAATTGAAAAGGAGAGAGTCTTAGAATTTTTGGCTGGTCTTAATAAAAACTTGGATGATGTTCGTGGAAGAATCTCAAGTAGAATGCCTTTGCCTACAGCTAAGGAAGTATTTTATAAAGTGAGGAGGGAAGCAACAAGGAGGTAAATCACGCTAAAAGAGGAACCGAAAGAAGAACTAAATGTACTCCAATATCTACGAATGAAGCTTCTGCCCTATTATCACATGGTGAATCCAATAAGAAAAATCATAAGAAGTGGTGTGAGCATTGTAAACAAAGTGGCCACACCAAAGACACATGCTGGGACATTCATGGAAAGTCTCTAGACTAGAAACAAAAAAAGGGGAAAATCTAGTGAGGGAGGAACTGAAAAATTTGAAGGTAGTCAGAAATAACAAGGAGGTGAGCTGAATATTTCACTAGGGAAACTATTGGAAGTACTACAGAACCTACAAAATGACAGCAACCGACAGAAGGCAAGCACAGTTGCTAATGCTACTATGAGAGGTAATATCATAAAAGCTTTTTTATCCTCATGCGGTAGGAAGAAGTGGATAGTTGATTCTGGAGCTTCGGATCATATGGCAGATGATTTTAATCTGTTTCATTCATATGTTTCGTGTGCTGGACATGAAAAAGTTAAGGAAGCAAATGGTGATTCCCCTTCAGTTGCAAGAAAGGAGATATCAAAGTAATAGATTCTATGAAACTAAATTCTGTTTTACATGTCCCTAATTTAGAATGCAATCTTCTGTCAGTCAGTAAATTGACAAAAGAAGCTAATTGTAGTGCTCATTTTTTCCCTACTCATTGTGTTATACAGGACCTGTCACCGGGGAAGATGATTGGCAGTGCTAAAGAGGTAGATGGAGTTTACTACTTTGAAGATGAAGAAAGTCAGTCTACTCCTTATAGCTTCGGTAATAGTGTGGTTATTTCTAAGACTGATGAACTATTGTTATGGCATAAGAGGTTAGGGCATCCAAACTCTCAATATATGTCATGATTATTTCCAAATATCTCAATAAATAAAGATCTTTGTGTTCATTGTGACGCTTGTGAATTTGCTAAACTTCAAAGAAGTTCTTTTACAAGGTCCAATTACAAACCCACAAAACCGTTTTCACTTATCCATAGTGATCTTTGGGATCCATCTCGTGTTCCTAATAGAATCAATTCCAAATGGTTCAATACATTCATTGATGACCATACTCGTTTGTGTTGAGTGTTTTCTTTTGAAAGATAAAGTTGAAACCTCTACCGTATTCATCAATTTTTATCAAATGATAAAGAATCAATTCCAAACTAGTATTCAAATCCTTCATACTGAACATGGTACTGAATACTTTAATCAACATCTCCATATATTCTTTCAAAAACATGGAATTGTCCACAAAAGCACTTGTGTCAATAGTCTTCAACAAAATGGGATTGAGGAAAGGAAAAATAGACATCTTCTTGAAGTAGCTAGGGCCTTGATGTTCACTAGTAATGTTCCAAAAATATTTTTGGGTAGATGCTCTCCTTACTGCTACCTATCGTATTAATAGAATGCCTAATCGTGTTCTTTCCTTCAAAACACCACTTCAGAAATTTCAAGAAACCTACACTACCACTCATCTTGAAACTACCCTTCCTTTAAGGGTTCGGGTGCACAACCTTCTTTCATAGTTTTTCACACAATAAACTTGATCCAGGAGCCAAAAAATGGTTGTTTCTAGTATATTTCTGCTACACAAAACGGGTATAAATGCTATGATCCTATCTCAAAAAGGTTATTTGTTAGTTGTGATGTCTCTTTGTCCGAGACAGATTTCTTCTATCCAAAGTCTTTGATTCAGGGGAAGTATTGGAGTGAGTTTAGGGGTGATGAATCTCAGCCTCAACCTGAACCTATATCTGTTTCTGAACCCATCCCAGTGCCTAAGTCATCTCCTATAGAGATAAATCCTAATACAGAAACAGTTATACCTGATCATACACTCAAGGTGTATTCTCAGAGGAAGAAAGCAAGTAGTACACTTTCTGTCCCTCAAGCTATGCCAATTTCCAAACCAATGCAGGTCCCTACTGAAGAAATTTAGAGAAGTGAGGATCAAGGAGACAACATAGATTTAGAATGGCCAATTGCCTTAAGGAAGAAATCTAGATCATGTACTATGCATCCGATTGAGAGGTTTGTCTCTTATGAAGCTCTATCTTCTCAATATAAAGCTTTTATTGCTAATCTTGACAGAAATGATATTCCAAAAAATGTTCAAGAAGCTCTTAATGTTCCAGAATGGAGAGAAGTTGTTTTTGAAGAAATAACGGCACTTGGAAAAAATGAAACATAGGAAGAAGTTGATCTGTTAAAAGGAAAGAAACTCATGGGGTGTAGGTGGATATTTACAATCAAATATAGGGTTGATGGCACCATTGAGAGATATAAGGCGAGATTGGTAGCTAAAGGCCATACTCAGACCTATGGGATGGACTACAAGGAAACATTTGCACCTGTGGCCAAACTAAATACTATAAGATTATTGTTATCAGTAGCTGTTAACCTTGACTGGCCACTTCAGCAACTTAACATCAAAAAGGCCTTCTTGAATGGACAACTAGATGAAGAAGTGTATATGAAACTTTCTCCAAGGTTTGATGAGGAAGGAGGAAACAAAGTATGTAGACTAAGAAAATCTCTATATGGACTGAAGCAATCACCACGAGCTTGGTTCGAGAGATTTGCCAAAGTCCTTAAAACAAAAGGATACACACAAGCACAGTCAGATCATACAATGTTTTCCAGAATTAGAGAAGGTAAGAAGACAATTTTGATTGTGTATGATGATGATATTATCTTAACTAGTGATGATGTAGAGGAAATCACAAGACTTAAGACAGCGTTGAAGAAAGAATTTGATGTTAAAGATTTAGGAGAAATGAAGTATTTTCTAGGCATGGAAGTAGCAAGATCAAAGAAGGGAGTTTACATCTCACAAAGAAAGTACATTCTTGATCTCTTAAGATAGACTAGAATGTTAGGATGCAAACCAAGCACTACTCCTATTGACAGTACAAAATTTGGGGATGAAGATGATAAACTTGTCAATCGTGAAGAGTATCAAACACTAGTGGGAAGACTAATTTATTTGTCTCATACTAGACCAGATATTGCTTTTGTCGTGAGTGTTGTTAGTCGCTATATGCATGCACCAAGGAGAAAGCATTGGGAGGCAGTCTATAAGATCCTACGATATCTAAAAGGTACTCCAAGGAAAGGGCTACTATTCAAGAAAGGAGATCAAAGAACAATTGAAATATATACTGATTCAGATTGAGCAAGTTCGGAAGAGGATAGACGATCGACCACTGGATATTGTACTTTTGTGTGGGGAAATTTGGTTACTTGGCAAAGTAAGAAGCAAAAGGTGGTAGCCAAGAG
>JANZXV010000008.1:9006199-9016585 GCA_027576455.1 Erythroxylum roigii | reverse complement strand
TCCGAAAATACCCAATTGGGGTATCTTGAATGAGAATAAAAAACACAGGGGCTAAGGTGAACGAATTAAAAACACAAGGGTTAAGATGAATAATCAAGTATATCACAGGGGCTCTTTTATAAAGTTTGCCTTATTTTTTAGATTGAAATGTGTATCCATGGAATCAAATTAGTCAATGCATTGCAATGGAGTGTTCTGCATTAATAGTTACCACTTTGAGACGACATTAACAATTTATCTGGTTTAATTCCGTAACATTAGTGAATATACCAAGTTTTTTTGTTGAAATTTTATCCTCTTCATCATCTATTTATAAAGAGATCATGTTCCTCACTTAGGCTTCGTTTTGTTCAATTCCGGCTTCAATTTCAAGTTCGGACTCATCTTGTTAGAAAAGTCTAACTCACCCCTAAAAGCTAACTCAAGAGGGAGAGGTTTGCACACTATTATAAATTCTTGAATGTCCTCATAATTGTCCGATGTGAAATTCCTGACACATCCCCTTAGTCTAGAGCAGAACTGAACATCTGATGGACATATTGAGCAAAGTGATATGACCAAGCACCGCCCCAAATTATCAAGACAAATTGGCTCTGATATTATGATAGAAAACTCAGAAGAATTCTTATTATTTCATCTCATCGAGAGGTTGAAGTATTTATACAGAAAATTTGATTGAAAAGAACGATAACTAATGGTAACTGATATGTCTAACTAACTTAACTACCTGACCTATTATTATATAATTCTAACACATCTTTAAAGAGTAGTTTGTTACTTTTACTTTCAAAATTTATGAAAGAAAAAAGAGGTTATGATTTCGTACAATATGATAGAATTAAATAGATATTTGAATATGATTAAATAGATATTTGAAGGAAGATTGTGTGACTAAAGTTGAAGGGGTACAGTTCAATGTATTATTACGGTAGAAGAGTTGTAGAAATAATTTTTCAATCATACAAGTAATTGCACGAGATTTATTAGCAATTTCATAATCCATCGTTACTTCGGAGTCTGCTTTAAGCACTAGTGGTCAAGTTGTTAGTCCTCATCGTACTCGACTTTATCCTCGTAGTATAGAAGTTCTTATGTGTATCTGAAGTTAGTTAGATGATAAAAATATTGAAAGTAAATTCTTTTATTTTTGATATATCAATTTCACATATTTTTATATTATCTTACGTAATATTTTTTTAAAATTTTGCATTAATAATACAGCCACTGATATTAATGCAGAGGTGATTACTCATACTAATTGATTAAGTGGACATTATTTTGATAAAATATTTGAAGATAAATGTATATTTAATTATTTATTAATTATTACCATGCTTTTACTATTCCTTTAATTTTAATCTTACATTACCAAATATAATTGTTGTACATAAAGATAAACTTATGAAAACTATTGACGATCTTAACTACAATAATTAACTGTTCTATCGGTCTATCTAGTCTCTACCCTCACCAATTTCCATTATGATTTTACCTTGATTTTTTTAAATTGCATCATTTTTTAAAAATGAATTGGATAATCATTTTTGTACAATTAAGATTACTATAATTAATTAATTTAGTTTCATCTTATTCATTTTATCGCTATATGGAAGTTTTTATATATTCATTCATTATAAAATTTCAAGTTTTCTTATTTTATTAATAAATTAAAATTTGTAACTATAATTAATTGAATTGATAATTTCAATTATAATCTTTTTCTTTCATTTCCTATAATCATATCCTCCTGCATTAATGAATTTGGTTTCATCTTATTTATTTTATCGCTATATGTAAGTTTTTATATATTCGTTCTTATAAAATATCAAATTTTCTTAATCAATTGAAATTTATAACTATAATTAATTTAATTGGTCACTTCAATTATAATCTTTTTCTTTCATTTCCTATAATCATATCATCCTTCATTAATGAATTTGGTTTAATCTTATTCATTTTATCAATATATGTAAATTTTTATATATTCGTTCATTATAAAATATAAAATCTTCTTAATTAATTGAAATTTGCAACTATGATTAATTGAAATGATCACTTCAAGTATAATTTTTCTCTTTCATTTCCTATAATCATATCCTCCTTTGTTAATGAATTTGGTTTCATATTATTCATTTTATCAATATATTTTTATATATTTATTCATTATAAAATCTCAAATATTTTTAATCAATTGAAATTTATAACTTTAATTAATTGAATTAATCACTTCAATTATAATTTTTTTTCTTTCGTTTCCTATAATCATATCCTTCATCATTAATAATTTTGGTTTAATCTTACTTATTTTATCACTATACGTAAGTTTTTATATATTCTTCTATTATAAAATCTCAAAAAAACTTAATCAACTGAAATTCGCAACTATAATTATTTTAATTGATCACTTCAATTATATTTTTTATTAATTCCTATAATCATATCTCTTTCATTATCGAGTTTGGTTTTATTTTTTTCATTTCCCACAATATGTAAGTTTTTATATATTCATTAATTGTAAAGCATCTTATTTTATTAATCAATTAAAATTTGTAACTTCAATTAATTGAATTGAACACTTTATTTTAATTTTTTTTCTTTCATTGCCTATGATTTTATCATCAACTGGGCCTTGGGCAACTTGGCCAAGTGCAAAGCCTGATCTGGTCCGGGCCTTGGGCCTGACTAATTTGGTCCAATTGGGCCTCCGGCCATTTTCCACCTACCCAAGTCCAACCCAGCCTACTACCATCCCTACTCATTTCCCTCGTTCTCACAACCGATGATCCTATGTTACAAGACAAAGGTATACTCAATGACATTGACGAGCTATTTCCATTGATAAACACCACTACTTAGCCAATCGGTGATGTAACTTGAGAGGTACAGGAACTCTCCAGATGAAAGGCTAAAGGCAGTGTACATCGAGAAGTTGAAATAAAATTAACAGTCTCGACAGGGTACGAGGAGGGTTTCGGACCAGTAACAAGAAGAGCGCTTGAGGACGTTCTTTCCTCCTAATAAAGGAAGAGAAATCATAGACAAGCAAATTCATCTCAAGTAGCTTACTGAAGAGAAAACTCAAGCAGTTGCTTGCTAAGCAGATGAATAGACTCACCAAATCCAAGTCCAACGACTCCCCTATTGATAACTATTTATCTTGACAAATATGCAAGTCCTGGTTATCATCAATAATACCAAATAGCTAGTGGATCGGCTGTTTTCCCACTCGTTACCTCCTACCCTCACCTTCCCAGAAAACAAACATATCGGTGATACAAGAAGTTTTGTTACAAATCTGGTAGGAAGATAATCTCCCAGGGAACTAAAGAAAGATCTATTGGTCATTACCAATGGCCAGTATAATCCAATCAAGGACTATATGGCATAATAACCTGCGCCTTAATAAAATTAAAACATCTAATACTTATTGTAAGTGCTTAATTTGTCACATATCATGTTTCTTATTCGCAGGACAGAGCAAAAGTCAAGTTACTGTTGCGTCCATAAAAATTCCAAACTTGAAATACTAATGTAACTGAAGCCTTGGAACAAAATATTCACTAACTGAAAATCAATATACAAAGAAAAAGTACACATTTGCAAGTATTTCTAGTCACCCTTACCAGAACCCCCAATTTGACCATTAAAAAAGAGGGGAGACAGGCTTAGCGGTGTGAAGTCTCAGTCCAACCACCAACCAATCTGCTACATGTAGTCCACAAGCACAACAAAAGTGAGGAATTACTGTATTCAACCATAAAACCTCGATCCAATGCGTGGTAATACATGGCAAACCAACCATCGTAAAGGAAAAACAACCAAGCAATCAGACACTAACCCAATGTTCCACCTCTTAGCACATCTCAACTCACGGTTCGCCAACAAGCAACCCAATGTTCCACCTCTTAGCACATCTCAACTCACGGTCAGCCAACAGGCAACAGGTGTCTCCTATTTCCATACTATAGTAATCAAGGTAGTCTCCCAACTCTCTAGCCAGATGACGTACGCATTGTGGCTTTAGGTGAGACGAGTACCGGTTCGTTACTTGTAGCTTTCATTGCAGCAATCTCTTCTAAGCGTTTCCATGTGGCTTCACGTTTTGACTTAATCTCATTCTCCCGAGTTTCATCTTCTTGGTATTTAAGTAAACACTCTTCAAAGAGTTCTGGGTCAACATCAGAGAAGATCTTACGAACATTTACAGTCAAACTCTGTACTACCTGATTCCAGTGTTGACTTGAATTTCTCTCCAAGGCAGGGAATATGATTGGTAGTATAACTTTACGGTTCTGCTTAATTAGGTTCTCAATGTGATCATTGTTCCATAAGAATAAGGCCCTCTCTGCCACCTGCAGATATCAAAGTTAGGGAACTTATATGCCTATCATGAGCAGGGATCAAGGGAGCTAAAAGTTAAACGGTCACACTAAAATATGATCGCTCAAAGGAGAATTGCAGTCCATCTTATCACCAACATAAACGTAATCTTATACAAAGAACCAACATCTTCTAATGTTTAGCCACCAGAAAATCTTTATTAGTAAAGAAAACATAATAACCTATGCATTTATACCTATCACGAGATAATAACCTTGGAATTTGCTTATACATCTCCTAAACTCTTTGTTTAGAAGAGACTTGAGTGATATCCGTACAAGATGCTGATATCACATGTGAATGTCCAAAAAATCTAAAAGCAACTTGGAAACTTTGATTATAATTCCATAAAAGCATATAAGGAGAAGGACTAAAGGGGCAACTGATTCTAGCTGACACTAATTGAAAAGAAACTAAAATCCAATCAAGAATGCTATAAATTATTTCTCATTCGGGAGAAAATATTCCTTTCTTTCATTTGTAAATTATGCCGCAAAAGGGAAAAGAACAGACAACAGCTGAGAAAACAATGACCAAGCCAGGCATCTTGGTGGTCTTGCAATGGAAAGATTATAGGCTTAAAACACGGAGAATGAAATAAAATACTTTGGAAGATGTAAAATGCCTTACCGATTGAGGGAAGACAATAAAACAGATGAATTAAGGGACCTACTCGGCCTTATGAAACAACAATTTTACAAACCTGAAAATGTGAACTGCTCAAGCAACGGCCAATTTGGCGGAACAAGGGCACCATGCAACGCTGAAATTCTGGGAGCTGTGTTGCTTCTAAAACTTCCTCCAACTCACCTAGGAACATGACCTCTTTTGAACTGTTTGTAATTGGCCAATATTTCAGCATCCCTCGTATTACAGTGTCTGCTAATTTGCAGTCTTTCTCCACAAATTGTGTGATGCAGTAAGATAATTGTTGGTGGTACATAGGTAAGCATTTTGGTTTGTGAAGGGGAATGAGTGCTCGAACAAGAAAGAGCTTGTGCTCTTCTTTTAGTGGCAAAGCAAACCCATTGATTATGCTTCCCAGAATCTCTAACAGTTCTGCAATTCCATTATGCTTCTCAGTCTCAAATATAAAACGATAGAAGATGTTGTTTATTGCTTTCCTAATAAAAGGCCGATGTACCATGAATTTCCCATAGATACGATGCAGAACTGTTTTCAAATATTCCCTCTCCCTAGGGTCTTCAGAATCAAAAAGATCCAACAGCCTGAGAACAAAAGAGTGATCAATGTATCTCTTAGCCAACTTGGCATCAGTTTCCGGAGACTGCACAAACCTTAAAAGAAATTCATACACAACTTGCAAATGAGGCCATGCAGGGTCCATTGACGGCTCTTCCTCTTCCAAATCATATGCCTCCAAAATTTTATTCTCACGTGGTGGTGAAGCGAGTGTCCGAAACAAATTTACAGACACCATCTTAACAATTTCTTGCATCACAGTTTCTGAAAACTTCCTATTGACTGAAGCAACATAATCCACAAGCTCCAACAATGTTTGACGCTTGACCTCCTTCTCTTTGAGATTCTTTGTTGCATCACTAAAGTCAAATACGACACAACATAATTTCACTTTTTTAATGAACAAGTTTTGCCTCTCAGAACTAGGAACATCTCTAAAGCTCGGCAAGGCCTCATACTGAGTAGCAGACTGGTTCCCATTAAGCTTTGAATTCACAGTTTTGAGCAAGCTTATTGCCATAATATGATCCTACATTTGGCATAGAGTTGCCACCAGGTAGAGATGGTTTCCATATCGGTTATTCGATAAATCATTATTTCTCGAGCTGGCGGTAGAAGCATTCGACGTGGATGTAGAAGCTCCCCCTCCCTCACGATTTTCAGCTGACTTAGACTGCTTCTTCGGGAGTCTATTAAGTATCTGTTTGATCATAACTTATATGCCAATAGAGTGTCTGTTTCTCTGCCACAAACAGTTTCAACACACATAGGCACTCCTTTAAAGCATAAACAACTATAATAACAGAGAACAAGCACAATTCAGTCATGCAAGGGCAAGATGCGAAAAATAATTACTCAAGCAAAACAAACGTAATTCACCACATCACGAAAAAAAAAAATCCAACTTGAGGGATCCATTTATACATTAAAAATAGTTTTAAACTCCTTAAGAAAATGAAAAGCACTGAACTTAAGCATCTTGTCAAGCCCGAACCTTCCTTATGAATCTGTAAATCAGTTTATTCAAACAAAACCCATTTCAAATTCTTCCATATGTAATTCCACTTCCGCAATAAACCTGCCAAGGGTGTAAAGAAAACGGTCTTTTGGCTTGTAATAAGAAACCCAGACGCATTTGACAGTCAAGAAACTATAACTGTCACTATTTCCCAGAGTTAACGATGGAGCAATCAACCAGAGAGCCTTTGACCTCTCTCTACAATTACTTAAAAACTGAAAGGAGTAAACGGATATTACCAGTATCTCTCCCCCTATATCTATTTCAGCGTCTCCAGGATTGACAAATAATTCGAGTGGATCAAAAGCTAAGAAGATCTGGGTAGTACGATCCGAACAAACAAAAGAACATCTTCCAACCTACGCTCAGGAAAACCAAACAACAAATGACCCATTAACCCAATATTAAGAATTCATACAGGCAAACACAGATTCACCAGAAAAAAGGGCATAAGTGCAGATAGAAACAGGAGCAAAGACAAATTAACCACAGAAAAAGGAAAAAAGGAGTGTCAATTCATACCTAGGAGAGAGAAAGTTCAATTCTTGATTTCTCGCCCTTTGTGTGTGTGAGAGAGAGGGAGAGAAGGGGGTAAGGTAAGGGTGAGTGGAACAAGAAGGGAATGAAAGGAAAAGATTCAAGGAAACATCAGTTATGGTTGTTGTTAATGTTGTTGATGTCGAAGTTGTTGTAGTTGCTGCTTCTCAGTTTTTGTTGGCTAACTAAAAAAAAAAATTTACTGATTCTTGTTCATTTGCTTTATGCTTTCTTTTTTTTTTTTTACAAAAAGTTTTTTTTCCCTTTTTTTTTTTTCCAGTGACTTCTATTTCAGATTTCAACTTTTAAACTGTTTTGTTCTTCCTAAACTTTATTTCAAAGATTCAATAATCATCTCTAGAATCTTAAACCAAAACAACTTATCTACTACCTAAATCAGAATAAGGTTACGTATCATTTTAGCAAAATTGTTATTCATATTATTTTTACAATTTTAAATTAAATTTTTTTTTTTTACCAAAACATCCCTGAGAGCCAATGCCAGCTTTTACTGCCTTGTCAAAAATCCCTGTCTCTGGAATTGGGAACAAAAACGAGGGTAAAAAGGGAAATTACATACAAAGATCAATTTACAGTTGCACGCGCCAATGACCTTCGTCTGGGCATTTGTCAGACTCGAAGCCAAGGACCATGTTCCTCTTGGTCGTGGGGCTGAAATCACTCCTTCCATTTTCATACTTCTATCGTATTTTACGGGGTTCTGTTTCTGTTTTTGTTTTTGTTTTTTTTTTTCAGTTATTAGACAAATCAATATTCATAGAACAGATGATTTAGGTTGAAGTTAGACGGACGACTTAAATTACCCAAGATTTGGATTAAATTTGAATTTTTATCAAAATTTTTCAGATTTTAAGTTTAGTATAATTCAAATTTCAAATATATTAAGTAAATAGTACTATTTTAAATAAAGTAATATTATTTTTTAATTTTAAATTAAAATAATTAAACTTAATTTAATCTTAATTAATTCTTAATTAAATTCAAACTCAAACATAACCTTTTAAATTAACCCACCTAATTCCTAACCCAATAAAAAGCCTACCTTACTCTAGAAGATAGAATAAGTCAATAAACATACTATTACTCGGAATATTTGTAAAGTTATTATTACCTCGGTGAAAAGGAGTCAGATCTTCTTTACCCACTACCCAAGACCAACTCTGTCTCACTTAAATACAGTCACTAATTTTGTTGGGTCTTACTAAAATTTATAGTCGTGCTTGAGTGACACAGGTTAGTCTTGGATAGTACTTACAGAAGATTTAGTCCCCGGCGAAAAAAACAACTCAGTAAAAAAAAGAAACAGATTGATCAGTAGACAAACCTATTTAACCGATAAAAAGGTTGTTTATGAAATTTGTGAGATTATTACAACGCGTAAACAAGATGCTTTAATAACTGTTTTACTGTTAGGTACTTAGGTTTCCGCAAGTTCCAGAGAGTTTGTTGGTTCTTTGTGTATCTACTTCTAAATAGTAACTTGGCTGAGGCGTAGCAATAGTTTATTTAATTTGTACCTAATTAATTACGTACATATTTTTAATTGTTTAAGTTTTTAAATTTTTATATGGGTAAAGTACAAGTAACATAGTATTTAATTATATCTATATCCAAATATTATTTATATAATTTTGGAATAACTATTTTATTCAATTTATATTTAAATTCTTTTTATAATTTTCTTGTATATCTTAGACTTATATTTGGTTTATAATACGCTGACAATAAAGAAAAAGCTTTAGAAAAACTCGTGAAAGCTATAATTATAAAGAAATTGTAACAACAAATCAATAAATTACAATCACTGAACTCAAAAAATTCTTAAAATTTTGTATACAACTTATCAAGTTTCACGTATAAATGTTTATAACTCTATAATTTATATGATTATTAATTTAGGGTTAATTATTAAAAAAAGTTCAAACTTTCTTCAATTTTTCAATTATAGTCCAAAATTTTAAAAGTAGCAATAAAACGATCAAACTTTTAATTTTTTTCAATTCTAATTCGATGTTAACTTTATTGTTATCTTTGTTGACGTAGTACTGTCACTTGCCAAGGAACCCTCATTAATCAGACACCTTAACGTCATTAGGAGAAGTGAGTTAAATTATTAGAACGACTTTGTTTCTTGATGATACTAAAATTCCAAGAGAAAATACAATACCACATAATAAAAAAAATTGAAATGTGTTTCATAAGAAACCAAAGATATTTCTTATTTATCATCCTTTGGTTTATGTCTCTTCCTGTTGTCTCTTCTTGGACTATCCCCCTAAAAATGATGAGAACACACTTATTTATGTCATTAAACCTCACAAAGATCTTTTTTCATGAAAAGGGAGTCTATAGTCCTCTATGCATGAATTCCTTATCAAAACTATAAGCTGAAAAGCTACAAATACCTAAAGCATTTTGCAGAGAAGATAGAGTTCACAAGGTACTGGTAATGCATATATTTCCCATCAACTGAAATATCCCAGCAACAACCTATCGCCAAGCACTAAATGATCATAATAGAAAGTGTTTGCCAAGCAAACATTTTTCTTGAATTCATTAATTAGATGAATTTTTCCCTATATTTTAAGGCAAATTTAATATTGGATATGTGAATTTTAACGGAGATTTCATATTAGCTACAAGAAAAACATGGAAAAAAAAGTAGAAAAATGAAGGGAATTGGAAAGAAAAGAGAGTAGAGGAAACAAATGTGGGGCTCTTAATTTCCTCTATCAAGCATATAATTTTCCCAGCATATCTTGTTACTTTCCTTGTTTTCAAATGCAAAACACAACAAGAAGAGAGAGAAAGCAAGTCTAACGGGCCAATTCATTAAGCTGAATCAAAACAAACCAAATTCAAATTAAACCAATAGGCTCATCCTAAGAAGAAGAAGAAAACTTTTCATTATCTAAGAGAGACACTGACAACAAGCCTAGCACCAACTCTGTCCAACCTCTTGACCATAGCAACAACTTTCAAATTACTCTCTTGCCATAGCGCCTCCACCATCCTCCCCCCAACACCCTTACCTCTTTCCTCATTATCTATTACATCCATTGCCATGGGCCCCACCCTACTTATAGTACACCTAAAAGTTTCGGCCTCCATAGCCGCCTTCTTGACCGCTTTCATCCCCAGAATCAATGGCGCTCTTTTGGGTTCCACGATCTTACCAGCCAATAATGTCTTTCCTAACCCCAGCAAAGCCCCTTCCAGTATGGACG
>JANZXV010000008.1:8986747-9006099 GCA_027576455.1 Erythroxylum roigii | reverse complement strand
ATTTACTTTAACTTTTAAAATCTCATAATATCCACTCTAAACTTTATAACACATACATATTTCCTTAAAATCTCAAAACCAATCTATCATTTCCATCTCGATTTCACATATTTCTTCACTACTACAATACTCTTCATCCAATTTATCTCAAACACAATTCATTCTCCACAATAATACATATACAAAATATTCATTCTTTCCAAGAAAAAGTTTCGGGGTCCAACAAATAGGCTCATTCTAAGAAGAAGAAAACTTTTCATTATCTAAGAGAGACATTGACAACATGCCTAGCACTAACTCTGTGTAACCTCTTGACCATAGCAACAACTTTCAAATTACTCTCTTGCCATAACGCCTCCACCATCCTCCCCCCGACACCCTTACCTCTTTCCTCATTATCTATTACATCCATTGCCATGGGCCCCACCCTACTTATAGTACACCTAAAATTTTCGGCCTCCATAGCCACCTTCTTGACCGCTTTCATCCCCAGAATCAATGGCGCTCTTTTGAGCTCCACGATCTTATCGGCCAATAACGTCTTTCCTAACTCCAGCAAAGCCCCTCCCAGTATGGACGCCATCAATGCCCCGGCTTGACTGCAATTCTACATATGGTGTGACATCCCTAGTTATGTTGGCAACGTCGGCCTCATTTTCTTAGCGGGTGGCTGCCTCACGTTAGGGCAGCATAAAAATCAAATCTTTTTATGTTATAAGAGTATCATCAAGAGACGACATAGTTTCAATAATGTAACTCATTTCTCCTAATGACACTGAAGGGTCTGATTAATGAGGCTCCCGTGACACATGACAACGCCACATAAGCAAAGATAACGGTGAAACTAACGTCGGGCTAGAATTGAAAAAAATTGAAAGTTTGGACATTTTATTAATACTTTTTAAAGTTTGGATTATAATTGAAAAATTGATGAAAGTTTGGGTTTTTTTAGTTATTAACCCATTAATTTATTATTTGTCTTTTTAAGATAATGACAAACTTAAATTATTATTATGAAAATCAATGTCTATATTTATAGCTATCCTTAATTATAATAATGAGAAATATAAATTGTTATAACTTTATTATACAATTATATTTTGTTTAAAATAGGGTTTTTCCCATAAATGTAAAGATAATTAAAGGGATACCCAAATATCTAAAACTAAAGGGAAAGTCATATAGTTGTTTATAAGGATTTTTTTCCCAAAATGAAGAGATGCATAAAGGGATATTTATGAATTTCAAGCTAAACTAGGAAGTCTTATAGTAGTGGGTTTTTCTTAAAAGAAAGAGATATTTTGAGGGATATGAAGGATCTCAAAAACTAAAAGGGAAATTCCTATAATACTTTCTAAGGTTTTCCCAAAAACAAAGAGATATGTATAAGGATATTAAGGAATTTACAACTAAACGATCAAAGTCCTAAATGTAAAGTCTTTCTTAAAATGAGGAGATACCTTAAGGGATATCCATGAATTTAAAATTAAATTAGAAATTCAATGAGTATCTTTTAATGTATTTACCAACTTGAAGAGATACTTAGAGAGATATCTATAAATTTATAACTAAATGGAAGAGTTATATATTGATTTCTAAGATTTTTCCAAAATGAAGAGATACCTATAAGGATATCAAGGAATTTACAACTAAACAATGGAAGTCCTAACAAGTTTTTCTTTTCCAAAATGAAGAGATACCTTAAAGGATATCCATGAATTTATAACCAAGTTGGAAAGCCTTAAAGTAGTTTTTAATTTTTTACGAAAGATGCCTAAAGAGATATCCAAAAATTTACAACTAAACATGGAAGCTTTAGAGTTGTATCTAGAATTTTCACAAAATGAAGAGATACTTAGAGGGATATTGAGGAATTTGAAACTAATAACAAAGTCTTAAAGTGTTATGTAGGTTTTTTTACAAAACAAAAAGATATCTTAAGGACAATTAGAAATTTATAACTAAACAGAGAACTCCTAAAGTGGTATATAGATTTTTCTAAAAATAAAAAATTATCTAAATGAATATTAAGGAATTTATAAATAAATTCTTATAGTGATTTTAGTGTTAGGATATCTAGGAATTTAAAACTACAAAATAAAGAAGGGTTAATTACCAAAAAAAAGCCCAAACTTTCCTCAATTTTTCAATTATAGCCCGAACTTTAAAAAGTATCAATAAAATGTACAAACTTTCAATTTGTTTCAATTCTAGCCCAATGTTAGCCTCACCGTTATCTAGCTAACGTGATACTATCATGTGTTAATGGACCTCACTGATCAGACATGTCAATGTCATCACTCATCAAGAGGAGGTTGTTTGATTAGAGAAATGACGTCTTTTTAATTTCACTATGAAATGATGTCGTTTGGATTTTGGAGAAAACTTCTTCGCCACTCTCACACCCTAAATCCCTAAGTCTATAATTTCTTCTAAAAATTTCGCTAAGTTTTGAACCCAGAAAATTAGAAACATAGAAGTCCCAAAAACTCAATATGGAATAATCGCATGCTTATGGTTAGGTATTGAGTTTTGCCTTCTGAATAACCTAAACCAAGAACGTAGAGAAACCAAATGGGTGTTGGTCTTGTTTTTGTTTTGTTTCTGGATTGTGAACTTGAGCAATTAGGAGGTGGGTCACATTACAAAGATGGAGTCAATATTAAGAGATTATTCATTGAGAATCTCTAAATCTCGCTAGATTCCAACTTTAAAGGCTCTTACACGGAATAAGAGCAAGATTGGTTATTGAACAAAACAACGTGAAATAAGCAAAAGGAGCCTATGACTTGCACCAGATGGTGCGAACATGCCTGCGGTAGCTGTGCGTGTGTGAGAACTACAAACGCCATCTAGTGACAATATAAGGTGACATGAATAGAAGTCTTTGTGGCTTTGTTCGCAACACATAAAACAGCCTAAAAAATGCAACCAACATAAAGAAAACCCAATCACAAATAACCAAAAATCATATAAAAACAATTGACATCGATGGGCATCTCCATACCGCACACACAACACCACAACTACTTTCCAGTTTTTCAAATATCACATCGTTTCCTCTGCGCCTATGAATGGGGTTTATTAACACCCATCACTAGTGGCATTTTGCCACTGGCAAACTAGTAGCCATTAGTGACGAAGAAGCTTTCTCCAAAATCCAAACGACGTTGTTTCAATTTCATTATGAAACGACGTCATTTCACTAATCGGGTAACCTCTTCTTAATGATACTGACGTGTCTAATTAGGGGGTCCATTGACACATGGCAGTACCATGTCAGCATAGATAACAGTGAGGCTAACGTCAGGATAGAATTGAAAAGAAATAAAAGTTTATACATTTTATTGCTACTTTTTAAAGTTCGAGCTATAATTAAAATTTTGAGAAAAGTTTAGGTTTTTTTAGTAATTAGCCCAAAAAAGAAATACCTTAATGGATATCCAAGAATTTAAAACTAAATGGAAAAGCCCTAAAATGATTTCAAGGGTTTTCAAAACACGAGAGATATCTATAGAGTTATCTAAGATTTTTTAATTAAATAGAAAAGTCCTAGAGTGATATATAATATTTTTGAAAATAAAGAAATACCTTGAGGGATATCCTAAAATTTAAAACTAAACTAAAAAATCCTAGAGTAATTGATAGAGTTTTTTTTCAAAAATAAAGAGATACCTAGAGTGATATATTAGAATTTAAAACTAAACTGGAAAGCCTTATAATTGTTTCTAGGTTTTCTTTTCTTAAAATGAAGAAATACCTAGGGGGATATCTGTAAATTTACATCTAAACGAAAAAGCACTATAGTGGTGTATAGGCTTTTTTTCTAAAATGAAGAAATGCCTAAAGGGATATTCAGAAATTTACAACTAAACATAGAAGTCCTAAAGTGGTATATAAAGAGAGACTTAAAGAGATATTGAGGAATTTAAAAATAAACAAGAAAATCCTAACGTGGTATATAAGATTTTTCTAAAATAAAGAGAAGATATGAGGTATATCTAGGAATTTAAAATTAAAAAGAAATATCATATAATAGTTTCAAGGACTTTCCCAAAATGAAAAGATATCTAGAGGGATTTCGAAGATTTTAAAACTAAACTAAGAAGTCTTAGAGTGCTATATATGATTTGTCACAAAATAAAGAGATAAATTAAGGGATAAACAGGAATTTAAAACTAATGGAGGATTCAATTGTCATTATCCTTATATCATCTAATGAGATCCTCATATAAAGCTCCTCATAGAGGACTCAAATGCCATTACCCTTGTATAATCATCAATCATGATGGAATGAAGAGATAAATTAAGGGATAAATAGTAATTTAAAACTAATGGAGGATTCAATTGCCATTATCCTTATATCATCAAATGAGATCCTCACATAAAGCTCCTAATAGAGGACTCAAACGCCATTATCCTTATATAATCATCAATCATGATGGCCTCCTCTCCTATCAACATGACAGTCTCTTTCATCTCTCTAGATTATGCATCCTCGACATCCCCCTCTTTGATTGGCTCCTTGGAATATTTAGGCTGATCAAGTACGACTTCATCATCCTTGAGAATTGCTGGTTGGTTCTCCATCTTATCCTACGTAAATGGCTCCTTAGGTCGCACCAATAAAGGTATAATTTCCACTTCTAAATACTGCACATTCTGTAATATGGTGTCACTTAGCTAATGCATATATGTCTCCATGTAAGTAAGATTAGCTGGTTAGGCTGTTAGGACAGTTGGTGGTGGTGAAGGTGGACTTGAACTTGGAGCTCTCTTCAAGTCTACAATCGATTCCTCTTGGATTGGTGCCTACTTACGAGTGCAAAGTAATACTCTCAATTTGTTATCGTAAGATTAACCATTTAAATTGCTCTAAGAATCTTTATAGTAACCGGCATAGGAGTAGCCCCCACTGTCATTTTTGTACCATCTAATGATAATCAAAGTCCTCATGCCCATTATGTGTTAACTAAGCCACTGCCATTGCTCTTGAAGTTAGCCCGTTTAGGTACCCATGACCTAGCTATATAAAAATGATGTTAAAGTGCATCCTCTACCTCTAGCATATACAGTAAATTAGGAATAAATCCCTCATACTAACTACATCAGTGCTCTCCCTCCTTAAACACAATAAATGCATTAAGAGATTCTACAAGAATTGCACTTATGAGAATCTAAATCCAAACTCCTTGGATTTTATGGGATGGTACAGTATATCAACTATCAATAGTTTAATGAGTCCATACCTAGATGGTCCTAATCAAGGGAGATCATGTTTTATGTTAGTATCTCTAAGTGCTCCTTTGTATCGAACTCAGTGTGAATTATAAATTGTTTGTAGTTTAGGCTATAGTTCACACCTCCCATCCTGAACTTGAGGACTAATGCATCCTTTCATGACATCTTGGTGTCGTCAGCCTCCAATATACTCATAAAATTTAGGATGAGCTCTCTGTAGACTAGGTCCTGAAATTCGAACATGTCTAACCACCATCAAAAGATATGAGCTCTTTTACTTTATTATTGAGATCCACTTACCTGAGTTGCCTCATGTAAAAGATCTTATACCTCCTCTATTCCATCTTCATTCAAAGTGTAGCAACAAATAATTTGACTGCTCCTATGTATCTACTATAGGTTACAACTTTACTAGAAGTGGTGGTGCCTACTTTGGCCTCTACTACCTCTTTGGAGCATTGTTCTCGAGGTAGTAGTGTAAGAAGTAGAGGCGATGATGTCTACCTCTTACGCGGCAGTGGCTGTGTGGGTCTTTTAAATGGTGTGAATGATTCTTAAGTCCTTGCCGTACTATGATATCTGAAAGAAAGTATGAATGAGCTCTTGAAAAACAATAATCAATATCACATACATATATGAAAGTAGAGTATATCGTAATAAAATACAAAACAAGAAAATGAACCATTAAACAAGATACCTATGTAACCTATATATTTGTGTTTTCATTATGCATGCATAATATAACTGTCACTGATATCCTATAATGTTAAAATATCAATTTTCATATCCCTTAATCTAATTTATAACCAAAACAAACCAAACCCGGTTAAACTTGCTAAAGTAGCTAGGTAATTCACATGAACATCTTCACCATATAAAACATATAAAACACAGGTTAGGTAAGCCTTATATACCACAGTTTATGACCTTTACACGAGACCACGTGGGTGTTGTGTAGTACTTAAACATAGGTATTTGTTGACAAATATAGGGGCATGTTATTTGAATTAAATACAAAGGAAGAAATAAAAAAGGCAAGGTAAAAACATAGGGCTTACATGGGACCATATATGTATCGTGTTTGAAAGATATATTATGTTTCATTTTGACTTCAAGACATAGGGTACAATATGAGAATGTGTATAGTTACCTTGTTTTCATACTCTCAGCATGAGTTAGACAACTTATCGTGTAGGGTTTATGTTAAAAAGTCACTTATTATGTAAATTTTTGGTCCTTTCCTATAAGTAAACACGAGTTTAACCTTAAAAAAATATTGAGGCGTGTGTGGCAATACAACCCCGACATAATGTCATATAGGTATCATATTAAAAGGTATCACATTTTATTTCTTCTAATGTGTCAATATGGAAACATGTTGGTCTTGTGTTAGCCTAAAAACCCGTAAAAATCAAGAATACACTAATTTTAAACACTTAATATGAGATTTTAACCAAGATTCAACAAAGCAAGACTAAGAAAATAATAATGATACTAACAAAATAAACAAATAATAACCTAAATAATGAAAACACTAAATGATACTAACAAATAAACAAATAATAACCTAAAAAACAAAAACACTAAATGATAATAAAAAGATAAACAAATAATAACCTAGACAACGAAACCGCTAAAGTTTAAAACATAAAGGGTAAAAAGTATTAGGTTGCCTCCCAATAAGTGATTGTTTTTGGTCATAATCTTGACCTTACTGTTAACACTTTTTCAACCTAGATTTATCATCAACAACTTGGCTCTACTCATGTTTCTAAAAACAAGATTCATTAGCCTATAAATAGGTCAGATATTGAAGTATAATAAGGACATATGGCGTCAAATTAATAAAACCAATTAAATATGCTAATGCCCTTTTTGGTAGTAAACTGTCAATATAGTAAAGAATCATAGAACTCCTTTGTTCTTCTATTGATTGTGGCTATTTGCTATGTGGGAAGTAGTAGCCCTTTATATTTAAGATGACTTTTGATAATTCCTTGACATCCTTCTTCTTTGGCTTCTCTTTTTCATCTTCCACCTTCTCCTCTTCTTCTATCTCTTTTTGAACTACAGTTTCCTCATTCTCTTAAAACTTTAGCTCCTTTTCACTTTTTAAGGTTGTTTCATTCGAAAATGATGTGTTATAGAAAAGGGTCATAGCCTCATCGGCCTTTTAACTTCTTAAATGCTTGCCACGCTTATAGCAATGACTTTAATATGGAGCTTTTCGAGGGTTTGATCCTAATCTTATTCTTGTTTGTAAAAATTTGAGTGAATTAATAATTTTATACAAATTCGAAATAATTGCTCCATTATGGATTACAAGTATTGTTATAAAGGATGATTTAAAGCTAGTTTTCTATACAAATCGCTTGCTTCTACATATAGTCTGTTGTCTGAAATTCATAATTGAGGTGGCTAACATTATAAATGTCATCACTGATAATAATCGAACTTCCAAATACATATTACCTTGCTTCACATCCAAGTTTCTAATATTATCTTAAGCGATGACATATTATAATCTTTCACATAATACTTTTGTTTCCACCCCTCCATTATGCTTGGTAGTTATAACAATGGGTACCTAAATTCTAAAAGTATGCCACAAATACATAATTATGAAGGAGAGTTTTAAAAAAATAAACGAAAAAACGAAAAAAGAAAATAAACAAAAAAAGATCCTTGTCTAATCAGTTTGTAAAGTTGTGAATATTAACCCCTAGTCCTTGGCAACTACACTAAAAATTTGATTGTGTATTACCACAAGTTGCTTAACATAACTATAATTAGCATAGGTAAGTATAAATTGATCCCATGAGAACTGTTGGTTAACTACTTGTTATTTACAAACTTATTAGGATAGACAAACAATTATAAATGATTGAATAAGGAAGTAAAATAATTAACAAATGTAAATGCTAAAATAATGCATAATCGAGAATAAATAATTCTATGAAAAAACTAAATTTAGGCCAAGTTTCTTTTAAGACTTTACTATATCCAATTTTCTCTTGGTTTAATAAATACATATGTTTCTTTGAACCAGTAAGAGTTTATAACTTAAATCATATTCTCTCTCGATTTTCTTTTTCTGATTTTCTGCTTTCGTTTTCTCCTCCAGTTTGTATCGCGGATTGTTTTTGATTTATTGAAGTAATGTTTTGTCAAAAAAAAAAAAACTAAAATTTCTTTCAAACTAGACAACCTAAGAATGCTCTAATTCATTGTATAAACTCTCTTGATATATTTTATCCTAACCTAAAAAGATCTTGTGGCTTTCTCTTAAATAGCTCACGTTTATCCCTCTTTATCAATACTATGACCTAAACACACATCTCATCTCTCAAATCTTGACGCATGAATCAAGTATTAAATCTTTCACTTTTGCTCTTTCAATTCAATCAGTATAAATATATATATATAATACATGATAAAACTAGAATTTCATTAAACCAAAGAAAAAAATCAAAGTATATCACATCTTAGGTTCATCTTACCTAAATCTATATCCAATATAATTTATAATCAAACAAAGGATATCAACATAAAAGCAATAAATAAAATAAGATAAAGCAATTATTGTTCTTGAATCTTGAATATTGAATCTTCAAAAAATTATTTATGAAATCTTGTTCTATCTTCAAAGAAAGATGTAATATTGATCAAGACTACTGGTTTAGAACAATTTCAAAGTAACTTCTTGAGGTTGCTTGGCCAAAGGAACCCCTTCTTTTCTTTAAATCCAAAACCTAATATTTTAATTGCCCATGTTATTTTAGAAATTCTCTGAAAATCTTTATTGCCAACATGAGACCTACATAAGACTCTGTAAAGTGTGGTATTCTTCATCCAAAGAGTAATACAGGGATGTAAGCTTGTGCAAGAGAAACAAAAGAGACTACCTTTGAACACAACCCTTAACATGATAACATGTAGGTGTCTTACTCATGGGTTCTGCCTAGTTCTTTCAAAATTGCTCCAATTTAGTATGATTCTTCTCTAATTTTGCTCATTTCCCTTATAAGACTTGAAATGATAATACTTCTCAAATTAAGTATTAAATTCTTTAAAAATCACCTAAAATACAAGTCATATTTCGAGAAAATAGCAACAAAACTAATGTATTTCTAACATACATCAAATATCTAGAAATTTAAACTAAATAAGAAAGCATTAAATTAGAGTTTTTCTTAAAATTAAGAGATACCTAAAAGGATACTTAGAAATTTTAAATTAAACAGGAAAAATAGATAGAATTTCTCTTAAAATGAAAAGATCTCTATACGAATATCTAAGAATTTAAAATTCTATTTACCCTTCGAAGGAATAGAAAGTTACAAGATGACCATAATTGGCAAAACTTGATAGTGAGATTATTGTGTTCTCCGCAGCAAAAGTCCATTTCTTTTCGCCTTTGCAATGAAAAATATACCGTTTTCAGTTCATTTCCGTTTGATTAATCTTAAAAAAACAAGAAGCAGACAAGACGGTGCTACTGCTTTTCACTAGAAACAAAGAAATTAGTCGGGACAAGTATAAAGTTATGCAAATTAAGGATCTCTTAAATGGCATTTGGAGACTTTTTACAACTCGAACGGGTTCACGGAGTTTTCTTCATTTGGAGGTATCCCACTTGACAAGTGCAGGAATGATGGTCTCTTGACAATTGTACATTTTTACCTTCAGACCATGCATGATACAAGTTTGTAATTTCTCCCTTGTTTCTATCATAACCTGCCGCCTTTTTAGAGCATGGAGTTGTAGGTTCCTATTATAACCGGGAGGTATGGTTGAGTGGAAGATATTCATTCCTACTTAACCAAAAGTTAGGGGGTTCGATCCTTAGCTTTGAGTATGGAATAGTCTTAAATTCTTGAGTCAGCTATTTCACCCTGTGAGGTGTCTACAAACCAGCGAGAGGTTTTGTTATTCAATCTCCAAAAAATATGGTAAAGAATCTTAGAAAGTTATATATATATATAGTTAAATATTTATCTAAATTATTTTAATACAAATTGACATATAATTAAGTGTAACTATGTTTACATAAATATACATAACAGGCAATTATATTTCATTTCAATTATATAACCATTTGTAACCTTTTTGTATTAATTCAAAACAATAATAATAATTTTGGAATGCTAAAACTAAAAAACTTTATAATTATCGAGTAAGAACCACTTCACAGTTTTGACATTTTTAATTAACACTAGCATTGATGTTGCTTTAAATTTGTTTACAGTACATAACTGTAAGTTTGATAATAATTGTAATTTTAAATATTAGTTTAAATTATTACAGTTCCTTATTAGATTATGTAAATAATAAAACGCGTAAGAAAACCGAATATTTAGACTCTATCGATCCATTCGATTAACTTGATAGCTTCTATATAATTCTATTAATAAAATACTCCAATCTATTACTTAACAGCGTAGGCCTAATAATATGATTCCCAACCTTACCTTTTGGGTTGGGATCAATACGCAAGCCGATTCCAAGCACATAATGGGTTTTATGAACATTCAACACTGCTACCGACAATCCAAAAGCTGTACTATATCAAAGAACAATGAGATCAGAATACCGCAATTAAGCAAAATATATCAGAAGCCTTTGCTGCTTGATCAATAGATGGAGGTAGTTTCCATCACACAATAGAGCTTCAAGTTATCACAGAAAGGTTTAAGAGAATGGCGAAAGTCGGCAGATTTGTATCAATCCTACCCAGTTTACTTTTATAAAGAAATATATGCTATACAACCGTGTCAAAAGAATACAACCAGAAGCACAGAATCACAATTTTGTTCCAAATCCAAATTGATTGTTACACGTACCTGTCACATACATTAAAGAATCAGCCATCTAGCAATCAATCTTCAATTACCTGAACTTGTACACTGGAGCAACAACATGCCGCTTATGATTGGCATCATTGGCAGTTGCTTTGATGAAAGCATTCACGTTGGCAGATAGCCTTTGTGATGCGAACTGATATATCAGATGTTATAGCGCCGTGGATTCTAAACAACTTTAAGCTCACCACACTGCCAAGCAGTCTATCATTTCCACTAAACAAACATTTATACCAAAAGCGATGCCAGAAATGTGAAGAACGAAAAGTGCATAGAAGTTAGCTGTCACAAGGAATATCCCAACAACTAACATGAATCGTCAAAGTGTTCCCTCCACTTCCTAAGCAACACGACTACAAAATTTCAGTTTCAATGTTCCATCAAAGCAGTCTCTGTTTCTGACAGTGGGGCTGCAAAATAACAAAGTTTAGATCAGTGACATTTTTCAGCCTTAGTTGTTAAATATAGCACGTTAAGAAAGAGCATACATAAAGAAGTAAGAGCAAAAGGCATTTCTTAAGCTACAACCTCTGGTTAGCTCTGAAAAGGTAAAGATGAGCAAAATTACTGTGGGATACTGCCAGGGTCAATACTGCAGGTCTTACGACACAACATTTACACCTGCCTAGAGAGTGAAGACATATACTGAAAAGCACATTACTTGCAATATAGGGAAAGTTGCTTAACATTGTTAATCTATGACTGAACAAGATCTATAAGCTAGGCTGTAAGCTTGTAGCTTGGCATGCACAACTATGCATCTTGTGTTTGAAGCCCTGAATTTTAATGGTTCACGGAAATTGCACCACATAAGGGATAGGAAACATAAATGTCCCCCGTCAACAAATAATTTGCTGCCAGATCAACATACCAAGTAGATCCTCATAAGAATCTGCTAAAAGCGATGTGTCCATTAAAAAAGGAGGAGAGAAGGCCTCATCCCTAGGTTCTTCGATGTCATAAAATGTCTGTCCATCAGATATTGCCCCATTAGAGCCATCAGCAGATAGGAAGCCATTTGCAGGTTCATATTCAGTGAGTGAATCCATCTCGCTTAAGAGATCCGGTAAATTGCCATAATTGCCGACAATATGACCATCGTAAGCATGAGTCTCAAGCAAGACAGAATCCATCTGAGATGTAAAAGATCGTTTACTTTTTGTTGAAGCCACTTTCTTCTCTGGGGACAGTCGAGAAAATCCATTCACATCAAGAGGCAAGAAGAAATGTTCGGTTGTTTCATCTGAATGACTCTCTCTAGATGACTCCAAATTGGAGGATTGCATAGACAAAGCTGCTTCTCTTACAGATTTCTTTAGGTTTTGCACATAAAAATAGTCACTATCTGCAAATAGCGAAACTAGAAATGAAAGCCTCTCCAAAAGTTGTTAAATACCAAAACCAATACACTGATAAAGAAACAAGCTTATAGACATGCAGAACATGAAGTTGATATTAAAGAGAAGAACCAAACCTTGCAGGGGACTATATAAGCGGTTATTTGAAAATGGCTGGTCCAGAGAATCCTTTTCTGACATATTTTCCATCCTGTTCACTTCAGAAGATACTTGTCTCCTCTGTACATTTCCACTCTTTCCTGAAGAATTTGGGGTCAAACTGAACAACTGTGGTAACTTTAAAGCTGGGGGACTGGCAGAAATCTTGTCAAGCTGAACAACGGACATTTTTGAAGTCAAATCTGCAACATCATCTGAGCTACTCTCCTAATTTTATATGAAAAGAAAACTTATGTAAGGAATGATTCAAAAGTATGTAATTTGTAATTCTAATATCACGTATAATTACCAATGTCCTTCCACTACTCTGAGCGTGCATAGGTGATGTTGCTCGACCACGAAGCCTATTCAAGGTTGGCAGGTTGGATTGAATATTATTCACCTTTTCTGTACATTCTTCAATTGAGTTTTGTATTGCTGGAGCAACTTCCTTAAGTTGGTTAATAAGAACCTGAGCAGCAAAGTTTCAGGCAATTAAAAGCTTCAGCAAAGGGAAGCAAAATGAGTGCCTACATTGGTTTGAGCATAGGCCTGAATTCTTCACCCTGTAACTAAATGCACCAGGGACTCTCATAATATCGTATTTGATAAATTCTATACAAACCGCTCAACCACGTATACAGCACATTAAAATTAATTAACTTCTTATAAAGTACAAGAATAGACCTCATCCAGCACAGATATAAAATGGGACAGAGAAAATAGAAAGGTAATAGAAGCTAAGGTTCAGAAAGAATAGAGAGAGAAGTAGGAGAAACGATGTTTCCCAATTTTTAATAAAACCCTTGAATAGTAATGGGATAACAGCAACAACAGATTTATAGGAAAGTAAAGGGCGACCTAAGAAATTTCATAAAGATATCCTAAATTCCTAACAGAAGAATAAAATAAGTGTCCCAAATTTCATCCTGACGTAACTACATCTTAAGTCTCTAAACCAGGAACTGAATCAAGGGCTTCCTCTTCTTTTAGCAAAACCATAACTACAAGTTTGAGAGAATCAGCCACAAAAATGGATCCAAACCAAAATGCTCATTAAATTATTGCCACAAAAACAAACTGAAGTAGCAATTAAAGTTCATATTTGGAGAATATTAGCCTACAAAGCAAGTTGATATCCTATGTAAAAATACTAATTCTTTACCTGGAAACTGGCTAAATGTTGTTGATGTTCTGCAAGAGTCGCAGCCAAAGATTCAGCATGGCCACTTGTACCACCATCATCTGAACTTCGTAATATATCCGGACCTTCTCCATCATTAGCTTTTGCCTATATAACCACCAGTAAGCAAAAAAACACTTCACTACACCACCAAATAAGCTTTTGCTTATTCGATCTCAATCTTAATACCAATAGCTATACAAGCTTTTTAAGTGAATTCGTCAATCATGCTCTTGTTAAGGGAGACAATATGTACGCTACAGTTTAGTCATTCTCTCAACTACTCTCGTGAAAGACCACTTTTGACAAAATTTTTAGATTGTGTACTTGGGAAAACAATTATATTACATCCTAATATGAAAGAAATAACAAACCATAGAATCAACAGGGAGTGTGAAAATTTAACATGTAGGGCCATCAAGCATTGAATTACCGAAACAATCAAACTCCACATCGTAGTAATAAATAGTAAATGACCAGAAATGTAATCAATCTTACCATAAGAAGTGACTGTTTATGAATACGTTGCAAAGCATGTGTCCAACGTCTAATAACTTCAGCTACATCAACAGTGGGGTGGGATCTCCCACCTCTATCATCAACTCGAGAATGGGTGTCGTCAATTATTTGACCATGGGAATCTTGTTCTGTCTCATCCATATGAGCATCAGAATAAGGGACCTCAGAGCTCTGATCCATAGCTGAGAGCAAAGATGATCCAGAAATGCGGTACCTGTGAAAGAAGATTAGGCATGAAAATAAAGTAGAAAGATGGTATCTTCAGCATAAGAAAACAATATCTAATTCTCCAACTTGCTAATCTTCATCTGAAAAGATATTAAGTGCTTGGAAAAACCTTCTAGTGTTCCCACAGATAAAAATATGGCATTGGAATATGGAAACAAAAAGGGTTGTTTCAACATGAAAAATTAATATAATCACAAAGGTCTGTTGGATAGCCAATTATGTCGTTCTGTTCACGAGAAGAATAGAGGTATTGATCAACATGCATATCATCATTTACTCTCCTCATATAAAAAATGACGAGTTGTAAAAGATGGTAAGCACATACAACCAATTCAGAAAAAATTACAGTATCCCATCTACTTGCTATGTAGTTGAAACCATGTAAGAATTAAGAAGATAGTCTTTAAATGCACGTACACCTGTTTCCATGTTTTGATCAACTTCATTATCAGGAGTCAGTGGTTTGGTTCATGTTTTAACATAATTTATTATAAACCATTATAGGATACATTAAATTTTGAGTTACCTTTGTTACAGGAAGCAAAGTAGCTGCATGTTGAAAGGCGACATCAGTTAATGAAGCAGGCAATGGATTTGAAGCCACTTCAGTTGCAAATGTTCGTCTATGAACTTCTCGTAAAGCATGCAAAGAAAGTTGCCATAGAAGTTCAACAAATATGCAGAATTATCAGAAGCTTCTTCAATGAGTATTCACAATCGACATCTTCTAAGTTCATATCTAATGACAAATGCTAACAAACTCCTAACAAAATAATAATCAAGGGCACAAAGGTCTCAAAATTTTTTTTGTCCAATATAAGTTTCAATTCCCTCCTTTAACAAATTAGGAAAACAAACAAGGGAAAGAAAATCACAATTCTCTTCCATTCTTTTCCCCTCTTTTCCCCTCAATATTTCCTTTCCTTTCCCTTGTGCAAGTAAGGATCCAAACAAAGGCTAAGATGAAGGATAACAAGCAATAACAAGAATTGGGAAATCACGGATTATACTTAAAAATAGGATAAGAGTACGTGAGAGAGTGAAAGAGAGAGAGAGAGAGAGAGAGATAAACTATTTTACTTTGAACCACATTTCTGCTTCCGAGAGGGAAGTTGGAGTTGGACTTGGAGTTGGACTTGGAGTTGGAGAGTGATGCCCTCAAGCTCAGAATGTTTGGGAAATTCTATCAAGACTTGGAATTTTCCCAGTCCGAAATAGGAAGATACGTTATTGTTGGTTTTGTTTTAGAGATAGCCAACATCGTATTTACAAGGATTTCCCTAACTACTGCTACATAAAACGGCAACACATAAGACAAAAAGAAAAAGCAGTGGACTAAAGGACATTTTCGAGGGAGAAAAAAAAAGTTTTAAGGCTAGGTTTTAATTTGGGGGAGGCTAGACAGACGAAGAGACCTGACGCATGAAGAAACACCTGGACGCTGCAGCTCAAAGGGGGCACGCACGCGGTAGCTGCTGCATTTGAAAAAAACTTGACGCATGCGAAGGAGACTGGATGCACGACACCAGGAAACCTGACGCAGATGACTATCTCACGTACGAGGGTGAGAACAAAAACAAAAACAAGCACATAAGAAAGAAGAGAACCAAGGAAAAGGCGAAAAAAGCATTTCATCGAGCACCTACCATACTATAAGAAAAACATTTTCCAGTACCTAGCATGAAACAAATAACCAGAGAAAGGTTCGAACTTTAGCAAATACGATGAAAACAGAGCAGTGGGCACCGGAGCGTACCTCTACCCTGCGTTTGGTTAGCATCCTCAGGGGTGAGGACAAATGACAAGGACGCAAAAGTTCTATCCTCCGTCCTGTTTGCTTGTCGTCCTCAGTCATTTTTGTTTCGTCCTTAGAGGACAAGGACAGAAATTTTTGTTCCTCTCAAAATTGAGGTACGGAAATTCTTGTCCTATGGACAAGAATTGGAAATGTCAAAAATAGCCTCTCATCTTTCCAAACCTAACACCAATAATAATATTTGTGAACTTAGATACCAAAGTGATAGGGGCAATACATTTTGGTGATACGACAACAGTAGAGATCATAGGCAGAGATTTGATATTTTTAAGGAAAAAAACATGTGGTCATAATCTTCCCTCTAATATTTACTTAATTCCACACTTAAAATTTATACTTTAAGTATTGTCACTTTTAGATAATGCTTGTCAAATTTATAAATAGGGTTATACTCTTTAGCTTTAAGATTGTGATGCTAATCTTAAATTTTAAGGTGACTATCACTAACATCATGATGTTTTTATTGAACTCACATACTACAAAGATCATTTGTTTGGAGATGGGTGTCAATGATAGTCTACAAATATGGAATATGAGGTCTGGTCATAAGAATTTTAAAGAAACAAGGCTTTAGGAGAGAAGAAGAAGATGGCGAGATGCATTTTAAGTATAAACTATCATGAACAACTATGTGAGGCATTTGCTTGGCAAATGTTCAAGGAAAAGGTTTCCCAAACAATCAATTTTAAGAGCTACCAAAACACTTTAACTTGGTCATGTAGACGTTTACAAAAAGAAATAGGTAATTTTTTAAGCACAAGTATAAGCGTTTCGATGTATTTAAAAAGCTTAAAAGAATTAGTTAAAATATGATTTTGATATTAAATCTATAAAAATTTATGATAAGATATGACTTAGTTATATTAATTGGGACTCATCTCTTTTTATTGATTATTGGGATGCATCAAAATCAAATATTCTCAATAATTTAGGAAAAAGATAGATAGAGATGTTAAATGCATGAATAAGGTAATTGCTACTAACTTTGATGATAAAATTCCATATTTGACTACTCTAGTTTTCCAAATGGATATAGGTTAACTGCAATCGGCATGAGTGTGAAGAATAAGCTCATTTCTCTAGGCATCCTATAGATGTGTGCCCTATATTACAACAAGACTCTATTCAAAAAGCTAATGCAATAGGAGGATTTCCTATTCACGATCAATGGAAATATAACCCTGATTAAAATCATTATAATCTAGGATGGAGGGATCACCTAAGCTTTAGCTTTAGAAATCAAGGAGGGAAACAAAGATGCCAACCTCAAATTTTCAATAGACAACCTTAAGCACCTACACATGCTCAATCTCAGCCTTTAAATTTAGGTATATCTTTGGATGAAATTGTTAAGGAATTTATCACTAATATTCAAAATTTCAATAGGAAACAAGAACAAGCCTTTAGAACATAGGAAATTAGATCACTTAATTACCCACCTCTGTTAATTAGAAATGCAAGTATCAGGGAAATTACTTTCACAAAATATGGTAAATCCTAAGGAAAATGTGAGTGCAATTATATTAAGAAGTAGGAACGAAATTCAATCTCGATCTCCCTTACCATTGGAGGTGGAAAAGCATAAAAAATTAAAAGAAAGATGAATTTCCAATTTAACATGTAACTAAGGTAAAATCTAATTTGTCCTTACCTATACCACTTAATGCATATATACCTCCTTTCCTTTGCAAGTTTTCTAAATCAAAAGAAGAGGAATATAAGAGAGGTCTTAAAGATATTTTAAAAGGTGAAAGTCAATATAACACTTTTAGAATCCATTAAACAAATTCCAATATATACAAATTTCTTAAAAGAACTATGTGAAGTAAATCACTTGTTAATATAGAATTTACGTAAAATTTACAAAATGCACAAGAAGGGGAGGGGGTTGAATTGTGTATTCTTTTCTTGAATACAAAAACCTTTGATATTTCTTGAAAATAACTTTTTTCAAACTATTAAATGAATACCAAAAATGTTATAAAAAAATAGCTACGTAGTTAAATCGCAAATAACTTCTATATACTTGTTTAAGAACAAGAGAAATTAAAGTGAAAGGTTAGAAGATAGATACTGCAATTTTATACTGGCTCACCCCAAACCTTGGGCTACGTCCAGTCCTTAGAGTTCGTCTGAGATTTCACTATACTTCTTCAAATTTACAATTATTCTTTCTTCCCTTTCAAAGCCTCTTCAGGTCTCTTACACAAAGTATTCCTTCTGCTATCTTAGCCTCTTCAGGCTCTTAGCCTTTTCTTTCTCTCAATAGAAAGATATTGTGAGCTTTTTGTTACAGTAGAGTTTGCTCTCATGTATCGCACTTTGAATACAGAAATTTTCTTTGTAAGTAATAACTTGAAAGCTAAAAGTTGGAAGTTCAAAGTTGTTCAGTCTTCGACTATGACTAGTATTTATAACCTAAGTGTCCAACTGCTTTTTGATAACTGCTTCTTGTTTCTTGTAGAAACCGTTATTCAATTGAGTTCTACAACTAACTCCAACTGACTAATTGTCCGACGTACTAGAGTATCTTCATCTCTATATCGTCTGTGTTTTCCTTCTTCTTTTGTGTTTTTCACTTCTTCTGTCTTTTTGCTTCTTCTGTGTTTTCCGCTTCTTCTGTATTTTCTGCTTTTTCTGTGTTTTCTTATTCTTCTGTATTTTTCACTTCTTCTGTGTTTTTCCCTTCTTCTTTGTTTTTGCTTCTCCTGTGTTTTACGCTTCTTCTGTGTTTTTCGCTTCTTCTGTGTTTTCCACTTCTTCTGTGTTTTTCACTTCCTCTGTGTTTTCCACTTCTTCTGTGTTTTTCGCTTCCTCTGTGTTTTCTGCTTCTTCAGTGTTTTTCACTTCTTCTGAATTTTTGTTGCACGCTTAACACACCTATCAAAACAGTTCATTTATTTCTAATAATATTATTATTTGATTGTCACAAAAATTAATAGACGTGAAGTCTTCTTGACTTAACAATCTCCCCCTTTTTGATGATAACAAATAATCATAATTTTAGA
>JANZXV010000008.1:8927630-8950335 GCA_027576455.1 Erythroxylum roigii | reverse complement strand
ATTCTAGCAATGGGTTTGAAATTAACAATTCAATGAACGCATTAAAATCATCAATCACAATACCCAATAGGTTCATACACAAATAACCAAATAATAATGAAAATCCGATTATCCATACACAAAACCCAAATCAGTTAAAATCGGATAACACAATCAATTCCTAATGAGCGAAAGAAACAACAAAATAATAATAATAATACTTAACCCAGGTCGTCGGTGTCGATATTACCTCCGAACTGGCGTTGAAACATTTATCCCTTCATAAATATTTTTTGGCAAAATTCTTTAGCATCCATTTTATTGTCCCACTGAAAGTCTCTCCACTGCAGCTGTTCTGAAATGCAATCAACTATCAAATGATTTTTTCCTATAGCGTTGTCTTAATGTGCCTCCATTGTGCTTCAATCCGCTGCTCTCTTCTTGTTGCGCCTGATTTTACTCCTCTCTACTATACTTGTGTCCATTTTGCGTTGATGGGACCATTAAAGGTCACCCATCAACTTAAAACATTGCTCTCTTCCTTGTTCCTGCGCCGCACACTGCTTTATGCCTTCCTCACTGTAGCTCTTTTATATATTGCGTGACTTGCATTTTTGTACCTTCACCCAGCTGTTGCGTTTTGATCCAAAACGCATACGCTACATGATTTATTTCTTCCTTGATTTAATTTGCACTTGCTGTCCTCTAAACGACGCCACTTGCTCTCCATTGTCCATTGATTTATTGCCGCAGCCTTGTTCCCTTTGGCTTGTCTCTTTTTTGCGTGATTTTATCTAGCCAACACTAAAGACGTCCTTTCTATGTTTATGTCCAGCGTGGCTCCTTCTTACTGTTTAATGATGTGACAATTTATTTGCAACAAAACCTCCTCTCCTACTGATTGTGTTGTCTCCTGTAGCATGCTCCACCTAGCTTGCGTGATTTAACAACCCCAGCTTCTCCGTTTCATGACAATTTTAATTGCCACCGTAAATCCCTTGTCCCACAATTTTGTTGTGTGCTTCAAGTCTTCACTCAATGTCCTCCTTGTGCGTGTCGATTACCTCTTTTTAAGTGACCATTTAATTCCCTCTCTTAAAATCCCTGTGTATGTTGCGTTTTTAATTAAAACGCTCGTTGATTCCCTTTTGTTGCCAGTTGTCGCCTCAAGAGACAAAATAACATTTATTCCTTTAAAACCTTATGCGTCGTCGATTGTTGTGGATGGTCCAGGATGCCTCTCTTTAATTTTTGTATTTGTTGCTGATTTCCCAATTAAATGCAACCTCCTCTTTAAATCCCTGCTGCCGTGATTGGAAAATTAATATGCTCCTCAATTCCTTCTTCACGCTATTTACCTTTGCTATGCGTTTTGGCTTCATACGTTGTCGCTTTTATCACTTTTTCTGATTACATTTAAATTTTTCTCCTTCTTTGTCTTCCAATTTTTGTCTTTTAATTTTCTTTTCCCACTCCATGAAGACAAACGAGTATTAATCTTCGAAAAATGTCCTAAATGGGATATTTTTGACTCACTTTAATTTCTTTGCTCCCAAATTGTACCTAAAATCAAATATGAATTAAAGTGAGTATCTTAAACATTGTTGTATCAATAATCTCTAACTGAAAATAATTAAAAATATCAACAATTAAGCACATATCACCTAACCTAACATTTCGACTTTCAATTGCAAACTCATAATGGGTGTTACTGAAATGTTTCCATGTCAGTGCATATGATGGATGACTCATTATTCCATCTTCTTGTTTATGTTCATTGTGTCATCTCATGTGAGATGTAGTAACATTAGAAGAATATAATCTTTGAAGTCTTGGAGTTAGCGGGAAATAATACATCCGCTTCCAGGGTACTAATTTCTGTTTCGTAGAATTCTTTCTAAGCTTGAACCTAGATTGACCATAAAATTTGCATTCTTGTAATTCCACATCATCTTCCCAATACAACATACATCCTAATTTGCAATAATTAAGCTTTTCAACAGAAAAACCAAAACCCCTAATAAGTTTCTTCATATTGTAAAAACTACCAACCATTGTATGATCAGGAGGTAATGATTCATTATATCATCCAAGAATTTTATCAAAACTACGATAAGAAATATGCCCTTCAAACTATATGCTCAATATTCGAGCAATGAAGACAATTGAGTCATTGTCTCACAATTTGACCATAATTTTGTTTGTGGTGCTTGCCAATTGGGCAAAATTCATCAACTCCCTTTTCCTAGTTCTACAAATAGTTCAAAGTCTCCTTTTGATCTCATTTACTTGGATGTATGGGGACCTGCTCTTGTTTCAATTAAAGGATTTAAATATTATGTAAGTTTTATTGATAATTTCAGTAAATTTACATGGGTTTATCTTATGAAAAACAAGAGTGATGTGTTCTAAATATTCTTGCAATATCAAAAACATGTTGTTAAATAAAAAGATTGTGCGTGTTCAAACCAATTGGGGTAGCGAGTATCAGAAACTCAACACCTTCTTCAACCAAACTGGAATTACTCATCGCATCTCTTGTCCCCATACACACCAACAAAATGGAGCAGCAGAAAGGAAACTTTGTCATCTCATAGAAGTTTCTCTCTCTTCTTGCTCATGCATCCATGCCCACTAAATTTTGGGATGAAGCTATTCAGACAACATGTTTTCTTATTAACCAACTTCCAAGCCGCATCATAGATAATGACACTCCTCTTCATCGACTTCTTGGAGTTGCACCCAATTACAAATTTCTTAGAACCTTTGGATGCACTTGCTAGCTTAATTTGAGACCCTACAACACTAGGAAACTGTAATTTAGATCTTCAAAATGTGTTTTTTTTAGGCTATAGAAATCTTCATAGGGGCTATAAGTGTTTACATATACCTACAGGCCGAGTATATATCTCAAGAGATGTTATCTTTGGTGAGCATGTGCTTCCGTTTTAGTCCTTTGATGAACAATCTAGGTCTCCTCAAGTCACATCTCAACCTGTTCTTCTTCCTTTTATCCATACTCGGCCTATTAACTCTCTTTAGGAGAATGAGCCTATTGAGTATAGTGAATCTGGTTCTGATTTATTACCTAACCATGAAATTGCAAATATTCATGAGAAGCATAGTGAATCACATCAAGAAGCAGCAAGCAACTCTAATGCCAATGAAGAAGAACTGAATGTCAATGATGAGGAGTCAGGGGAGATGGTGACGGCACTGCCTCATTCATCTATTCAACAACGCCCCATGAGAACAAGACTTTAAGACAACATCATCAAGCCAAGGAGATTTCCAGATGGTACAGTGTTGAACAGGAAGGGTTTCACAACTACTGTCAATATAGAACCAACAAACTATATGCAAGCCAATGCACACAAGGAATGGAGACAAACAATAAAGGATGAATATAAGGCACTTATTATAAACAAGACATGGAGGCTAGTCTCACCTCAACAAGGAAGAAATGTAATTGGATGTAAGTGGATATTCAAGATCAAAAGGAAAGCTGATGGGAACATTGAGAGGTACAAAGCTAGATTAGTTGCAAAAGGGTTTAAGCAAAGGTATGGTTTTTATTATGAAGATACCTTTAGTCCAGTTGTTAAACCCACAACAATCCGATTAATTCTGTCAATAGCTATATTAAGAGGTTGGAAATTGAAACAATTAGATGTCTAAAATGCTTTTCTACATGGATACTTAGAAGAAGAAGTGTTCATGAAACAACCTCCTGGTTTTCAAGACTTGCAACACCCATATTATGTCTATAAATTGGTTAAGTCACTTTATGGTTTGAAACAAGCTCCCAGGTTATGGTACTCTAGACTCAGTTCAAAGCTGCAATAGCTAGGATTCAATGCATCCAAGGCTAATACTTCATTATTTATTTGTAATAGTCATGGAGTAACCATGTATTTACTGATTTATGTGGATGACATAATTGTGGCAAGTTCTTCAACTACTGCAGTGAAGGGGATAATGACCCAGCTCAAGGAAGAATTTGCTGTCAAAATTTTGGGAGATCTACACTACTTTCAAGCATTGAAGTGAGGAAAGTGAGTGATGGAATTACTCTCTCACAAAGCAAATATCTCAATGACCTGCTGCACAAGGCAAATATGGCAAATTACAAGTGAGTAACTACACCTATGACCAGTTCAGAGAAGTTGTCAAGACTGGAGGGTGTTCCTCTCCCAGAGACTAAGGTGACAAGGTACAGAAGCTTAGTTGGTGCTTTACAATATTTAACACTGACAAGACCAGATATCTCTTACTCTGTAAACAAGGTGTGTCAATATCTACAAGCTCCCACTTCCCAACACTTGTCAGCAGTAAAGAAGATTATCAGATATCTCAAATTTAGCAATACATTTGGACTCAAAATCCACAAATCTTCATCAACATTGCTGAGTGCATTTTCAGATGCAGTCTAGGTAGGTTATAAAGATGACAAAAGGTCAACTGGAGGGTATGTAGTCTTCTTTGGAGCTCATCTAATATCCTAGAGCTCAAAGAAATAAACTACTGTCTTAAGGTCAATTATTGAAGCTGAGTACAAATTATTGGCCAATGCTACAGCTGAACTCATTTGGATTCAGTCTTTGTTGAGAGAGTTAGGTATTTCACAACGAAGGCGTCTTTGTTTGTAGTGTGATAATCTGGGTGCTACGTATTTACCAGCTAATCTTGTGTTCCATGCAAGAACCAATCACATTGAAGTTGATTACCATTTTGTTTGAGAACGAGTAGCACTCAAGATGCTGGACATCAGGTTCATCTCTTCGCAAGACCAACTAGCAGATATTTTTACCAAGGCTTTAGCTATTCAACCACTTGACTGACTAAGAACAATCTCAATCTTGTGATTACAAGGTTGTGACTGAGGGGGACTGTTAAAATAACTATGTTGACATATTCTAAAGGAACTTTAGCATAAGCGTAGCATGTATGCGCACGTCTCTTATTTTTAGCCATGTTAAATTAGCCAATCTTTAATAAATCTACAGTATTTAATGCATTGAAAGCATCCGTCTGGAATGTACAGATGATTGAAATATTTCCTTCTACTTTTTAGGTTGCTTTTCACGCTCAGTGTCTTGGTATTGATAGAATAATCAAAGCAAGAGGCTTTTAATATTCATGGCCGTGATCAATCATTTGTTCGAATCGCAGTGTAGTGTCATAATATCTTCGTAGATGGTAGTTAAAAGATGGGATCTTTGGTTCGCTGGTGATGGATTTTAATGGCTTGTTTGTTACTGGATAGACATATATGTTCAGTACGACTCTGTGCATGGGCAATGGAAGCACCAGGACGTAAAGGTTAAGGACTCCAAGACTCTCCTTTTTGGTGACAAGCCAGTAACCGTCTTTGGCTGTAGGTATTGTTAATCTTACCTGATGTTCTTGGTTTTCGAAATGCAGTTTTTTTTTAATAATTTGATTGTTTCCTTTAACGTTATTGATTAAATTACTAGGAACCCCGAGGAGATTCCGTGGGGTGAGACGGGTGCCGAATATGTTGTGGAGTCCACTGGAGTTTTCACTGACAAAGACAAAGCTGCTGCTCATCTCAAGGTCTCCACTTTTTCTTTGCCATCCTTCTGAATTGTGGATTTTTTCTGATAAATATAAGCTTCTAAATTATTGGTTAATTTGGATAATAATCACTATTGGGTTTTGTTTAATGATCTTAGGTGGTGCAAAGAAGGTAATTATATCAGCCCCCAGCAAGGATGCTCCCATGTTTGTTGTTGGTGTGAATGAGAAAGAGTATAAGGCCGAGCTTGATGTCATTTCCAATGCTAGTTGCACCACCAACTGCCTTGCTCCCTTGGCTAAGGTACCCTTCTGTTCCCTCTTCTAATCTACTTCAATTTTTGTTGAGAAGAAAACTTCCGATGATGGTAGTTGGTACCACGGTTCCTTCTTGTTTACAGGTTATTCACAATAAATTTGGAATTGTGTTGAAGGTCTTATGATCACTGTTCACTCCATAACGGGTGAGTTCTTTCTTCGGTGCATCAAGATGCATAATATTTGTGATTTTCTGGCCCCCCATGTATCTAATAGGATGATTGCTGATAGACGCAAACCTACCCGATCTCCAGGCTAAACCCATAGTGCTTATTGTCCATGAGTATTTGCAATTCACTACAGATGTTTCTCTTTATTCATTTCATGTTACATATTTAGCCACTCAAAAGACTGTTGATGGACCGTCTAGCAAGGACTGGAGAGGTGGTAGAGCTGCTTCATTCAACATTATTCCTAGCAGTACTGGAGCTGCTAAGGTACTTGATCATTGAGTCCTTTTAACTTTCCTGCAACTTGTCTGCTTGCTCGATATTAATTAGCTATCTATATTGCCTTTTAAAATCTTAGTATGCTGTAACATTACTTCTCAGTTAATGCACCTATTTATAGTTTCTACTTAAAATAGATTTTCAAGTAATGAATTCTGCTGATATTGAAGTTTCCAGCATTCATTTGTCGTCTTTCCATGTTTTTTAGGCTGTTGGCAATGTGTTACCGGCACTGAATGGCAAGTTGACTGGAATGGCTTTCCAGGTACCCACAGTTGATGTATCAGTAGTAGTGGATCTCACGGTGAGACTGGAAAAAAAGGCCACTTACGAAGATGTCAAAGCAGCAATAAAGTAAGGTGACATAATATGCTTTTAAAAAAAACATGGCGCTCTGAACGATATATGATGATGCTCAATTGCTTAGATTTATTCTTATTTGATGGAATGCAGGGAGGCATCCCAGGGCGAAATGAAGGGAACACTTGGTTACACTGAGGATGATGTTGTCTCAACTGATTTCTTGGGTGACAGCAGGTGTGTGACCGTGAAAGGCTTTTTGTGATACATATGATTTGCATTTACCCTCTCTCTGTGGTTGTCCTACATATTTTCTACTTCAGATTACTCTCTCCTTTTATACCTATTTTCGTTTTTGTACTGACTTCATAATGTTATCGTTTGATAGGTCAAGCATCTTTGAGTGGGGTTACAGGTAATGGACTTTTCAGACCATTCATGTTCTTCTATTCTATAAGCATGCTCTAGACGTCCATGTTTCTTGATACATATCTTCTTCTGCAGCTCTCGAGTGATTGATTTGGTCTACCAGATAGCCTCTGTGTAATCAGCTGATAACTAGTTCCACCTTGGTAACATGATGTGGAGTTCCTTTATCTATTTTGTGGTTCGGAATGGATCCCGGCTTTGGGTAGATACTAGATATTGATAATAATCAGGCTCTGAGAAACTTTGAGCTTTCAGGATTCAGGATCATTTGCACATCGTGTGATCCATTTTCATCTTTTTACTGGGTAGTGCTTTCCCTTCCTGCTCATGATTGAAGTTTAGTATGATTTTCACAAGCAGATGTAAGTTTAGTTGCCAGGAGTGGAATACTAGTCTTAGCTCTCTGGCTGCCAATGTTTTGATATTCAGTCAGCATGTCACAACCTAATTATACTCCGAACAAACAATAACCCGCCCCATTAGTTTTCAGATCATTTGCTGGCACTCTTGTCTGCAGTGCACGTCGCCGCGCCACTGGTCGACGTCGGTACTAGAGTTAGTCCTAGCAATCCACGAAGCGTCAATTTCTTAACTTTTCCGATTCATTCAAGGTTTTCAACTATATCCTCAAACCCATATTTCACCGTCTCGGACCAGAATCCAGTTTTACATGGCCTGTCACTTACAAACAAAATCTATAGTTAAAATATCAAATCACGACACATGGGGAAAGCAAGACCTTAACGGCTTAAAGCGTTTTTCACCTTCTGACAATTGTTGATGTCAAACTCTAGCTGGGTCCTTATTACAAGTAAACCTTAACTACCAAAACATGTAGTGAGGACCATTTTGCATAAAATGATTCATATTTTCTAATAGAATCACGAAACTCTGGTTCTAGATTTGTATAATCAGATTATGGTATGAATCATGGTGGCTAATCGCAGTGTAACAAATTCAATAACATACTGGAATGACTGAGGCAGCCATGAGACGAAAGAATCTATAAGCCCATTCCAACCGCAAATGAATTGAACCTAAATCTCTGGATCAGTAAAATAGCAGAATGTGGACAGGAGAGAAACATCCAACGGTTATTCTTCAACATTACATCAATTAAATACTTAAGTCCCTAAAATTTAAATAATTAAAAGGGTCCTGATGACATATTGCAGGAAAAGCAATTCACAATCCGGTCAAATATGACGCACTCAATACCCTGCAGGCAAAGAAAAAACCAAAACTAGGAACTACTATTACCATGACAGAAGATGGAGATCTTAGTCACAAAGTATGACAGAATTCACAATCCTGTTATGTATGTCGCATCGTGATATGCTGCAATGAAAGAAGAAAATAAAATTAGGAATTATTATTCCCTAATCCAACATGGAGGTCCTATTCACAAACACAAATTATAATAGCAATAAACAATACAGCATCCTTGTCCAAATATTACATTTTAACAGCCATAAAGCCAATCCTCCAAATGCACCCAAACACACACCAAAAAAACAGACAGACAGACCAAGGAAACACTGTCTATTAGTATATAGCATATTTCATGTCGAAAACATCTTTCTATACTAACGAGTTATTAACCTCACATAATGTAGACCAACAAACTTTCTTCTATGCAATTTTCGTATCCAATGGACAACTGCTTGGCGCAAGCAAAGTGACATGCTCTAGCTTGAACTAATCACACCAGATATTAGATATTCATGTGTAAAAATGATAGTTCCATTAACCAATAGATTGCATTTTGGCAGTGAAAACAAATTGCAAACATCAAACTTTCAAATGCTAGAAAAGCATGGGACTACATATGATGCCAGTTTTGTTCCAACTTTTTTGAAAGCGTACATCAAATTCCTCATTTCATGTACAAATTGAAGTCCCATGTGCTGATAATCCCATATGATTACTCCAAACTCCAAAGATATGAGAAAGTGTCATTAGGATCCATTACAAATATATGATGGAATAATGGAAAGCCAGTCATACCTAAATTCTATTTCATGACCATATCACTGAAGGGAAAAACAAGCAGAAACATGTCGTCATAAAGAAAGAAAAAAATTACCTACTCAACGACTTGGATTTAGTGCCAGAAGCATGTTGTTTCCTCCAGGAAGGTATGCGACATTAGGTGACTTAGCCAGAGTTGCAGCAATCTCCTTTGCAGCCTCGATTCTTCTCAGTTCAATCAACCCTGTACCGAACTTTGAAGTTGCACTAGAAATCATAATGGCAGCTTCACTCTCACCTTCAGCCCTGATAATTGAAGCCCTTCTTTCCTGGTCAGCTTTCATGACAACAAACTTGGACCTCTCAGCTTCTTGCTGCGCCACCTGCTTCTGCTCCACAGCCCTTGAAAACTCCATTCCATAAGACAAGTGGGTAATTGCAACATCTTCCAGAACAATATTGAAGTCCTTTGCACGTCTAATGAGTGACTCCCGAACCAGAGCAGAGACATGAGGCCGTTCAGTAAGGAGTTGATCAGCATTGAATTGTGCAACAACTGCTTTCAATACTTCATTTCCAATAGAGGGGAGAACCTTTTCATCGTACTCAAGCCCAAGGTGTTGAAAAATATAAGGCAATCGTGACACCTACGTTAAATCACACGAATATCATCGGATGCACAAAAACCAATAGCACTGAAGTTTTGTCACATGCATACATATGCCTGCTAAAGTTGAGAATCCAGATTCACAAACATCTTTTTTTTTTAATTGGATAGAACACTCAAATTAGCAAACATAAAAAGAGGACAATAACAAAAACCTCCACTTGTCTTAACATTCTTCCTATTCACACACAATTATCATTATTTCCTAACCACATATATCTCCATTTCTGCACCAGAAGATAACAAACTCACTGAAAACCCTCTCGTAAAAACAAAAATTAAGGCAACTTTCTAATCAAAACCTGCAACCAAAGATCCCATTTGCGTCGGAACAGAAAAGATTATACCTTACACTGAAAGTGGACAACTTTAAAATGCAAAATTTACCTCGGGACGAGAGAGGACGCGGAGGGTAAGATTGACCATCTGGAGATCTTTTGTTCCAGAGACCGACGAGAAAGTGTGAGGCCGTGTTCGAATATCAAATATAAAAGGCTTCTGCAGCCACGGGACCAGAAAATGAGTGCCTTCACCAATAGACGTGTCGAGAACTCCACGGAAACGGTCGAAGAGGACGGCACGTTGGCCTCCGTCGACAGTGTACAGAGAGGCGTTGAGTACAGTGGCGGCCGCGCCGAGCCCGAAAGCAGCTCGCGCCACGTTAGTTAAGAAGGAAACAGCGGCTTGGCTGCCCATCGTTAGATGCCAACGGTGATCGGATAGAGGAGAAAATAAACAAGAGCACCTTTGTCTTTGGTAGGGTTTTGGAGGCCAACTAGGGTTTATGTAACTCGGCTGGGCACTACCAAAATTAGTGGGTCGGGTCAGAAATTTTGGGTTCGGTAATTTTTATAATTATGATTAGTAATTAATACACAAGGATTAGGATTTAGGATACGCGATGTCTTTATATCATGGACAATGAAGGTTGGTTCTTCTTTTGGTTGGTGTGAGTGACTCAACACTCTCATTCTTTAATTAGAAGTCTCGAGTTCGAACTTTGGGAATGAAAAAATTTATTTGACCAACACTTTATTCCTTACAGATTGATCCAGTGCAAGCGAAGATTAGTCTAAGTATGAATGAGTTAAAGGTATCTTTAAAACCCTTTTAGAATATCTCGTGGATAAATAAAAAAAAAAGTAATGTTTACAAATTCCTCTTTTGTTGTTTGAATTTTGGTACAAGGGATATCAAACTAGACTATGGTGATAGAATTAGAATTTAGAACCTCCGTCTCAAAGAAGAGATGAATGCTAATACCCAAAATAATAATGTGCTTAGAAATGTCATTATTAATTATGATTGTGATGGAATTAAGTCCAATTAACTTTCAAGCACTTACTTAAACCATAATTTAATTTCTCTTATTATAGTATTTTTTAATGGGAGTTTTTACGTGACTAGGTCTATCGTTTACTTAGTTTTGAACAAAGTAATATATTATCAATTCGGTCTAATTAACAAACATTCCCTTATTTTGTACCTTCCATAGGTTTCTCTTTCTGATTTACATCACTCTGTCTTTGTGCAATAGAGATGGTTCTGAGATTATCAGGTTTACAACACTTTTTGTGTATTGGGGCTGTCTTTTATAACCATAATAAAGCTTTCGCCTTCCTGTTGATGTTATCTAATTTGTTTGATTTTAAGGTTGTTTGGTCATCTGGCTTTGGGGCGCCAAGTGAACTTCGGTCAGTGCTCAATTTCTGACACTTTTGCTACTAACTCGGAGGAAAGCCAACCGTTGCATGCAACAGACACGCAGAATCGAAAACGTCACTGATGCATATAACTCAATTCACGAAATGAGACCATTCAAAAATTCGGGAGTTTCAAAAAAAATAAAATCATGATAAAGTAGCTTGTAACATCCAATTAATTAGAAAGTAAAAATTTCCTAGAGCACCAGACAAAGAGTAAACTCACTAAGCCTTATCAGCCTTCGCAGCTGTAGCAGCAGCTTGTCCTCTGAGACGACCAGTCCTCCTTGCGGCGATGAGACCAACCTTCTGGCCAGGAGGCGCATCACGCCTGACTGTGCTTGCGTGACCAATATGTTGGTGGTTACCTCCTCCGTGAGGATGCTCAACAGGGTTCATAGCCACACCACGTACCTTAGGCCAGCAGTTCCTCTTCACCCTGTATTTGTGGTATGCATTACCAGCCTTGAGCATCGGCTTCTCAGTTCTCCCACCACCTGCAACTTGTCCAACCATGGCCCTGCAGCCACTTGGTACAATCTTCTTGGCACCAGATGGAAGCTTGACCCTGTCCATCCACCAAGCTTAGCAAAAGCATGCTTTAACTAGAAATATTAAGTTAAGCATGCCTTAACTAGAAATATTAAGTTATGCTACTGAAAAATTGCAGAGATTACAATTCATTTCAATTACTCCTCTCAGGATTTATTACCCTAAAGCTACAATTTAACATCTCACCGATCATTTAAAACGCAAGAAGTTCAACATCGCAAGAAATGCAAAATAACCAAAAGAAAAAGATCGAATCTTTCAACCTACCCTCATAACTTTAAACATAAAATTTCTCAATAATTTTCATTAACAAACAGACCCCTAAAATCCAAAACGAAACAAGACAACTAAAGAGAGCCTAACCTGGTGGTGTCATTATCAGGATTATGACTAATAACGATAGCATAATCACCAGAGCAGCGAGCAAAAACACCACGATCACCAACATGATGCTCGACGTTGCAAACTACAGCACCTTCTGGAATAGATCTAAGAGGCAAGACGTTTCCCACAACAAGATTCGCTTTCTTCCCGCAGTACACAAACTGGCCCGTGTACATGCCCTCCGCAGCAACAAAAAGTTCTTTTTGTTTCTGGTAACGGAACGGGTGACGGAACGCCACGCGAGCAAGCGGTGCACCCCTGCCCGGGTCGTGGATGATCTCCGTCACCACTCCCTTGAGGTAGCCATTACGCTCACCAAAGTCCAGCGAACGAAATCTGGCAGGTCCCTTACGGTGGTGGGTGTGAGACTTGAAGACGGACCCTGCTCCTTTACGCTGTGCCCTAATCACGCGACCCATTTTGGATACTCTCGCCCTCGCTCCCCCTTAATTTCACACTCTGTGCGGCAAAATGTCGTTGTTGATAGCTATAATGAGAGGAGTGGAATTAGGGTTTAGGAAGTAGGATGGCGTGTTTGTGGGTTGTGGGTTTGGGGTTGAGTTTGGGCTTATAAATGGGCCTTGGGAATATCTCGTTTGGGCTTTTTTTTGTTGGATTCAAAACTTTTTAATGTGGTTTTACTTTTACGCTTCTCGTATCTTTCGGTTTTCTTCTCTGGCCGCAACTTCTCGTGTCTGAAGGTTATGTTACTCCGGCGATTTGGTTTCTAGTACTTTGTTGGTTCATTAAGGTAAGACCAACTCTCGTTCTCTCCTTCTTCGTTTGTGTATCTTTGAGTTGCGGTGAATGTTACAGTGGTTCACATTCCTTAGTTTATAGGAAGTTAAGACTGGATGTGACTAATTGCTTCTTGTTAAGTGAAGGACTGGTTTTCTGATGAGAAATAGTAAAAAAAGGAACCTGCTTTCCACGATTTTCTTAAAAATATTTGAAATTAAGATATGGGTACAATAGTTTTATTGGTGTATGCGTATTGTTTGAAAGCTTTAGACATTTTACTTGGTCGAGAAGGATGTTGGATTTCATATATGCTTTACCATCTTGTTAGCTGCTCAGTATTACTTTTAAAAAATCGTTTTTGAAGACTCTTTCATTTCGATTGCGTGATTGCTTGCTTAATTACTTGGTCTGCGAGCCTGAATTTACGTCTTTGTTCCTTGGGCTGTTTTTGGGATTCAACAACTGAGTTCCTTGCTTTTCGCCCCCTCCTTTTCAAAGATTGCACTTCAATTGAGATATTATTGATTTATTTTATGAAAAAAAAATTGTGGTGAAAATTAAAGTTGATTTTCATAAAAAGACAAAAATCAATACAAATCCAATGGATTTAGAATGAATTCTTTGGTAAATCAATTGCAAAATGTTTTTCTGTTTCTAGAATGCTTAATATAAGTTTTTTATCTTATATGCAAAAATGTTCCATTTTCATAAGGTCTCTTAAGTACTCTCTAGCAAAGTAGTCTTCCTTAGCTTGAAGTAAACTCTGCTCTACTCTCTTCTCGGATAAAGGTCGGAAGCGGGGTAGAGGAATTGGTTTGAGGTGCGTGTGATGGAAGTTGGTCTCCTGAGAACCATGAACTGCCTTGAAATGTTTCCTGCAAAGACACAACAAAGGATTGAACATGTTATGCTTATATTTTTCTCTTGTGTTTCAAGTTGATGTGATATAATTGCTGAAAATACTCCTTCTTTACCTCTGTGTCACCTCTGAAGAAATATGTCAACTGCTACTAAGGAAAACTATTGGCAGTTAAACTCAATTTAGGTTTGATGACACAGCTTAAGAGGAGCATACCTTGATTAGAAGACGTCCTTGTGGAATAGGATGTTTCGACTTACTATGTGACTTGATGGATATTGTCGTGTTTATCATCCGTATTCATGCAGTTCTCTTGCAAAATGAGCATGACAGGGAAGTGCTGTTATCTTGTATTTTGAGTTACCTTGTTAGTTGATGCTGATTGTTGTGTTTGCCATCTATATTTAGCTATTTTTGAGAAAATGGGTGTGGGTTGGGAAGTCCTGCTAATCTTGCATTATGCATTCAAATAACGACTAGATGTACACGTTGTTTCTTTTATCTTCTGGTGAAAGAATTATTTAGTTCCAATATGTAAATTATGCTTCTTGGCAGCTTTATTTAGCTCATTGTTTCCACCAATTATGGTTGAAGCAGTTATGTAAGTCTAATAAGGAGAAAAAGCTATTTGAAGCATTCCCATTTTCATTGTGCTAGATTATCTCCATAATATGTTCTCGAGAATCCTACAAGAATGTTGCAATTTGCTAGTGGTAATCAATTTTTTAAAAATTTTCTCCAATAAGTTTGATGAGTCTATGTTTTAGGTTAACAACACTGGATAAAATGTAAAACACCTTGAAGGAATTGTAAAATTTCATTGATTGATAATGTTAAAGTATACTGGACAATTTTCATGAATGTTCATGTTAGCATCATAATGATCATGCATACTTCTACAGATTGCAAAATTATGGCAATGAACCAGATCAAATTATTCAGAGGTCTTTTGATCGGTAAGGAGGTGGCTGGGATGATGCACCTACGAACATTTTCAGCCGGAGCTAAAGCAAAGAAAGGTGCAAAAGGGGGAGGCGCAGCATCTGATACTCCAAAGGAGACACTTAGTAAAGAAGTTAAGTCGACAACCGTTGTTGGTGCCAACATTCTCAAGGATGGAGCAGATCCCAAAGTACTGCCAGATTCTGAATACCCTGATTGGCTGTGGCATCTGCTTGATAAGCGTTCAGCGCTTAGTGAACTAAGAAGGAAAGAAACTGAACACCTCCCCTATGAAGACCTTCGACGCTTTGTCAAGCTGGACAACCGAGCAAGAATCAAGGAAAATAACTCTGTCAAGGCCAAAAAATGATGTACACAAAACAGTGAGGCTCTTTTTGTTACCATGAATTGTCCTTTTCTTCTAGGATTCCCTCTATTGATCGAATTACTTGTCTGGGATGACAATAATTGGATTTGCGGGGATCAAGAAATATATTAGAAATCTTCTTGCTCGTAGTATTTCCTTTCGTATGATTTCTTTTCCTGCTCCAATCTTCTAGCTCGTAGCCCCTTCATGTGATTTCTTTTCCTGCTCCCTTTAGACAGAGTGCGACATATGTAACGAAATTTGATTTGTTGACTCGGCAATGCTTTAGCCCTCCAGTGCTGTTACTTTTTCTCGGACACCATAATGTGGTCTCCCAAATATTGATGGAAACATTAAAGATGAAAAAGGCTTATTAATGCGTCTGTATATGACCTTTTCTCTTTGCCTGTTCAGAGAGTTGATGCAAATGTTTCTTTTGCTACAGATTGGGTAAACCTTGAGTGACCACTTGATTACCTTTTGTAAAGTGATATGTATGGTTGCTTGTCCTGTTTGACATATGGTTGGTGTAAACAAGCAGGACTAAGTTAATACCTCTTAGTTCAGCTGAATCCTCAACTTTGACATACTTCCTTGTGGATTCCCGAAAGCTTCTTGGTTGCCACATTGCTTGTAATACCAATCTTGTTTTATTCTTTCCATATTGTTGAAAATAAACTTAACCTGCCATTTCTGGGTAAAAGATACCAATTTTGGTTGTTAAGTTTGACTTGCATAAACTTATCCATGCCAAGTGTCTGAGGCAGGGATTTTTGTGGATATGAAGTCATCATCAACATTGATAGTCTATAGTTCTTATTTGCTTTAGATTGTTTGCGCATAATTCCCAGGAAAAGAAAGAGTCGATTTCAGCATTGGCTGACGTAGATATGAGGAGACATTGATCCCTTTGAAAACTCCAACAGGCTTGACTGTAGGCCCAAGTTATTGAAGTTAGTCGGTGGAAACCACCTTCCGTTGCCTTCTCAACCAACTGAAACGATGGTTGGCTCTGTCCAACTACCCTACAAAGAAATTCACTAATTAGGAGTACGTTTTTTCCTTTCTCCTTCAATTATTTGCCTGGTGTGGTGGCCCTAGGTTTTTTCTTGCCATCTACATTGTACGGCAGTCAGAATTATTTACTTTTTCTCATTGCATGCACTAGAGTTGGTTGGTTGGTCCTTGATTCATTGGAATAGATGTCATTATGTCTATAATCATCACTGATTCCTAATCCTAGCTTTACAACTAGATGGTCCAAGTCCTGAACGTGGTCTTTTGGCATATTTGGGGTGGTGAACCAAGACACTTAACCAAGCATAAATCTATACTAATGGCTCATAACTTACAATTCGACTAAAACCCTTCAGGCTTGGGACCAACTGGTGCACCAGAACGGAAGGTTGCCATGTTTTAATTTTATGTCCATGTGATGGTGAAGTGTTCCCTCCATAGAAATACCAGCTGGAGGAGAACAGAGAGGACGACAATAAAGTTGAGAAGCAGGAAAATGATAGGAGCAGAGAACTGGAATTGGACATATCATGCATTATTGTTGCCAAAGCTGAAGAAGCCAACCTCCATATAGTCTTTTAGATAAGGCACTCAAAAAAGGTAAAGCTGCCTCGTCACATGGCCAGCTTCACTTTGGAGAGTCGTGTAGTTCTTGAAGTAGTTCTCCTCTAGGGCCTTCAAGGGGCCATGGCCATTACGGCTCATTGATCTTAATCGTGATATTTGCAAGCACAGTTCAACATCCCATTAACTCCATAAGCTGGAAGGAAGAGCAAACCCTAATTTCTAACATCATTTCAATAGGTAGGACTTTATTTCCATAGGTTCTTTAATAAAGGCATGGCTGAGGTCAGGTTAGTGTATATAAATAGATGCTTTTGGCTTCTTATTAAGCTACAATTAAAGGACAACTACGCTTCAAACATGAAAGTTGCTTATGTAGCTAGAAACAAGAAAGCTGCTTCTTGTGCTTCACTTCCGCCATAGAACATTACTCAAATCACTCAAAAAGAAATGTAGAAACCAAAAAGGACCAAAGATCAATTAGTTAAGAGATGGGGCCAAGAATGTTAGTGGTGGTACAGATAAAAGCCAAGAATAAGCATGGCGTGTACTCAAAAGACTTAGAAACCCCACATGGCTCCCCTTTAACATTACTTCTTCATAAGTATGTACAATTAATTATGCATTACACGATGCCCAACAACACATTAAACTATGCATTTTTCTTCATACCTACTCTTCAAGTTGGAAACCATGCTTTCAGCCTTGGGATAAATCTAAAACAAAATATACCTTAATCATCCATGTTTTTGCTTTTTACAGAGGATAATAGGCAATTACAAGCGTTAGAAGAAAAGGGTAGTTCCTAATTATGACCTTGATAGTACATTTTTCTTTAACCTAAAATCATGTTGTAATAAAAGCTATGGCTTGATAACTGAATAAGTTGACATTAATTGGATTAGTAGGTAAGCAATCGATAATTAATTAACTTCGGTGATCAAAGACTTTTTGGCGGTGGATCAAAAGGTCCGGTTGGGCAAGCAGCCGACTATTATGTCACATGTATTTTCTATTCTTGGACTCAAAAGGTTGAGCCCCTTGACGCTTTGGTCGCAGACCCGACCAACGCTGGAGGATTGAATCACGGTTTGATCCCAGCCAGTTTCTCAGGAAGGCAGCCTAGTGCTCGGTGCGCATAAAGAGTCACCACATTGGATGAACTCCCACACTACTGCTCTCGAGACTCGAACTTGAGACCTTGGACTCAGTTTCCTTTCCAATGACCAACTGGGCTACCCACGCGGGTATGAGGAAACTGAAGTGACTCCTTTAGCTTACATAAACATATCTGCAATAAATAGTTTTTTCTTTCTTCTATTTTTTCCCTAAAACACGATTTAAGTTATTTTTAATGTAATAGTAGTAATTTTTTAATGCAAGTTTCAATTAATACGAAAAATTGAATTTCTATATTTTTAAATATGTAAATAAAGATAAAAATAACCTTTTATAATTATGAAGATTAATTTAGATTAAGGTTAACCAACGTAACCAGTGTTCTAGGTTCTATGTTTTGCGGTAATTTAGGGGATGTTATAATGTATGTAACCTTCTTTTTTAATTTTCGCAAAAGAGCAACTTTACGATTGTTCAAAAACTCAGTCTTATTAATTTAAATTAAGATCATTTTTTAAAGTTTTAAATTTGAATTATATCAGTGCTTTAAAATTTATAACATATAAACTTGTTAATAAAGTTTAACAAATTTCTAGCCAGCCATTTATTCTTTTTCTTTCACAATTAATTGAGAATGAGTATGTGTTCTTTTGATAGACAATCTTCTTGAAGAATAAAAGATGATGAGAAAATATTGATTAGTGTCTCATGTTATATGAGATTTTTGGAATTATGGGATTGACACTTTATAGATTTACTACACTTTGGCATGCAACAAGTTTGTTGAAGCTCAGTTCAGTGTCTAAGAATTAATTCCTTAGGCTTTTGGGTAGGACAAACTAGTAAAGATAAACTAAGAAGTATCACTTTAGCGGTTTAGCCACCTCAGGAATAGTAAGCCAGAACAAACGATAAAATACAAGCTTCTCAATTGGTAAAGTATCATTGTGGAAGGTGACATCAACTGACTAATAAAGAAGTTGGAAAAATCATGAATGTCTAAAAGCAGTCTGATTTAGCTTTGCTATAATTATTAGTTCCAACACTTTCAGGCCTTTGCAAAACCATCCTCCTACTGCTATTGGTTCAGTTTTGCCACCCTTATCGTCACTTCCAAGACCAAAGAAAAGCTGGTAAATCCTCCCCGCCTCTCTCCCTTCTTCCTGCATCGCCCATTTATCACCACCATTATGGGTATAAGTATATCTTCAACTGAGGTTTAACGGTTTGGAAGAAGATCTCAGTTGAATATTTTGGTCTATACCCATATTTGCTTTTTATCAGAAAGGTCCAAGAATATGTTAAATATCAATATTATCTCAGCTTTGTTATCTCTTCTGGGAATACTTTGATTTTGATTCTGGCCTTGCATATATATGCTTACTCCTGCTTTCTATTAATACTTTTGTGTAAGCAATGATTCCTGTTTATTTTTTCTCATATCAGCTAGTTGATATTTCTGAAACTCGTAGTAGGATTCCTTTTTCCCTCCATGCGATGCTTTGGTTAATTTTCTTCATCGGAGTTCCTACTGCAGAACCTTCAGCCGCTTGTGACGCTAAAAGTTCTTTTTTGTTGTCTCTCCAAGCAGAATTTTTCTCTTTTTAATTGTTCTCTTCGTTCCATGGTTACCTTTGTTTTGACTCTTGCATGTCTTGCTAGTTGATGAAACAAAGATTATTGCTTGAATCGTCCTGGTCTTGTTCAAAGGTCCCAGGGTATTTCCCCTTAAGTTTTGATAGTAGATTCCCCCCTTCCCATTATTCTTTTTTCTTCTTCAAGAACAGATGTTCTAACATTTCTGGCATTTAACTGCCTTTGTGTATTCCTCTAAATTGCTGTTTTAACCAGGAAGATTCTTGCTTCTGTATTCAGGATATCGCATTGTACTGTTGTTTTGGTAATCTTTTGGTGATTGTATCCCGTAAAAGCCGTGCGGCACATAACCAGAAGTTAGCTACCTGTCTTCTTTCAAGTTTGAGCCGTGCCTCATAAAGGATTTAATCAGCCGTTCTGAAATTTTTCATTACCACTCAAGTTAGTGTCTGGAGATTCTCATTTCAAAATGCCTCCCACATACTTCCCTCTGCGATGGGAGAGTACTGGAGACCAGTGGTGGTATGCGTCTCCCATTGATTGGGCAGCTGCTAATGGCCACTATGACTTGGTGAGAGAGCTTCTTCGCATTGACAACAATCACCTTATCAAACTCACCTCTCTAAGGCGGATTCGTCGTCTTGAGACTGTGTGGGATGATGAAGAGCAGTTTGATGATGTCTCCAAGTGCCGGTCTCAAGTTGCAAGAAAGCTTTTTCACGAGTGTGAAGCCAGGAAAGGTAAGAACTCTCTTATCCAAGCTGGCTATGGTGGATGGCTTATGTATACAGCTGCATCAGCTGGAGACTTGAGTTTTGTTAAAGAACTTCTTGAAAGGAACCCTCTTCTTGTATTCGGTGAAGGAGAGTATGGGGTTACTGATATATTCTATGCTGCTGCCAGAAGCAAGAATTGTGAGGTTTTCAGGCTGATTTACGACTTTGCCGTCTCACCGAGGTTCTTGACTGCTAGAGGAGGGGAGTTTGAGGAGCACATTGGCGAGATTCCTATTGTCTATAAGTTGGAGATGAAGAACAGGGCTGTTCATGCAGCTGCTAGAGGAGGGAATTTGATCATTTTGAAGGAGCTTCTCGATAGTTCCAGTGATGTTTTGGCGTATAGAGATAAGCATGGCTCAACCATTTTACACGCTGCCGCTGCCAGAGGGCAGGTTGAGGTGAGTCTACAGCTGGTCTACTTCTGTTTTTCCCTGTTATTGCTTATCCTCCCCTAACTAATCTTTGGTTGGTTACTTCTATACTCCACTTGGCTCTAACTGTGGTTTTAGTTGATTGATTACTTCTATATTTTTTCATGGCATAATCACTTTTTACGTAGGTGGTGAAAGACCTAATCGCATCTTCTGATATCATCACTTCCACGGATAATATGGGCAACACAGCATTGCATATTGCTGCTTACAGAGGCCAATCACAAGTAGTTGAAGCTTTGATTTTTGCTTCTCCTTCATTAGTATCTTCAAGAAACAATGCTGGAGAAACTTTCCTCCACATGGCTGTGTCTGGCTTCCATTCCCCGGCTTTTAGAAGATTGGACCGACAGATTGAGCTCATGAAGCAGCTTTTATGTGGGAAAGCTTTCAGCATGGAAGATGTTATCAATGTCAGAAACAATGAGGGAAGGACTGCTCTCCATATGGCCATCGTTGGCAATGTCCATTCTGAGTTTGTGCAGCTTCTAATGTCTGCTCAATCACTAAATGTAAATATTCGTGATGCGGATGGGATGACCCCGCTTGATCTCCTTAGACAACGACCACAGTCTGCCTCCTCTGATATACTAATCAGGCAACTGATTTCAGCAGGTGGAATTTTTAGTTGTCAGGATTATAGTGCAAGAAGAGCCATTGCTTCCCGCTTAAAAATGCAAGGTAGTGGAGGCAGTCCTGGAACTTCATTTAGAATCTCGGACACAGAAATCTTTCTGTACACTGGAATTGAGATCATATCCGATGCCAGTGCTGGTCCAGCTAGTGCGGGAATGAGTTCCACAGATCTCAGTCGTCATGAATCAGCTAGTGAGAATCAGACCTCAACAATCAACAAGAAACAAAGCTCTGTCAATCATGCTGCACAGCGATTGAAAAGGGCCCTCCAATGGGCCAGAATGAAAGGACAAAAAGCTGAAAGATTCAAGAAATCAGTTAATAGAGGTTCTGCGAATACAGCCAAAAAGGGATATAATAGTTCAGAGGAAACTCCAGCCCCACTTCGACAGAGATTCTTTAAGCCTCCACCACTTCCTAACAACAAGAGGACACTTTCTGTCAGGAGCAACCAATCCAGTCCGACGGCCAAGAAGAAATTTGCTTCAGGATTAATGCATGGTGTTATGCAGGCAATGCCACAAATAACTGTTCCAGGACGATCACGCTCAAGCTCATTTTCAAAATCGTCCCTTTCGTCTCCTGGTTCACTAGACAAGCAAAAAGGTGTTTTCACCGAAACTGATGTAGCCGGCACATCATCCTGCAATCAACTATTCGATGATCCAACACCAAATGTGACTGAGAAAGAAGGGTCTACTCACAGGAGGTCGAGAAGCCAGTACTTCTGCTTTGGTGCGTCAGGTGTGTCTGTGAAAACACCAGTTAGCAGGCCAAGGCACAGCCAGAGTTGTAATCCTCCAGTTATCTCGGTGGCTTAATGATTCCTGATCAGAAAGAAGTGTTTTGCAACTGAAGCTAACATAGAATAAAGATAAGCTCCCACTCTCCATGTGGGTTCTTCTTGTTTTTCACGTGTAGGATGTAAAATGTTCCTTTGTGTAGTTCAGGTATTTACCTCATCGTACTTGAATCCTATGTTACTATATGGAATGGAACAACCTAGTAGAATAAGATATCTACTGTGCTTAGCATTTGTCAATTGTTGCGTTCCTAGGTTGTTAATAGAGTAGCGATACATTTACATCTGTTTTAAAATTTAACATTACATAAATGCCAGTTTAGCTAATTCATCTGCTCAAATCGATCGACACTAGATATCGATGTTAAACCAAGACTGTCTTCCTTTACATGACAGCCAGACTACAGACCAAGGATAGTTAGGCAGTTGTAACTAACAGTACTAACCTCGAATGACTTAAATCTTAACATGGCATAGGATCCCTGAATGTTTTGCTATGATGATTTTAACGAAAGCTCCAGTTTCTTTTCGTTGATTCAATCGGGTCTAGATGGCCCAAGTT
>JANZXV010000008.1:8902263-8913758 GCA_027576455.1 Erythroxylum roigii | reverse complement strand
ACTATTTTGCAATTTTTAAAAAGTTTAGGGACTATTTTATAAATTTAAAAAATATCCCGAAACGGTATCCGGTACCGACCGGTACCGGTACAGTTCCGTTCCAGAGCCCAATCCGGTACCAATTCCGGTACGGTATTCGTAACATTGGTAGTAACAAGATTTTATAAGTTGTAAATCTTCTTTCTGACGCGCACTATTATTATTGTATTATATGGACTTGTTGCATTCTCGGGGTTTGAATTTATTTTGTCGCTAGTGATAAGTTTATGTGTGATTTGGGATTTTGAACCTTGAGTTCCACACGCCCATTTCGGGTCATGACAGGCGGAGAAATTGTTTCCAAAGATTACTCCAATATAATAAATGGTTGATATTAACATTTTCATAATTTTTTTATTTTCAAGGATTGATTCATATACCAATACTATTCATTTAGGATATCAAATTATGAACACATAATTATATATAAACTACTCTTAATTATTATTTTTTAGTGCTCTTAATAATTACTTTTAAATGTGTTGAGAAAATTTTAGCGCACTTAGCCAACCCTCGCAGTCTCAAGCGTGAGCATGTTGACAGCTCAAAAAGAGGGCTTCAGAATTGGAATTATACTCCATATTCAAACTCTAATCAACGAGTTTTGAAGGAATCTTTAAGAGAAACAAAGGCTATAGGACACAAGTTTATGGTATTGTAGGAGTGATTCAAATGCACAAGTTGGCAAGTTGGAACTACGAATTTTTAATGATAAACTGTGTCCACTTGGCACAATTAGCTAGAGCTCAGATTTTCTTTTGAAACACTAAAAAGTTTATAGTACTAAATTCTAATTTATAATATTAAAATGAAGTTTGATTGCAAACGGAAATTAATAAATTTCAAGGAAACTGCAACGTTTCTTCCCAATTGGATCAAATCCTGGTTGCTTGAATGTTGAAACTTGAAAGAGCTGAGTACACACTAGCGAGTACAGAGTGAAAGGTGTCCTTATCTAACTTGTTATGCGTTAAAGTACTCCATCAGTGCTTGTCTTTATGTGTAATAAACAACATACATTAATATTTGATAGTTTGTTTTTTCTACATGGGAAAAAAAGACTCGGAGATCATGTTTTCCTTATAAATACAAACTTGAGAGACTCGAAAGACAACTTGGTATATTTCCCAAGACTTAAATTTAACGTTAGTTTCTTCATCTCTTCTAGTTCTTCGTCTCTCTGCAACTTCTGGACGGTGTCTTAAAATTCAACATGGTTTCTCAAACACATCCGGATCAAGCGGTCCAAAAGGTTAGTATCTTTCTTTCTCTAATCTGAATGTGCTTCATCCATGTCCCTGTGTTTTTCTTTCTTGTATTTTTGTCCTTTTAGCTTCTGTTTTAGGCAGAAAGAGATAAAAGATCAGAAAAGTGGAGAACTTTTCCAATATTGGTGGAGATTTGTTTTCTCCACTTTTCAAGTGCGAACCTTCTTGATTGCTTTTCGTACTCTTCTGTTAAACAGCTGTGAATATAATCTGCACCCATCAGTCGTATACAGTTTCTTCACATTTTCATAAGTGCATCCCATCATCCAGAATGGTGTATTGGTGCGTGCATATGTACAATTTAGTACTGTTTTTGTCTTTTGTTTTCCTTTGTTTTCTCTTTTTCTTGTGGAGAAGAAGAGTTTGGATACTATAACTTCCGTGTGATAACTGACAAAGCTCTCAAAGTGTTTATCAACTACATCGATATGCCTTTTCCTGTACCCCATACTTGTGATCCTGCTCCATCTATTTGCCTCCTCGCATCTTAAATTGTCAACAAATTTATGTAAATATGCATCACTCACCATTGTTCCAAAGAAGGTTTTACTCTTTTCGATCTAGTAACTAGGAACAATTTTGCAGTATCTTAATTTGGATATGTTCATGGTTCTGCTAGATTGATAGGGCCAGCTGCTTAAAAGTGAAGAGTAATAAAAAAGTTTAGTTCTTTTAGCTTCTTAAACAGGGACGTATAACCATGAAGGAAAAGATAAAGATTCTTTGAATGAAGTTCCATGAACAGAAAGAACAAGATAAAGTGGTTGAATAAAATTAACATTTATTTTCCACAATTTACATGTGATTTCCTAGTTTCTACGGCATTTTGTCTGCAACTAGCTCTTTACACAACTCTAGTAAAGAAGTCTTCGGCTTCGGTGCATGTATTGACCAAGACGTTCACATTATGGGCTCTACAGTTAGCCATTGCTGTCACTCTCTCTCTCTATCAGTCCCATATGCCAGAAGTAAGGGATGCCATATGTTAGAGTACAAGCGTATTTGTTTGTAAACTATTATCAATAAAGTTCCAAAGGCCTGTTTCACCCCTTATTTCGCGCCACCAACCACGTGATTGGGTTGCGTTTTTAACTTTAAAGTCACGATCTTTACATGTTAATTAGTGAGCTGTCTGTGTTTCCTTGTGTTCTATATACCAACTATTACTCGCAACTTTGGGAATATATATTTTATTTAACAATCCCTTGCAATTGCGGGTCAGTTTTCAACTAGATATATATATTCCATGACTTCTTAAAGTGGGTGTACCAACACTTCCAAGGCACTAGACTACACTTTTTTAGTTTGAGTCCAGATCTTCTGTCTAGTTTTTATGGTGTCCTATTGTGTCCAGTGAATCTCAGCCATTTATTTATGCCGGCTCTATGTTTATTTACGTGGAGCCCGCGCGGGACCCACATAAATAAATGGCTAAGATTTACTAAACACAATAAGACATCATAAAACTGGACAAAAGATCTTGTTCCCTTTAGTTTTCTCTTTGATCATATTAAAATTGTCAAGTATTGGGAAGTAATAACAAGCATATGATAGGGTCCAAATTGACACGTCTTTTTAGGTGATTCCAGCTTTATATAGATCACAGGTTGCTAAACATATGGGAATTTCTTTGCTGACCTTCAATATAACCAATAAATTGCGAGAAGTATATGATTTGGTTGAAACAGCCCTTGAAATTTGCTGCGAGAACTAGCCTCTATCAGTTATTTATGAGCAATAGAATATGCATCCAACTATATATCTAGAGTAAATGAGTAAACGAGTTACTTAGGACCCTGCTAAATGAGGTAGAATCAAGAGATGAATTGGGTCTTACTTGGTGGCTGTCTTCTGCTAATGGCCTGCCAAAAGGAGTCCTAGTTTGAAAAGTAAAATAACTGCTGCCTTGTTAATTGTCCACGACTCCTGATGACAGTACTCAGAAAACTGCCTGGACAGTGGATTATTTGTTCAATTAGAAATTAGGTGATCCCACTGCCTAGATTCATGGAGTGTAATATAGTCCTTGAGGCCAAATAGTTGTTTGGAACTTCAACTATTCTCGTTGGGCATTATTGTCGTGAAGTTTGATTGTTGTCTAGCTATAAACACCTGAAAGTACCTTGAGTTTAAACTGAACTTATTGATACAAAAGGACACTGATATGGGTTTCTTCGAGTGTGTTTACCAACTTTATATATTATAAGTTATATAACTGACATCGAACTGTTATATGATAAAGCAGCCCATTGATGATGAAACATTGGCAAGGCAGAAGGCAATTGATGACTGGCTACCAATTACATCTTCAAGGACTGCAAAATGGTGGTATTCAGCTTTCCATAATGTCAGTGCCATGGTCGGAGCGGGGGTCCTCGGTCTCCCATATGCTATGGCAGAACTTGGATGGTATGTTCGACTCATCTCTACGAATGTGCTTCATGTCAAATTTAAAATCTGTCTCACTGCGAATATAATTTGCTGCAGGGGTCCTGGAGTGGTTGTGCTAGTTTTATCGTGGGTCATCACATTGTACACTTTATGGCAAATGGTTGAGATGCATGAAATGGTGCCTGGTAAACGATTTGATAGATATCACGAACTGGGTCAGCATGCATTTGGTGAAAAACTTGGCCTTTACATTGTGGTACCCCAGCAACTGATTGTTCAAGTTGGAACGTGCATTGTATATATGGTAACCGGAGGCAAATCACTGAAGAAATTTCATGACCTTGTCTGCAAGGACTGCAAAGACATTAAGTTAACGTTCTTTATCATGATTTTTGCCTCTGTTCATTTCGTGCTCTCCCACCTTCCCAACTTCAACTCCATCTCTGGCGTCTCCCTCGCAGCTGCAGTCATGTCCTTGAGGTACTCTAAGAGAAGATATTAGTGATACAATCTAATGTCTAAATTAAAGAACATAAAGTTTTTTCTCTAGTCCTGACGGAAATTTGTGTCTTTTGTGATTCGTACAGTTACTCAGCCATCGCCTGGACAGCCTCTGTCCACAAGGGTGTTCAGCCAGATACTCAATACGGCTACAAAGCTAAGACAGCCGCAGGAACTGTCTTCAACTTCTTCGGTGGCCTGGGAAATGTGGCTTTTGCCTATGCTGGGCACAATGTGGTCTTGGAGATTCAAGCAACACTCCCTTCTACACCTGAGAAGCAGTCCAAAGGTCCTATGTGGAGAGGAGTCGTGGTCGCATACATTATTGTGGCCTTGTGCTATTTCCCTGTTGCTCTAATTGGCTATTGGATGTTCGGCAATGCAGTCCAAGACAACATCCTTATGTCGCTCGAGAAGCCTGCCTGGCTTATTGCAATGGCTAACTTGTTCGTGGCGATTCATGTTATCGGAGGCTACCAGGTAAAGGTTGATGAATGTTCTTGTCTGTCAGATTCATCCACATTGAATACTAAATTAGGATTTCTGTATATGTAGATATATGCAATGCCGGTGTTTGACATGATGGAAACTTTATTAGTAAAGAAGTTGAATTTCAAGCCCTCTAGTTTTCTCCGCTTCGTCGTCCGTAATATTTATGTCGGTAAGTAAATTGCTGAGCTTAATATGTCTAAGTTTCAGTAATCTTAGCCTTAAACCGGGCCTGCAACTTAACGTCTTGTGATTTTGTCTTCCGCTTGCAGTATTGACAATGTTTGTTGGCATTACCTTCCCCTTCTTTGGTGGTCTTCTCGGATTTTTCGGTGGATTTGCTTTCGCCCCGACAACGTACTATGTAAGTAGCTCTGGTCTCTTCTCGCTGCAGTTCCCAGAACATTGGGGGATTATTATGTTTGAACAAAAACAAGAAGATATACTAGTCTCTGTCATAATTGGCTCAATATCAAGTCCCTGTAATGCGCAAAAGGTTAAGAAAAACATCTGACATTGTGCTGACTCGTAACGTTTTGTGCTTCAGCTTCCTTGTGTGATATGGCTTATCATCTACAAACCCAGGAAATTCAGCTTATCTTGGTGGACTAATTGGGTACGTTGATAAGCATGATTACCCTCAGCTTCCTTGGTTTGGTTGCAATGTGATTGGTCTTGACCTTATTTGTTTTCCATAATGGCAGATCTGTATCATTTTGGGAGTTCTCTTGATGGTCGTTTCTCCAATAGGAGGTCTCAGGCAAATCATACTTGAAGCTAAGGGCTACAACTTCTATTCGTAAAGATCCCACTCCCATACCAATTGCTATCCTCATCTATAGAGAAGGAACAAACATGACCCTGATGATGATAGTAATTACGAGGGAGAAGACAATTTAAAAAGTTGCTGGCAAGTATCAGAAACCTAAAAACCCTATGGTTCCTGTTATATGATAATTCATTCCTCGGAGAAATATAGATTCTGATTAGCAATTAGTGGATTGTATTAGGTATTAGGTGATATCAAATTATAACAGTTGATTTAATCAGCGAATAACATCAGCTGTTTATTAGGAATATTTAGTAAAATTAACTACTTAATATTAGCTGTTTATGTATAAGATGACTCATAAGGACATCATTTTAAAAATTTATAAAAATACGAATATTATATCTGAGTATTTTATTGAATATTCTTGTAGGAATTTAGATTTTCAATCGTGATTAATAGTAATGCAATTAAGTAAAAAAAGTGAATTTATTAATACTAACATACATTTCTTATTTATTAAGCAATTTATTTAAATTATATAATTTCTAATTATTACGTACATCTAAAAAAACAAAATAATATACGCCAATATATTTCAGAAATAATGAACATTGACTACTCTAATATTTGTTGGTAATCTAATAGAAAATGAGAGAGTCCGAGAGTACAAGATTTAAGACCTTCCTTTATACGTGAAAGAATAGAGTAGCATTAACCAGTTAGGCACTAGATGCTCTTTTGTTAATTTTTACTCATGTTACAAAATATTCAAAGTCCGTTCGTATTTTTAGAGCTTACTCCCTCCATTTAACAGAGAGCCCCTTTACAAAATACAGTCTTTGAAGTAAGCTTTCAAGCTTTTGGTGATCTATTCAATTATTTAGTGGGAGCGCAATGGTCAAGCTATCTGTAACTTTTTGATTTTCAGCTACGTACCTTCAAAAAGGTAATGTACGACTTTTGAGCCATCTACCAAACTGGGGCATAATAGTGATCGGTGAGTGGGTTGGCAAGAGCCCTGCGCATGTTGACAACTCAAAAAGGAGGGTTCAGAATTGGAATTATACTCCGTATTCAAACTCTTTTGAAGGAATCTTTAAGACAAACAAAGGGGACAACACACAAGTGAATGGTATTGTAGGAATGGTTCAAATGCACTGGTTGGCAAGTTGGAACTACGAACTGTTAATGATAGACTATGTCTCCACGTGGCACTATATCAAGTTACTGACTTTTCCTAGCTAGAGCTCAGATTTGCATTTATAACACTAAAACGTTTATAGTACTAAATTCTAATTTATGATACCATAATGAAGATTGATTGCAAATTAATAAATTTCAAGGAAACTGCAACGTTTCTTACCAATTGGATCAAATCCCGTTTGCTTGAAAGTTGAAACTTGAAAGAGCTGAGTACACACTAGCGAGTACAGAGTGAAAGGTGTCCTTATCTAACTTGTTATGTGTTAAAATACTCCATCAGTTTGTTATTTTTACATGGGAAAAGCACACTCGGAGATGATGGTTTCCTTATAAATACAAACTTGAGAGACTCGAAAGACAACTTGGTATATTTTTCCTAAGACTTAAATTTAACGTTAGTTTCTTCATCTAGTTCTTCGACTCTCTGCAACTTCTGGGTGGTGTCTTCAAACCCTAACATAGTTTCTCAAAAGAAATCCAGATAAAGCTGACCAAAAAGTGAGTATCTTTCTTTCTCTAATCTGAATGTGCTTCCTCTTGTTAAATTGTCAACAATTGTGACTCATCCTACAATTGCAAATCCCACATTGAAAAATTATAGATTTGTGAGAGGTTATTTTACTTATAAAACAACCCTCCTCTTATTAGTTTTTGATCATCTCAAAATTGTCTTTTCTTAAGACAAAAATTCCTTATCTTCTTTTGTAATATTTCACTTGTACTATTTCTTGAAAATAATAAAATAGGATTCGAGAAAATAGACATAATTGGCCGAACCTTGTTAAATTTTGATGTTCTTTATTTATCTATTTAACAGCTATTGTTGGGTATAGTTGTAGTGAATTATTGTGTTATTAAATTGCATATCTAAGAAAATTCTGTCTAGAAGGTTGAGCTTTAAGTGATACCATTTGTGACCCCTCCAATCTTTCTTGGAAATTTATTTGGTGTGATTTTTCGGTACAATAGTTCACACTTTATTCACCTAGGCAATAGTGCTTAAGGTGAATTTGTTATTATTGGTGGAAATTAACCCGAGTTCTACAACAATTGATAATACAGCCAAGGTTTTTTCTTAGTATGCTCTGTAGTTGTAGTATAGTCTGATTTTCTACATTACAAAAGATTTTTTCTTGGGTTATTGGTATTCGGCATTGACAGATATTGAATAGTAATTGTAGCAGAGATGACATAAATCAGAGATACGACTGCATCAATCATGTCGACAACTTCTACCTTGTCTATTATAACAAGGACTGCTGTGACAAATGCAAGATTTGAGGTGAAGATTTTTTATGGTACGGTCATTTCAGCATGTGGCAAAGTGAGGTTCAAGACTTTTCAGCAAGGTCTTGACATTGTCATTGAAGAAATGAAACTAGATGATGTTGAGGAGAAAGATTGGAAGACTATAAATTATTTAGAATGTGGTACAATTCAATTGTGTCTTTCCAGAAAGCAAAAGTATGCTTTTTTGAAAGAAACTTCTGCATCTAAATTGTAAAACGCGTTGGAAGAGAAATTCCAAAAGCAAAACTGTCAGAATAAGATTCATATGAAGAAGAGAATGTTTCGTTTCTCTTATATTCAGGATACCACTATAAATTATCACATCACCAATTTTAATCAGTTACTTATTTATTTAATAAATTTGGATGTGACATTTGAAGATGAAGATTTGACTTTAATGTTTTTGGAATCCCTTCCTGAGGAGTTTGAGTTTTTTGAAACTACTCAACTTCATGGGAAGGTTGTTATGACTCTTAGTGAAGGTATGGCTGCTTTGTACAATCATAAATTGAGAAGGAAGACAAAGGAAGAAAATATAAGTGGAGAAACAGAAACTTTGGTAGTCAGAGTTTGTTCGCCGAACCAGACTAAAGGAAGAAAAAGGAAGATCAAAGTCGAGGCTCAAATTGAGCAAAGATGAATGTGCCTTTTTTCGGGAAAAGGGGAACTGGAAAAATGATTGTCCAAAGCTGAAAAACAAACCTACTAAGGGAAAGGTTGTTGCAAATTCAAATGTTGTTGAGTGTGAAGATGCAGACTCAGATCTTTCATTGATTGTTACATTCTCATGAAGCCCTTTGAGTCCCTAGCTGCTAGATTCAGGTTGTAGTCATCATATGTGTTCCAATTGGGATTGGTTCTCTAGTTTTAGAGAGCTAGAAGGTGGAGTTGTCTACACAGCAAATGACAATCCCTACACCATAAAGGGATTTGTTCAATTTGCTTGAGGAATCACAATGGAACAACTAGGACTCTGACAGATGTTAGATACGTGCCAAGTTTAACAAAGAATATCATTTCTATGGGAGTTCTAAAATCAAAGGCCTACATTGTAAATGCTTCAATGGATTAATGAAAGTCATCTTTGGTGCACTTGTGGTAATGAAAGGAGTTCGAAGAAATAATAACTTGTGTTATTACCAAAGTAATGCAGTTATTTGAACAACAACAGTAGCTTCTAATAATGATCAAGAGCTAGAAGCAACCAGGTTATGGCATATGCACTTGGGACATGTAGGTGAAAAATCCTTAAACATATTAGTAAATCAAGAAATGTTGAAAGGAGTTCGGACCTACAAATTAGACTTTTGTGAGCATTATGTCAAAAGGAAGCAGATAAGAGTGAAATTCAGCACTGCAGTCCATGATGTGAAAACACTATTATGTGACCTTTATTGTGTGGAGACCTTCCGAAACAACTTCTTTAGGATGAAAACACTATTATGTGACCTTTGTTGATGATTTTTCCCAAAAAGTATGGGTGTATACTATGAAGACTAAGGATGAATTGTTAGAATTTTTCCTTAAATGGAAGAAGATATGGAAAATTAAACAGGCGGACGGATCAAGCATCTCTATATAGATAATGATGGGAAGTACAAAAGTGATCTATTTTTCAAAGTCTAAGAAGATGAAAGTTTGTCAAATACCTTACAATCAGGGATACACCATAACAAAATGGGTGGCAGAACGTATGAACCGAACTTTGTTAGAGAAAGTTTGGTGTATGTTGTCTAATGCTAGGTTGGGTAGAGAATTTTGAGGTGAGACTATTCCATATGCATGCCATCTCATCAATCGCCTTCCATCAACTGCTACTGGTGGTAAGACATGTTAGAGAAGTGCTCTAAAGGCAATCACCTTTAACACTTATTGTACAAATCATTTTATGATTAATAAAGGCTTTTTTTTAATCATTTTGATGTTTATACATTTATGGATTTGATATTGATATTAAATTGATTTAATGAAGTCATTGATACAAAATATAGCATGAAGGAAATCATGATGAGATCATGATAATAAGATTCTTATCATGTGTAATTATGATAGTATCTAAACTTTCCCTAGTCGTAGGATTAACGAGATGGGATATCATTAATCCAGATTGACTAGCACATGTTATACTCCTTGATTGGATTAAGCAGTAGATCTCATAAGCTATAGACATGAGTTGTTTAGAGTTAACATGTGGATGCTGACTAAGGGTAGTAAGTACATGGATTGACCTACTATGAGACAATCATATGGATATTCTATTTTAGTATCAATGATAGTCTCACTATAATAATGATGCAAGTATCCTTTGACTTGAAGTGTTTAAGGGTATCTCAGATACTGATCCTATGCTTTGACTCCATTCATCGGTGCCTTTCAGGGGTTACTCATAGGGTGGTGATTTGGTACAACTTGAGGTATTCAGAAGTAATTAAGTAGCCAATAAAGGATTCACCACTTTTGACAGAAGGAGATGATACCCACGGCTTCTTATTAGGGTCATTACTCGGGAGTCTTTGGCCAGAGAAAATATGCGTCATGAAGAGAGTCTTCAATGATACATAGAGTAATGAGATCCTTAGGGCAAGATTTAATATCACTTGGACTAGATGTGACGTAGTAAATTTAGTGGGAGTTGACACTTTGACCATACTTTGAACCAAGTCGAATATAGATGGTGAAAGGACCCACTATATGGCAATATTGCGTATGGAAGGGTTCGTAGTCAAACCACTAACTTTTCGATCAATTGGGAGTCATAACGTGTTGCTAGATACCGCTCTTGACATACTTGAATTAGTGGCCAACATAACTGGGAACCTAATAGGTCACACACATAGGAGATCCGAAGGATGAGTAAAATGGTCTTAAATGGTAATTCAAGATATAAAAGAGTGTTTCGGGGTTGTATTACGATGTGATCGTGGTAGAAAACATTGCATGGAATGGATTACAAACAAGTGTTGTTGGCTGCCAATTTGGTCATTAACTTCCCAAAACTTTCATTAATGCATGTTATCCATAGTCATTAACTTCCCATAACTTCCATTAATACATGTTATTCATGTTCATTAACTTCCCATAACTTCATTAATGCATGTTATTCATGACCATTAACTTCCCATAACTCTCCATTAGTAATGGAAGTTATGGAAGGCCTAATGGTGCAGAAAATAAAGATGATTTTCGTGTATCTTGTGTAAGACACAAGTGAAAGAAAGGTTTTTTCTTATACACACACACTCTTTTTTCTCTCTAACTCTGACAAGAGTTCTTGTCGTTGCTAGCATAAAGAAAGAATTCTAGCCATCTCCTAATGAAGTTTCATCCTTCTATCCTTGTGTGGACTTTCATTAGAGATGGTCTACATTGATCGTTATGGTTTATGACAATTCAATGCGGAGAAGATTAAAGAATGAAGAAGATCGTCGGAAAAGTATGTAAACATCTTACATTTTATGTTTTTGTTTTTTATACCTATATGCATGAGTAGATATAATTTTTGAGTTTCTGTTTTATTTTTCGCTGCGTATATTTGATATATA
>JANZXV010000008.1:8861134-8873068 GCA_027576455.1 Erythroxylum roigii | reverse complement strand
GTGTGCCACTTCTATTATCATGATAGTATTTTATTAGAAATTTTGTACTATAAATAGAAGGGTTAACTTGATGTAAGATATACCAATATATAAGAAGAATTCTCCTCTCCCAAATATTCTTCAATTTTAGTTTCGGTTTTATAACAAAAATAACACAATTTACTATAATAGATATATTAATGAGATGAATCTTATCGTGTGTCACATTCGTTTGACCATAATTGTCGAGATCTTCAATTGTTATATATTAATAATTTGAGAAACAACATTACATAGTAGATATCATATTATAAAAATATGAAAATAATATTTTACTTTAAAATAAAAATAAAAATAGTAAAATAACTTTTTACCAAAGAAGAGTACAAATAAGACAAAAATAACTTGCTTACAATATAAGTACCATACAAAATCAAATACCTTACAAAATGGACAAAATAGTTTAGAACAAATATATTACCATAATATGTTTAGATTTTTGGCCAATAAAAGTGGCAAAGTTATTAGACAAAAAAAAAAAGAATTGAAGATTGAAAGTTTATCAAAAGACTTTTTATAAGTTTGATATTAAGAGCTGTAATAGAAACAGTTTTTTAAATAAATTTGCAATTTATATATAAAGTTTGTACTAATAATTTATATATTACATTTAGTCTTAAATTTTCTCAAGTTATGAGTTATGACATTAAACTTATTAAAATTTTGCTTAAATAGATATTAATTCTCTTTTTAATATTATATAATATTACAATATATAAATAAGGGTTAATTATAAAAATCTAAAATTTTACTCAATTTCATAATACTAGCCCAAACTTTAAAAATTGGCACTAAAATATCTCAATTTTTAATTTGTTGCAAAAATAGCTAGACATTTAGTTTCCTATTAATGTCACTAACTTGGCAAACTACGTTAGATTTGTATACATACCACGTGTCTGACACGTATTCCTATTTTTTCCAACTCACTTCTCTAAAAATCAATTAAATTGAATTTTGAAAATTAAAAAACTATCCCCATTTACACCTATTTTCTTTTGTTCTTGACGATACAAAACTTTTATGTATAGTTTCTATTGTGTGTAAAGTGTTGCTGTCTCTAGAGTGTCATTATTGTCTCTTGCGATTAGGTGCGAATGAGAGTATCTCTATCTCCTACAATTGGGAGTTCAGCTGTCGCACATTTTTAGGAGTTGAGTTCATCTAATCCTAATTTATCTGTTTGAGAATAATTCAGTGTTTTTGAGTTTGGTTGTTTGATCTTCCACGTATATTCTCATTCTTTTATTCAATTTAAACAATTCCAATTCTTTCCAATAACCTATTTGCTTCCTTCCTATTGAAGCTTCAACAATAAAGATAAAGGTAGAAGATCAAATTCTTTTTAATAATTTAGTGTTCTGTTGTTGAATTTGGTTATTTGTTTCATTTGCTTCTGAATCACTTTTCAGTTCTTTTGGTTTTTAAAGACATGCCCTATTATATCAATTAAATTTACTTAATTACGTGTTATTTTGTTTAATTTGGTTATTTGTTTATGCTTTTTTGTTGTTCCATTATATTGTTGACTTTGGTTAGTTAATTATCTCTTGATTTATTGTGCTTGTTATTTTCCAAAAACATCTTTTTTGAATTGTTAAACCTCAGCAATATAACTCTTCCTCTTGCTGATTGGTTACAAATTGTTGAATAGAGCATCCAAATGCGCTATTTAGGAGAATTTAGTAGGAACACTTACTTTGCGGTTTGTTACCAAATTACAAATTTTGGCTAATTATTTATTATTTATTCCTAATTGGTTATAGCATAATTTTTGTTTTTGAATGTTGTGTAGATGGGTGGAAGTCAATTTTAGGTGTTCAAACTGACTAAAATTTCTCAAAATACAAATGCTCAAATAACAACTACAACGCAAAGGAGATACAAATTAAGGTCGAAAAAATCAATTCCAACAAAATCTCAAATTGATGATGGTGAATCAACAACAAATTGAGGAATGCTTGAAATATGTTTTATGATTTCCATATATATTTCAATTATGTGGTGTGATATGGATACGAATATGCATTTGAAACTTTATTCTGTGATTTGAATGTAGATATGGATATTTAACCATATTGCATAATTGACTTGAATATGCATAGAAATCTTAGATTTTCTTGAATAATTGATTTGGATATGGATAAGCATGTTTGATTGTCTTGGTCACAAAAAATATTGGGCATTCTTAGTTGCCATACATTAAATCTCCTGCTTAATGAAAATCTCATTTGTTTTGCATTACTAGAGAAATTTTCTTTTGAAAGCCATCATTTCCGTATTGATAAGTTAACATTACCAACATGTTAAAGAGCAAAGAAAAATGTAGGCCAAAACCTATAGTTACTAGAATCATAACATGTTTAAATATTGATAATACTAACTTAAATGTACATAAGCAGCATGTTTAAATTATTACAGATTTCTTATATTCACAGTGAACATAGGCAACAAACTAAGAATATAAGAACTAGGACCATTGGAGGTCAAGCAACAACAAATGATCTCTTATATACAATGAGAACAAATCATGTACATAATAAAGGTCCATCAAATGCAACCCCTTCCTATTTTGTTTTACTATTTTACATATTGCTACATTGCAAGTTCATATTTAAAAAGCATTAAACAAGTAGGATATATAGTCATATGAAAACTACAAAATAAAAATTTAAACACGAATATCTTACTTATGTCAAAATTTGAAATATCTATGAATTATAAAATAAATTCACCTTTTGCACGCTACAGTGTATCTTATGAATGAAAGTCTTATCCCAACATACAAAAGATGTTTAGCAATTTTTTTACAACAACGAAGCCTCAACTTTTTTTATCAAGACAACATACCTACAAGACACCTACAATTTGATTGATAACATCAATATCATATAAGCTATAATTGAAATATTCATAATACGTTAATAAAAACATAAAAGGCAATACTCACATTTGTATTCCAATATTAGGCTTAGCATTTGATATACATACCTTCATCTTGTTATTACAATTGGGACAATCAATATAGCGAATCTGAAAATTACTCAGGATTACTATAGCCATATTATATGCTAAATAAAATAACATAAAAATTACAAATCTTGTTTTACTTTTGAACATAACACCTTCTTTTGATAAAATTGAGAGTACTTCTTTTCAGCGTCTACTAAATTATTGAAACAACAATAAATCACATTTTTTGAATCCATTAACAAAAACTTCACACTCTTCCCATATCAATATATACCAAGTGTATACAATAAAAGCCATATATATTTGACTTCCACCTATTTTTTTGTAATACACACGATGGTCAAGTATGATTAACACATCTTCATACAAGTACTACAATATCTTTGGATCGATTTAAAGTAAAAAAATTTAAACTCGATCTATATATGAGTCGAATAGGTCATACTTAAACTTAATAACGTATTCCTTTTTCTTTTCGTTTAAACTCATTTAGATCTAATCCACATTTTTAATATTCATTTCTTTCTATACAATAGTTAGGAACAAGAAGATTTAATCAGAAATATCGACAAATGTTTTTAGAGTCCAAAGAAATATAAAAATGACAAAAAAGCAAATATACTATTTCAATTTCATATATGTCGAATTTGAATATCAAAATAGCCGATATAGTCAGGATTTAATGGGTTAGGTCCACTTACTTTTTCTTTTTTTGATTTCTAATCAAATCTTTACAATTGGTTCAACTGGAATATTAGAAAATAGAAAAATTTCACGATTGAATAGTCAACTTATCATTCATTATATATATTATGTATGTATATATATAATTAGATCGAGTTTAAATTTTTTTACTTTAAATTGATCTAAAGTTATTGTAGTACTTGTATGAAGAAGTGTGTGTGTGTGTGTGTGTGTGTGTGTGTATCTTCTAATCGAATTCAAGTAAAAAGATTTTTAGAATTCAATCTAACAAACAAGATCAAGCCTTTTGGTTATGTCGAGAACTCTTTAATTGTAAAGTTGTTCATTCAATACTAAAGTTAGATGTCATCTTGTATTAAATTAAACAATGTCTTGTGATCATTAAAATGTTGGAATTTCTAAGTTAGACCCCATTAGAAGTGTGAGATGTTCTTATTTTCTTAACTGCTAAATCTACAGGAAAATTAAGAAGCAAATAAATAAATAAAGAAGGTTATGAAAGATGTGTTAAAAATAAACAATACATGTTTTATGATCTCCTTGGTTTGGAAACATGAATTTTGGGTAATTCATATGATAAATAAAGGTTAATTACAAAAAAATCTCAAGCTTGATAAAAGACAATGAGAAGTTAAGGAAGAAAGCACATCTTTATAACTTAGAGAATCAACCACTACTCTCTGACCTAAAACAAAACCTCTCCAAGGCTAACTCCAAAGTTAACAAAAACATCCCTCTCCTCAACTATATCTCCAATTCCAACACAAATTCTGCCAATTCCAGCGCTAACTAATCTTACTAGATAAGCATTATAACCCTACTATAAGCCTTCCTTTTTTATGTAAAACCAATGTAGCAACATCACTACTTATTCCAATTTTAATTTTATACGACAGTATTAAGTTTAAGAAATGAATATCTCAACGACATGGATGTATCAAGATATCTACTAGAAAGGCACATTATTTCAATTGATATGGTATTGGCTTTACAAATTATACCACCCCTTGTTCTCTCTCTCTTTTTAACAAACTTCCATACATATAAATTGCTTCACTAATATGCTAAAGAATAAAGTCATAACTCTTCCTAATCAACACAAATATAAGATTGGTTTTCCACCAGACTTTAGTCGCCATCTACTCCTGCCAACATCAACTCTCTTGTTTATTGTTCACATAAGATGAACTAGCAACATAAATATAGTTAAAATTCATTATATCTAAGTCAAAGTTCCAACTTCAAGTGTAATATTTGAAGATGTTAATGGTGAATGATCAAACTCAAGGGAACATGTGATAATTTCCTTCTTTCTTTATCAAGATGCCACAAGAATGAGAATATTGGCATTAATAAAAAAAGCTCAACAAAATTGAATTCTTTCTCAAACACATTAACCTAGGGTTAGATGAACTCACCTCCCAAAAATGTGCCACAATTGCACTCCCAATTGCAGAGACAACGACACTGGAGAGACACTCTCAATCGCACCTAATTGTAAGAGACAATAGTAACACTCCAGGGACAACGACAGTCCACCTACAATGGAAACTATGTAGGAGAGTTTTGTATCTTAAAAAAAAAAAGAAAAAAGATGTAAATAGTGATATGTTTTAAATTTGCTATTTTTAATTTAATTGATTTTTAAGGAGATGAGTTGAAAAAAATAGGGACATATGTCAAACACGTGACATGTAAAAAAATCTAACATGATTTGACACATCAGCGATAATAACGAGAATCATGAATTTTGAAAAATGCATACATCGATAATCATGAATTGCACATGTTTTTGTCATTGCAAAGAGCTTTGTTTATTAAGAATAAGTTAGAATTACTTTTTTTTTCTTAATTTTGTATGTCTGATTCGTGTACTTACAAAGGAAACAAGCATGTCTACATATAGTATATATGATTGTCTATACATCATTGTCAACATATGTAACCAATTTACAGTAACTATCTTTTACAACTATATTATAGAATAATGTTGATATAATGGTTTGTTACACATTTTAATTTGTTTTTAAAGTTTTAAATTATACTTATAATGTTCTTACTTCAATCTATATTAGAATAGTAAGAAACTTGCGCTAATTGCAAAATAAACTGCTAGTTTTATGCTCAAAATTGCAAATATACGAGTCGTAATTTGTTTTAAAAAGAGGATATCGATCTCACAAGGATTATGCTTAGGCATCACTTAATTTAAACTATGCTTTGTTTAAGAAACCGATTCAAACAAATTTAAAAAAATAAGTAAAACAAAGACAAACTAAAGGTAAAAGAAAGCAACACAACCAAAGCCAAGACTGTAAACTAAAACTTAGAGAAAATTAAGATTAAAATTTAGGATTTGTTGTTATCTTATTTTCTTCCCTCTTATTTTTAAAAATCTAAAAATAAAAGCTTAATGGAACTCTTGATGTTTAAATCTCAAGTCTTTACATAGAGAATTGGAGCTTGGCTTTGGCTTAAAGATGGAGGAGAAGCTTAGATTTTGGTTTGGTGGAGAGGAGTTGGAAGGTGGCGGCTTCTTCTCCCTGTTTGAATTAGGGATGGAGGAAGGCTTTTAAGGTTGTGTGTTTTTTTCTTTTTTTTTAGGGGAGCACAGAACTGTAAATTGGAAGCCAAAAACCGACATCATTGTATCTATTCAAGCTCTCCATTTCTTAACAAATCTTTGGGTCGTCCAAGCTATTTCCCGTCAACGGACATCCTTAGAAATGCATGCCTTGACTTGCGTGTTTTCCCTAGCTTTGGCTCTCCATCTACCACGCGTCCAACCCTTGCTTTTGGCCTTCACACGTCTTTTTATTGGTTTTGTGTAGGGGGAACCGCTGGTCATTCGTCAGCCAACCTGGAAAAGCCGAATACACTGCCGATGGAGGTAAAAAATGCATGCCTTGATTTGCGTGTTTTGTTAAGCCTCCAATGTTTTGGTGACCTTCTTCCATGCTTTTCTACATCAACGAATTTTGCTTGCATTTTTCCCTTTGTTTTTTTCGTTCTAACTTTCTTCAACTTTAATTTATCCTACACCATATACAAATACACCAATAAGATTTAATTCTAACCCAAAATCAATAATTAAATGCTTAAATATAAAACATAAATAAAAACACCAAAATGATCAAGACTTACCCTAAATTAATATCAACATAAAAGAAATAACAATGAAGATCATGCTAAACAAAATTACACAAAATAAGCCTTAAAACACAACAATATCAACCTATCTTATATTAATGCACAACTATCAACTTGTTGTCAAGTATTTGAATATATATTTGTTCAAGATTCCTATTGTATTTTGGATTAATTAATTTGTCTAATAACATTTTATTATCCCTAAAATTCTGAAGGATTTTTCTTAATTAGTATACAGTTTCATATTTCTTATCCTTTCCCACCAATGTCATAGACCTTATAAGGCATTTATTATCCTTTTCTTTTTATTAATATGTCACTGCTTATCATGGTTAGCCTTGATTAATCTGAAGTTTGCACTGACAAATACTATGAACAATTGAACATGCATTTTGCCTTAAGTCATATTGTTAACGAGGCTGAAATTTTTTTTGATTGTTCTAATTTATTTTGATAAGAATGTTATATAACTTATGTTAAATAATCACCAAGCTCTAATTGTATTTTAGTGTCCTTATCATTGAGATTCAAATTTTTGCTGAATTTGTCAATTTTCTATTTTATCGATAAAATTTTACAACAAAAAAATAAAAAAAGTTAGATATAATGAAATATGGATTACAAACAGTCCTTTAATGGTAGATTATAAACAGTTATTAAATCCTTTAAAATAGTTATTGTTTAGTGGTTGTTCAATTTTTTTTTGCTTATCAAGCCTGAAGCGTCCTACTTCTTTCCTTAAATCCAACTTATTGAAGAGTTTATGATCTTAGTTCTAAATTTAATATGTTACTTAAAGTTCTTAACTAAATTCAAAATTGCAATTTAGGATAATGAGATTCAAAATTTACAAAGTACAACATCTATATATAGTTGATATATATTATGTGATCTTTAATAGTAGAAAAATGACATAAGAATTAAAATTATACTTTTAATAAGCAAAATTCCTCGTTAGTTACATGATTTTTCCTAAAATTCATTTAAATGCATAATACAACAAAGTGCAAATTTGAGTAATAAACATGAAATGTTAAAAGTTGACCCATTTTGAAAAAGGAGAGAGCATATTCAACAGTATCAATAAGGTCATCAATGTTGTGGAGCAATCTTTCCTCGGTAACCATTACAAAGGTATCACAAACTTTAGCTCTCTAAACCAATCCTGTTGTATAGATAAGAAGCAAACTTAATTGGAGTATTGGGGCCTTGCATGAATTGGTCATATAATGACAGAACTTTCCTTCCATTGTTTGTTAAATCTTTTGGTATAGCCTTGTTGCTCATATTAGTCCTCCTTTTATCATTACTAATCAGATTAAGGAATAAAATGGGATTAACAATAAAAAGCAGAAGTAATGTGAGATCCTACATCGATTGGAAAGGAGAACAAAGTACGCTTTATAAAGGTACGGATACCTCTTTCACATAGACACATTTTTTTGGATGCAAGAAGAGTAAAACCGTGAGGGTCTTGGCTCGATGAGCAACTCAAAGCGGACAATATCTATAGGCTAGTGGTCTGGGCTGTTACAAATAGCAGGACACTAGAGAATAGAACGAATAAGGACATTGTTGTCAAGTTCTTATATCTAGCCTCATATAAATCAATAAATAAAAGCTTATTGGTGTACCTGCCTTATATGCCAATAAGGTAAAATTGAAAGGAAAAAAGAAGAAAGATTGTTGTAGTCCCTACATATTTCCAAAAGGTTATGGATGTCAATGTATGGTTTTGATGTGGGATTTTTGAAAGTTGATGAAAAGGCCTCAGTACTCGCTATGGTGGATGATTTAACCAAATGTGTAGTAGCCAACACTACTCTAGCAATTTGTTATGCATAAAGTTTTTTATTGGGATGTTTCACTGATATGTTGTAAAACACTTTTGTCGTCTAGCAGATATTGTGAGTGATTAGGATGCTTGATTTATTAGACAATTTTAGACACTTTTGTTTAATATGATGGGAGTTTAATTGAAATTTATATTACCAATCACCCAAAAATAGATAAACAAACTAAATAATAATAATGATCTATTAGAAGATTAGCTAAGCCACTATGCGAGTGCCAGCCAATGAAATTTGTGAGAGATATATGGTAGTTCCCAATTTGCATATAATTTACAATGATCATCCTCCATATAGAATAGTCTATAAGCCAACAATCCCTTGCTCTATTAAAGGTGGAAAAGCAACATTTGAGAGATAAGTGTCATGCTACATATATCTTTGCTGGGGACAAACAATTAGAGGAGGCAGAAGACAACCTTGGAAAGGCTATGCTTCGAGTAAAGAAATATGCTAGTTAATATCGAAGATCAGTGGGCTTCACCATTGAAGATAAAGTGCTAATAAAACTTACATCGAAAATTTGAAAGCATATTAGAAAAAAAAAACAACTCATATGAGGACTAATACCCAATTATGATGGTCCGTTTGAACTTATAAAGAAAATTCAGTGACACTATTACCACCTAAAACTGGAAGAAAGGTTAATTCATTATACTTTTTACGTTAGCTTTTTGCATAAGTTTCATAAATATACTAAAGAACCATAGACGATCAAACCTAAACGTACCGTTCCAATGGTGCAAAAATAATTTGAAGATGACATAGCCAAATTGCTTAATCATCTGTTATTGGGATAGCATAAGAAAAATCATCAGATGTAGTTTCTTATGCAATGGAAAACGAAGGATGTAGCAAACGCAACATAAGAGAAAGATAATTCCCTTTGGCAATTTATAGACAAGATTAACATATATCTTGAGAACTCTCTGATGAAGATGCTGGCTCCTTTTAGTACAAATAGTAGGTGAGATTTTCTTGTGCATTCGGGTAAACTTAGCAGCAAAATAAAACCACCAAAGCTAACACGTATTGGTGAAATGTACGTTCTAGTAAAGTACTTGACAACTTAAGTGAAGGCATCAAGCATTTGACCTTTACAATTTGTGCAAGATCTTATTAACTAAGTGACTGTGGAATACACGTATTCTAGAGAGTTCATAATCACCCTAACTTCATAGTTGACTCAAGTAGTGGTAGTTACTCTGAAAGTTATTTGATAATTCAGTTCCATCCGTTGGTGTCAAACAACTCATCTAAAAGTTATCCTCCATGGACATACATAATAATTGCCAATTACCTATACTACTTCTTTAAGATTTAGCTACATCCCTTAACATTTAGGATATATATAACTATATTTAATTGTTGATTGTTTTTATCTATAATGTGTATACTATATGCAGGGGGTATTTAGATGATGTTAGCTCTCATACATATTGTAATTAATGTTTTTTACATGAATAAAAGCTCCATTTTATTATTTGTTGTAGTTTATATTCCTCTATTCCAAAATCACCATATTACATGATGCACTGAAAGTGTTCAAGAAAAATACGTTTTTTGAAGTGTTTGATTAAATTAATATTGAGAACTAAATTGGTGCGTTTAGTTACAATTATGGAGAGATTTTGTGCAGAATCTTAGTATCAAATAAATCCTTTTCCATATGAAAAGTCTTGCCCGTTTCTCTCTCTAGGGGTGCAAGATTAGTCATGCCTCTCTGCATGTTTTTGTATTGCTAGTCAGCTCTTTTTGCTTACATTTTCGTTTGTGTTTTTCCTTGTTAGCCATGGAGCTTGAGTTTCAATGTTTGTCCATTCGTGAGAAAGAAGATGTTGAACTCATGATTAAGGCTTCAGAGATAGAAGGGAGTCGTTTTGATTACAACCTGAGTCTGTTAGGTAGATTTTTGGGAGAAAGAAATATTAATTTTGAAGCCATGGAAAGGACTCTTCTCAACCTATGGCGTCCTATCAAAGGATGCTCGATCAAACCTTTTGGGGGGGAGGGGATCTATTTGTTTCAGTTTTTTCACATTGTTGATCTTCGAAAAATGTTGGCAGGAGGGCCACGGTGTTTTAATAACTGCATTCTATTGGTACACCAGATGAGTGAGGGTGAGAATCCAGAAGATGTTGATTTTAGGTTTGCTGATTTTTGGGTTAGAGTACAAGATCTTCTACCTGGTTTTGCTTCAGAATCATTAGCGATCAACTTGGGAAATATTATGGGCTCTTTCCTGGAGTATGACAGGGGTAACAAACGAAACTCTTTTGTTAATTACATGTGTTTTAGAATTCGCTTAAACATAACTGAACCTCTTTTCACGCAAACTTTCATGGCAGGTTCGCAAATCAAGGGAATCCATATCTGGTAATGGAAAAATCAAAGAAAAATAGAGTCATTAATAATTTTGGCTCCTTTCTTAGGACATTTCAATTTGTACCAACTATTGACTTATCTAAGACCGTTATTCATGCTTCTGAACCGGAAAAGTCTGGTACTAAATCGATTTTAGTTGTTGTCCATAAGGAAAAGGAAAGTAATGTTATGATTGTTGACGAAATTAAGAAACGACCCCGGGAAACTTCACATCTTGATACCAACCTCGATGAGATGAAAGGTAGTAGATATTCATCTTCTTCGATTTCAACCTCTAGCCCTATTGATTTATCAACGACCGGTCTTGTTCATGAGACCCGCCGATCACCATGAATTGTATTGCCTGGACCTGCCGGGGCTTGGGCAACCCGCGTGCGGTGAAACTCTTGTTACTACTAGTAGGATGGAGGAAATACGTATTTTGTTAAAGTTTGATTGTTGTTTTTGTGTTAATCAGAATGGGCGTAGTGGAGATCTTGCTTTACTTTGGAATAATAATAATAATGCTACTGTCTTGGGTTATTCGAGTAATCATATTGATATGGAGATTGTTCACTCTAATAACTTTAAATGGAGATTCACCGGTTTTTATGGATTTCCTGAAACTCACAGAAAGAGAAGTAGCTGGGAATTGCTTGAAGCTCTCTCTCTCGTCGTTATCTGTTACCTTGGGTTTGCATGGGAGACTTTAATAACCCTCTCTCTATTAATGATAAATTTGGTGGACGGGATTACCCTATTTCTCTCATGGATGGTGTAACATCCCGCTACTGGTAGCAAGGGGGTATTATGGTAATATTGGGTCAGACTGATAGATTTCATTGCATTCACT
>JANZXV010000008.1:8830736-8851694 GCA_027576455.1 Erythroxylum roigii | reverse complement strand
TAATCAATTCATAAAATTACTTTATTTATAATGTATTTTTTAATAAATAAAAGTTTGCAAAGATTAATATTAATAATTAAATATTTTTTAAAAAAATCACAATAAAATATCCATAATAAAATATTATGCTATTTATTAATCGATTGGCTAGCTCAAGGCAGTGTTGTTAGAAAGATAAGGCAATGTCAAATAGCGCCACGTATAAAAACTTTCGGCATCTGATTGGTCTGCGGCATCCCCCAAAAAGGTATAAGCAGTATAGTGGGGTCAAAGTAACACAGTGAACCATTCAGAGAAAGCGATGTGTCGAGTACACATGGGCTCGACTTGAAAGCCGTGTGACTGTTCGACTGGAAGTGGAAGCAGAAGACTAGAAGGAGGGTTTGGCAGGGCTAGACTAGATTCGATAAAGTGAACACGTGGTACTATCTTATTAAGCTCATACCAAACACTCGTGCTTCCATCATATTCCTCCACTTGCTGTCCACATTCGTGCACACACCCATCAGTAGAGTATTGATACGCTTGCGTTTGTGTCTCCACGGGAGGAGATGAGAGAGTGAGACGTGGAGGCCGCAAGACTGTGGAGCAAGGGACGCGTGGGTGGTTTGATGGTGAGTGAATCTTGTAGGTAATATACGTGTCGTCTTCATGTTTAGCTTTATGCCACGTACACCTTCGACCACCTTTGTCTTACAAAAACAAAAAATCTTACAACTCGCTTTTTTGTCGAGTCTAGGAATTAAATGCTTCCAGTATCAACCAGAAATGCTCGGATGCCCTTAATTATTGTTTTTTCTATTGTTCTCTCCTCTTTGAACCTTCTCTGTTCAAAAGGATGGTGACACTGAATGTTGTATGCATGTGACAGCGAAGAAGATAACTAATCAATGTCTCCCTAAAATTGTCATAAGATTATGGAGATCACTCCACCTTTTTCTTTTTTTCTTAGTCATATCAATATAACATAAGTGAACTTATTTAACAATCAAATGTGCAAGAAACTAGAAGTCTACCACGCGAAGCAACAAGTAAAAGACAAAGCTTTTATATATACACATATATAAACTAGATCTTGTTGAAACTTAACATATATATGACAGGCAAGAAAATGACAGCATTTTTCAGCTTTTGAAGTTTCGGGTCGTACCTGTTAAGCTCATTCGTAGTAACTATAAAATACCCCAGATGTCCTAAAAAGGTATATAAATTTGTGCAACCAAGTAATTCCCATTTCTCAAACTTAACCCTTCCAAATCCAAGCAGTCTTTAGAGCTTCATACTAAATTAACAATCATGTCTTCCATGTAGCATACGTAATTATCTTAGGTATATATATACATCCAAAGGTTAATTTGCACATGATGATAATACAAGTTTCTCAAAGCCACTGATCCTAAATTATCCATGCGTATCAATGAAGATAACAGCAGTGATTAGGCATGCGAACAAGCTGTTATTGTCCCTTAACTGGAAAAGCGTCTCCTTAGTCCTTCCCAGCACATAGGTATGCCTTTCCTTTGCCTTAGCTATCCTCATTCTCACAAATATTATTACCATAAGTAATTTAACAAAGTCTTATTTAGATATAAAACTGTCCATTACCCAACATCTGTATCTCTTCATTTCTTCATTCCCAGCCCAGCGATTGATCTGACTACCCAACTGCATTATAAGTACGAAGAACGCAAGTATCAGGGGTTATATCTATATCTAAAAAGCTTAAGCTTATATATATACCTGTGGAGTTGAATACCACGCTTTTTAATCTCATCAAATACCCAAACCTAGAGCAGCTCTGACGTCAAGCCTCCAAGCCAACCCTCCAAACTCCATTCTCCACACGTCGCATGGAACCATAAGCGTTGGCCACTTCTCCTTCTGCAAACTCACCCAACACGTAAAAGTTGATGACCACGATAGAGACGGTGCTAATTTCTCTTTTATTACCAACCCAACTCTGATCTCCGGAGACGGCGACGCCTCCTCCTTCATATCGTAGGTTCTTCCCACCATCATATTCTTGTAGGCTTCGTTAATCCATCGTACAGCGTTTGATCCATCCGATATGAAACCAGGACACATGTCTGTTTCCAGATTCCTTATTCTCTCAAGGTCCGTACATCGCAGACTTGCAACCCTTTCCATGCACGCGTCTGTCACGTACTCCACCCTTACCGTCATCTCCAACACCCTCTTCTTAACCGCCGTCGTCTTCGGATCTGACGCCACAAACCCACCAACTACTTCTTTCATGAAGTTGAATAATATAGGTGGATCTTCAGAGACTGTACCCTCGACGACGGCAGTTCCAGTGTCTGACGGAGATTCCTGGGTTAGATCTGTTTTATCACAAAACAACTCAAGTGTCAGAATCTTCTTGCTTTGATCATCTTCTTTCATTTCTTCGCGATCTGAGGATGGTACTGCTGCCATCTTTTTCCTTCTCTTGTATTGTTCATTATTCTTCTTAACTCTAACGTACTTCCTCTTTACTCTTCCCCTAGAAAGTAGACTGTTCTTACTCTCTGGGTTCCGGACGGTGGAGCTGGGATCTCCAGTGGCTGGCTTTGGCGCAATCGGCCGGAATCCGAGCATTATTCTGTTGATTATTGTCTTATCCTGCTCACGGTGAGCGGTACATGTTAGCACGGGCCATGTTTCTCTGCCGTCCATCTCCTAAGTCCTCCTTCCTACCCAGACATCTGTCCCCTACACGGTCTCTCTTTCTGGTTCCCAGATTGTTTTGGAGTTCGGGCGATAACGATATCATCATTTACGGTTGTTAGGTGTATACGCAACACGTGTCTAGGGCTACGCGTACAACAATAGATTCACCTAATTGGTTAAATTTTGGTCCCACCAATTGCATAAATAAATACTCATAAAATTAGGCACCAAAAAAAAGGAACAAATGATCTGAAATCATAATATAAACACAAAAAATAATAAATTCAGTTAAAAAACTATTTATACCAGAGGCCCGATATTACTTGGATAATTCTTATACATATTTTATTTTATGATATTTAAGTATTATTATATAAAATTTAAAAATTCACAATTTGTGAAAGAAGAGCTAGACGTTGAATATGACTTATTGAATAATAATCCAACAAATAACCTGCTATTAAGACAACCAATGACAGGTTTATTGAGAAAGAAGAAATATTTCATGAGTGTTCCCTTAATCTCGAAAGATGATTAGCAAGAAGGAAAACAAAAAGGAAACGATCATTCTCATTTGGATTACAAGAGGGTTAAGTCAAACAAATCACATATTCAGAATCGACTGTCTTTTTTAAATGCTCAATGGAAGACAATTATTAATCATATATATCATTACACTGTCGTCTTAACTAGTCATTGAAGTCTAGCGACGTTCAAGGTTAATCTAATAAATTAGCTAAGTGTTGTTTCATTATCAACAACAAGTAACAAACACTTAGCCAATGGAATTTGCTATAATCAATTCATGTACTCTATTTTAAGGTTTCTGTTTTTGTAGCTAGATTAAGTGATTCATTGTAATAATATTTTCTTGCTCTGTTAGCATTAATGCAATTCTTTTTATTTATTTAAAAAATAATGAACAGCTGTTTATATTGGAAGTTGATAAAATAAAGAACTTGTGAGTATGCTATTAGCTTCAAATTAACATAATTATTCAACACGCGAATGCATCATAGAGTGAGAGCTCTGTTGTAAGAATAAAACTATATGATGTTATGGTATCGGCATAATATTAATACGAGTAGCATTTCCTTGGATATTGATAGACAAAACACACGTGTTCCTTTCCTATTAACTTGGAATCTCTGTGTCGTGCACTTACCCACTGTCTGATTACTCTTCTGCCACCTTCTCCCTTACTCTCCCTTCCCGCGAGTCACCATCCATCACTCAATCTTTACTTTTTCTTTTCTTTTAACACATTATCATGAAAAAGTTTTCAGATTTATCAGTGCGGGAGATTCATTTTTTTATTAATCTTTGAAATAATTAATTATGTGAAACTGAATAGTACGTTGAAAGGGCATGAGAGTAGGCGTAGAATGAAAAGATGTCTTTTCTTTAACGGTCAGGTGATGTGGACGCGTGGAGGGTGCGATGGCCAATCGTATCTTGGGTAACATTCGGTAAAGTGGTGAAGAAAAGAAACATAGATTTGATGTTTAAGGCTCTAGCTCCCATGACTTGGCCGTTTCTCCAATTTCTCTTCACCACGTGTCCATCACCATTAGGCTGCACCCAAATTTTAATATATTTTTATAAACAAGATCTTTAAGTTCCACAAACTTTCTATGTTTGAAATTCTTATTTTTACTTTTTATTAAATTGATATTTAAAATTTATCTTCAAACCTCTAACATAGAGAGTTAAATACTCAAATCACTTTAAAATTTAAATTTATTTTATAAAAATTCAAACCAATAATTCACTTAGTGATTTAAAAATCAAATTAATGTGTTGTATGCTTTTTACACAAAATTATATTAATTCTTATGTTTATGAATAAGTGATAATGGTGATGAAATGTAATAATGTTAACCACGATAGCCTTTTTATCTCTTACATATTTAGGAGATCTTTACAGTGGAATAAAGGGTGACTGTTTCCGTTCCGTAAATTATCCTGTACTCTTTTTATCCCATCCATCTGAAAACGGGAACAGAAGAATTGATCCTTTTATGGTGAGGGAAGCAAGCAATAATAGTACTAATAATAATGACATATTGGGTCACAACAATAACTTTAATAGTTTGGATAGCTTGTAAAGGCTTCCTTTTTTTTAATAAAGACTTAAAGATATCTTATGGTGGAGATGATTGAAGAGAGACAACTTCTACTAAAAATATCAAGAATGAAGAAATCGATCGTGTCAATGTGAGAAGGCTTGTTCACCTTTTGGTTTCCTGTGCAAAAGTTGTGAGATGTCGAGATAAGACTCACACCTCATTATTACCTTATGAGCTTAGATTAAATGCTTTGGTGTTTGGTTCTTTGCTTCTAGTGAATTGCATCTTGCTTTGTTCAAGGTCTCATTGACATGCTTTAAGTCTTTAGGGTTTACTGAATTCATTGCACCCAACATGAACATAATAGGTATTGCCTCTCATAAAAAGGAAGAAGCTTTAAGACTGTTTTATGAAATGGAACACCTTTTATGGTTGATAGGTGGTGGCCACCATTTGCCACTAATGACTAAATAGTATTACAAATTTGCTATTGTAATTAATGTTATCAACCAAGCAAGCATCCAAATGTCGTAGCAAGTAACCATTTTCACTTGTCATTGGTATTTTTATTTTCTCGCTGGAAGTATTGTGATTGGCCTAAAGTGAGGTAAGGTGAGGTTTCAAGTTTTTATATCACATTCAACAGTTATAAATATTAGTCCAATATTCAAATGTTTGCATTATTTTAAATAATTTAGGTATTTAAATTTTTAGAGCTTCATATATACTATTGAGAGACATAAGTGGTATATTATTATGAGAGATGACTTTTAGAGGAATTTATGGTAATTTATTTATAATATGTGTATCAAAATTAATAATTAACATGAGTTCCAACTTGTTTGATAGTTGTTTAAAGTGAAGTATATTTTGGCATATGTAGTAATTTTTACTTATAATATGGTGGTACGCTACGTATAATTCAATGGTATACTTTATGTAATATAATGTTAATTTTTTTAAACAATGTTATGGTATTTTTAGTACAATGTGTAGTGAAGAGAAAGTAAAGAAATAGACATCACGTAGTAACGTAGAGAATATCAAGATATAAATGGTACTTGAAATAGGAATAAAGTTCAAAAATTCTAAAATGATATTTGATTTGTACTTAAAGTACGCAAGATGTCACGAGTTTGCAGTTACTAAAAAGAGAGGAAGAAAAGATGAGAATGGAGAGTTTTATTTATTTATCTGTCATCAAGATTTATTGCATAAATCACTATTTTTAAATAAAATAAAACTAATATCAAGCGGAAGAATTAGGTGTAATTCTCATGTATTTTATCAGTTACATGAAGGTATATAGACCAATAATCAAATTTGAAGATGCACATTGTTGGACCAATGGAGGATGACAAATTAAAGCCTTCTATGTTTTGATAATAATAAAATTTAAAGAATTGGTTAAGAAATAATTTCAGGTATTTGGATTGAAATTCAAATAAAGGATTTGTGAAAATCAAGATTGTAATATTGAGTATCATACTTCAACGTGCAAGAGATAAACAATGTGCAGATCGTGTATGATGAATTCAAATCAGCATCTCAACAAACATAGATTGAAGATTATGTGAGATATGTACGTTGGAGCTAAGTACTAGTCGACTATCAAGTTGCAAATCGACTATTGACAAACATATTTGTAAGTTGGAGTAAGTACTAGTCGACTATCAAGTTGCAAGTCGACTATTAACAACAGACCTATCAGTTGGTTTAATGGACTAGTCGACTATCAACCTATTAGTCGATGATCGACTCTTCGTTTATGGCATAGAAAGTTAACACATGCACCATTGCCTTTAATTTCTAAGCTTTTTAAAAATGACATTGTGAGAGGTTTGCCTAAGATAAAATTTGTTAAAGATCATTTGTGTGAATCTTGCTTGAAAGACAAACATGTTAGAGAATCTTTCAAACCAAAGAAAGAAATATGTACATCTAGAATACTTGAACTTGTTCATATGGATTTAATTGGACCATCTAGGCATGCTAGTCTAAGTGGTAAATTATATGTTCTTGTTATTGTTGATGATTTTTCTAGATTCACTTGGGTGAGATTTCTTGCAAATAAAAGTGATGCTTTTAACGAGTTTACTAAGTGGTGTAGGTTGGTTCAAAATGAAAAGAAATTGATAATAGTTGCTATAAGAACCGATCATGGAGGTGAGTTTGATTATGAACCATTCGAAAGACTTTGTGACAAATATAGAATGGAGCACAATTTCTCAACACCAAGAACTCCACAACAAAACGGTGTAGTAGAAAGGAAGAATTATTCACTTGAAGAAATGAGTAGAACAATGTTGATACTTAATATCAAAAGTTTTTGGGAGAGGATGGAGAAGTCTAGTAGAAAGATGATAGACTTATTTTAAAACGGATGAAAACCTTATTCATAGTTTTTAGTTCTTAAGAAATGCAAAGAACGAAGTTTAACCATTACTTCAACACTTTTAATTGCTATCTAGCTGGACCATACTGTCCTTGCCTCTTTCACCTCCAAGAAACTGGAGGCTATATAAATAAAATGGATAGATTTAAGGATGGAGTTTTAGTTTAAGTTTAGATCAATAATTTTTGTTCTTGCTGAATATTATGTTCTGTATCCAATTTTAGGTTGGGAAGAAGATATGCATCAGTTCAATCCAACAGGTAAACCGTAAAATTCTGGAATGTTATTTGCCTATTATTTTTCTAGAATGATTTTTTTTATGTTAAGTACTTGGCTCATTTTTTGCAGCTTGATTTTGCAGCAACAATGTCAGCGTTGCTAGGTGTTCCCTTCCCTTTTGGAAGGTGTCGCGTAAGCATCCTTCAATTATACTCGTGTATCATTATATTGAATACACTTTACACGTATATGAGGACTTGTATGTGATTGATGAGATCCCATAATCAACTTTTCTCATACAATTATTACTTACTATTCTTTGTGATTTAGTAATCAATCATGTCAACATAATGCACATAACTCTTACAAAACCTGTGGATTCCACTGCCTAAATAAAAGAGCATGAAGAAAATGTTTAATATTCTACCATAATCTGAGCACATACACGTGCTACATAAATTTCATTTTCATCTTCTTCTTTATGAAATTTGAGCAATACTTTAGCTGTTATACAAAATAGTATTACTGGTGCCTTACACTTCAGTGTTAGTAGGGAGTAAGGTTCACTTGCTTTTCTTAGTTTCTTACTCAAGGCTTTGGAAGACTTGACATGTCCTGGATACTTTTTCTTGTTAGAAGTTTATGCGTATTTGACAAGGATATATTATTTACCAGCATTTGATTTAAATGCTTTTATTGTTTAAAATGCTTTTCCAGTTTGTAGTTACATCTGAGTTTTAAATATTCTGAAAGTTGTCTCCTTAATGTAAATTTGTTGGTTTTCTTAGGACAATCTTCTTGAGTTTGGTTCTTGTTTTTAAAAGTGTCCATAATGAGCTTCGATGTCCTTGCAACATCTTTTAGATGTTTCTATATGACTGATTTTGGTTTTTAGTTTCCTTTACCAGCATTGGCCGGGTAAACCTAGAGATGTATGCTTTGGCTACTGGTATATGGAGTTTGGAGGATGCCAACATGGAGAATTTCAACAATCAGGCAAAATGGAAAAATTGGTTACACAATTATACTGATGTAATCTGCGTTAACTCTTGGCAGGTGCTTTGTTATTTCTTTCTTTAGCAAAACAAGAAGATTGGATTTTTAATTGCAGTATCTAGCTTTGTTAGTGTATCGGTAGGTGTTTATCTCTATCAATCTTCTTTTCGTTACCTTTTTTCATTTCGTAATTTTCTGTTGTAGGTGAAAAGATACATTGAAGCCTACTTAGCCTCTTTAGTCATTGGGTTTTCTAGTGAAGATTTGTTACACATATCAGATGTCTATGATAAGGCATTAGTGATAAATTTATTGTAACATAAATTCTTTATTTTGTGACAATATGATTGTAACATATAACTTTCGTACTTGTGACGAAATCTATTAGACAATATAGCCACTGATGCAAATTTCTTTTACAACTACTATAATTCCTTTGATAAATTGATAGTTTTATTTGTGATAATTATAAACACATTAGTGATAATACTTTTTGTAAGAACCAATTTTCATTTTTGTGACAAAATGATGTTGACACCTTTTTATTAAAAAATTAGTGACCAAGAAGTAACGGACACTAATAAAAAAATTATTAGTGACAAATATTGTCACTATTAATAATTATTTTAGTAGCGATAATGTTGTAACAATAAAATGAAGTACTGTTACAACTTCATTCTTCACTACTTTATATTATTTGTGTTAACAAACTTGTCATCAATATGTAAAGTTGTTGTGACTATATAGTGTTGTCACACATTACATAGGTTTTATTGTCGACACTTTTGTCACAATATAATGAAGTATTCGTCACTACTTTATATTATTTGTGTTAACAAACTTGTCATAAATAAGTACAGTTGTTGTGACCTTATAGTGTTATCACACACTTGATAGGTTTTACTATCAGCAATTTTGTCACAATAAAATGAAGTACTATTATGACTTAATTCGTCACTACTTTATATTATTTGTGACGATAAACTTGTCATAAATATATAAAGTTATTGTGACCATATAGTTTTGTCACACATTTAACAAGTTTTAGTGTCAGTATTTGTGTCACAAAAGTGTTGCATAATTGTAACCATTTTTTAAATTAGTCACTATTTCATTAGTGACGGAAGTATTTGTGACGGGAGGTGACGACTTCAAAGATTGGACACTATTAATAATAGTGACAAATATTACTGCTTTTAGTGACAATTTTTACTTTCACTAAAAATACAATTTCTTATAGTGTAAGTTTTACCTAAATTTTTAGTAGAAGTCTTAAGTCTATATTTGATTTGATTCAAGAATTGAGTTTTACTTTTAAATCAAGATATCATATTTATAAAAACTTCTAAATTTAAATTACAAAAGTAAGAAGCTTTAAATTTTAGTTCAATTTATAAATTTTCATCTTTTAAAATTTTTAATGATTATATAAAATATGTCAAGAGTATTTAATATTTTATTAAATAAAAATAATAATCATAAATTTTATTTTAAAATTAACCCATATTCTCTAACAACTTTATGTAAAATAATAGTCATAATTTACTAATCAATTATAAAATTTATAACTTTGATATTTGATAAGATTTAATATTAAAATATTTATATGTATATATTAACTATTTCTGAATTTCTTTAATAGTACTATCTTTCTTTATGTTATTCATTCATAAACTAAATAAATAATTAAACTTAAAAAATGTACTCATATTTAATTTAAATAAACTATGAGATAAATTTATTATTCTTAAACAAATTAAGTGTAAATTCTAAAAGTTAAACAAAATTCATAACTTTCAAGTGTTAGGTTTGATTTAGGGATCGCAATAGGCTAGTTCTGCCAATTTTTGAAAAATTAAAAGTATAAACAATTTTTTTAATTGGGTTCGAGCCTGGGTTGCCCAAGCCCATACCTGCACGATGCTTAGAAGAGTTGGCCATCTGACCGGGTTTGAGTCTAGCCCATTGGCTGACTTATTGAAAATACTGCATATGTATGTCAACCTATTTCTATCCTTGTTTCGATTGGACTTTTTAAAGGGTTGTTTATATAGTACATTTTTTTACTTAATTTTCAATTAAAACCCAACCTTTAAATTTATTCAAAACTCAAAGCCTTTAATCAACTAAATGAAATGAGTGAATTAACATTCGTGTAATATAATACGATACCATATGCCTCCTATGAGCCTGCAGGACTATTTCCAATTATATGACTAATGACTACCGGTGGCACTATCTATTCATATATGTAACTAATTAACGTAGCTATAAGATTCTCACACACACACAAATAAATATAAAGATTATAATTAAGAGAGGCCTGCAACTAATATTATCCATGCAGTTTGGGAATCGAAAGAAACTAACAATATCCATGCAGTTCGGGACGTGAAGAGTGCTTTCCACACGCCCTTGATTATTTAATATAAGCAGTTCCATAATTAAACAAACTGAGTAAGGAGCAACTTAAGCACTCCCTCCTGCCACCTAATTAATAGCTATATGGAGTCCCACTTCCTTTTCAAGCCTTCACTGCTTCCTGAATACGAACACTAGCTCAAGCAGCGGAAGCTTGAAAACCTGAGATACCAAGTCCATAAAATTACTTTGTTTTAAACAACTTGTGAAAGACAAAGAAAAAGATCACTTGGTCATGAAGCTTAAAGTATTAACTACTACAAATAAGTCATATATATATGTATAATTGAAGAGCTTGCAGGTGTATATTTATGTATATCAACCTGGTCTACTCGAAGAACCAGTAGTAGGCGTCCTTCTTGGTCTCTCTGAGGGCCAATGGGACATAGGTCTTAGGATCAACGCTTGCTCTCTTAGCTCTAGGTTTTTTGGCAACTGGGGGCTCATTATTTTCAGGTTGAGAGCTCTTCTTTGGAGGAGTTGGCGGTGAGGGGCTTGGCGGTGGAGGCATCATGGCTTTGGCCTCCTCCAGTCTGCAATATCATGAATAATTTAGGAGTAAAATATGTTTCATCTCAAGGAAAAAAAAAAAAAAGAAAGATTCAAAACAGATGTTGATATTATCCACATATAACCATGTTTTGTACAAAACTGAAACAAAAAAAGAGCACGAATAGAATACAAGAAGTGTTAAGTGATTGTTTCACCACAATAGCTTAAGCTGTTGTATGAGACCAACTTAATTGGTTTTATATATTCATTAACACACCCTCTCAAGTAAAAGCTCTTTAGGCTTAAAACTTGCACATGTTTACTTTACCTTGTGCTGAATAATAGATGAGTGATAGGATTTAAACTCACGACCACTTGGTCACAAAAAGCTCTGATGCCATATTAAGTGATCGTTCTATTACAATAGCTTAATCTATTGTATGAGACCAACTTAAATAGTTTTATAAATTTACTAACAAAGTGAACCTAGCCTATATGTGTACGGCAAATAGTACTGTGTAGGGCAACAACAAGGAGTAAGTTTTGGGTTTACCTTGCCAGGTCAGCTGGTGAAACTTGACCCCTTGCCAAGTTGAAACTGAAACAAAAGGCAGAAAGAATCACTCAGGTTATTAGTTATCTGGTCAGGGTCAGACGAACATGGATTCTTGCATTGTACTTGTTTTTCTTTTTCTTTTTGTCTCATACTGTATATAATATATAGGACATTAGCTATTATTTCTTATCACAAAGAAAGCAGATGATCTGGTCAGAATAACCTCTCATTGAGCTCCATTAGATAATCCGAAGCGAGATATGGAGGTGCCTGGTAATTGCGCAGTTCCCTTCGAGCAATTTCCTCCATTTGATTATCTTCATAGACAGCCTACTCTTACAAAGAATAAAACTATCTCTCGTTACCACTCAATACAAAGAGAGAAGCGCATCCACTTCAACTTATTGCACCTATCTAATCACAGCATGCGGGGCTTTAATTAAACTGTCGCCACAACACAAAATGAGAGCATAACTCGTCATTCATAATTAAAACTTTTAATTTGCATGGAAGTTCAATCGGTAAATTGATGTTTCTGCTATATAAGCTAGATTTCTAAGACAAACCCTAGCTAGATTGTCAGAGAACGTTACTCCTTCCATATCCAAACCAAAGATTTCGAAAACTACCAAGATTTCAAGACATCATAGAAAACTGAGAAGAGTTAAAACCTTGTAGGAGTCGGTCTCTAAATCAAAATCGATGACAATTCCCATTATGATTACGCCATTGACTTTCTTCATTATAATGGTTCCAATCTCAAGTGAAGCTTCATCCAGGATGCGACGATCCTGAAAGTATTAATGAAGACGTATCAATAATAGCGCAATACAACCCTTGACAGCTCTACATATTAGGGCTACAAAGGAAGCAAGTTGGTGCACTTACATGTTCCTCCTTGTCTATGCTGATAGCAGCAGACAGTGATCCGAATCCATTGAATGGGACGTTCGAGGACGAAGCCATTGACTCAGCGGATCCTTCTGATTCAAAGAAGAAAACATGTTATCCAGTAAAATAACAAGCACGAGAGCGATAGAATTATTTAGTTAGACTGCAGACAATTCGAGTTGGTGATAGAACATGCGCATATATACTCGTTTCTCCACTAGATATTCAAACGGAACTTTGTGGATATGTTAGTCTATATGGAAATTGGACATCCATAGATGTAGATGAACTCAAGCTATAACCTTAGACTATGTTCACGCGCAGGAGCTTATTATGAACATCTTGATAACCAAATCGGTGAATGTAACTTCCAGGAAAAGTTATGGTTGAAAGTTGAAACTATGCATTCTCCATTTCAGCGTCAAGAAGACCAACCATGTATAGTCCGATAAGTTATCCTTAATGGTAGTGACTGGATGCAATCTGTTCTCGTTCTTTAGTAAATTAAGTTTACTCTTAAGGAGTGAAATTGGTGTTGATAAGTTGAAGCAAGGTATATAATATACATAATCTAAGTACAGTACAGACTTGGTTGCTTGGAGTGAATTAAACACATTCTTTTAATTTAGAAATGGCATATTAAAAATTTTATGTTAGGTGGAATGCTTGAAAGGGAAAGGACAGATACACTTTAAACTATTGCCAAATTTCATAAACACCTCTTGATCTTTCGGTCCCACTTCTTCATTTTTAATTAGTTGTAAGGATACATTGATGGCAAGATAATCTCTAAAATGACTCCATTTTGATTATGTACTACATATAAATCTTCAAATTCAACTATAGTATGTGTAGGCGTTTACGACTTATGTCTTATTGAAATATTAGAATTTCACAACAATCGATATTCAAAACTAGTAATCTTGGGAAACGAAAAATATGTGAAAGGTTAAATCATGAGGTGTCTATGAGTTATAACCAATACTAATTGGTCCTATTTATCTTCTTGTGTCTTCTTCCACTAGTTCAATTGTTTTGTTTGTCATTACAAAAGAATTTGAGAATGAGAAAGATGACAATGGTTAAAATATATGCTAGAAACAAAAATAAGGGTATCTCTTTATCTATCAAGATTTAAATACTAATAGAAAAATAAAACAAAAATATGTAAAAGTATAAGCAAGTATAAATGACTTTGTGATGCATTAGTAAGTGAGTTTAAAATCCTATCCAAAATTGGAGTAGAAGTTTTAGTAGAGACCTCATAATTTTATAATGAAAGACTAATATTTTTATAAAAATGATAAAACTATTTAATAAGATTGTATTAATTTTTGTACGGTAGTTCATTATTGTTCTCTAATTAAAGTAAGTAATCGTTAACAAGTATGTTATCAATTAAAATTTAGTTCCGTACGTAGATACTTGTTTTAAATATTCGTTCCAAAACAAACGGATACGTACGTCTTTTAAATATTCGTTCCAAAACAAACGGAATGATATGATTCTAAAAGAAGTCTTTCAGAACATTCTTAGAGAAAAAAAAACACATAATCTTATGATCAAGGACATCCAAATGTCTCATCATTAACACTTGATGTTATTACTTTACAAATATTTATCTTGTTAGGACATTATTATACTTTTTGTAAGAGGTTGAAGAGAAATTTTTGCTAGAAAAACTCAATTAAAGATATTCTTGACAAAGATTATCATTTTTTAAAAAACTCTAAATCAATTTGCACTTTCTTACAAAAGAAATCGAACTTAGTTTAACCAGAAAAAAAAAACACAAAAAGAATCATGAACAAACTGAAATTTTATAACCACAAGTACATTGATGAGGTAAGAAAAAACAGCAAAAAAGCCTCAAAATCAGAGAAAACAGCTAAATAATAGCACAAAATCCGACATCAATTAGACAAGGTTAGATCTCACCTCTTTGCATTCTTTTCTTACCAGATGATCCCTCCATTTTTCAGATCTGTAAAAAAAATCATTAGACTAATCAATCAAACCTTACAAATAATCAAAAAGTAACAGCTAAAGCACAGCATCGGTAAACGAATCTAAGAAGCACTACAACCTTAAGAACACTCTCAATTGCAAGCTAATAGCAGTGAGTGAAAAGCTGCTTGGCACAGTGTGGGGGTGTGAAATTATGTGTGTGTGTGTATATAACGACTAAACCTTTAGGGGGTTACGCTTGAGGCTGGGTTAATGAACGACACCTGCTCTTAGATTCGTCCTTAATTTCACTACCTGACAAAAAAAAATACATATTTTAAAGTTTCATTAACTTTGGCGATAAACCAGAGTCTAAGGTGTGCAATTGTGCCCCCGTAGCCAAAAGGAACATAGCCAAAACCACAACCGTAGTTAATGTTGTGTTTGGTTCTTGAGGGCCACTGAGGGAGAGTAAACACAATCAAGTCAGCTGCCATATACGGGAGATCTCAGCCACTCTGTGTGCATAATTTGGCATGAAGAAGAACCCCACAATAAATGATGTGTCAATCAGTACTCAAACACGAGTCATGAGTGGAAGGTTGGTGTGTTAGGATAAGTGTTAGGAAAATAGGATTACAAAATGAACCTTAAATGTTTTAATTAGAATTGTTAAAATGTTATTGGACAATGGACTTTAATTTACCAAGGGTAGTGTGCTTTCTTACAATTATAAAAATAATATATAATAATAATTTGAGTCTTTATAAAGCATTGTGGTGTTATAAGTGCAAGATAAATTTTTTTTTGACTAGATAACGAAGTGAATAATGTTGTTTGGACTTTGGTCTAAAGCAATTAAACAATTTTAAATTATAGCAACAATGTTGAATGAATATAATAATAGTTTGAATCTTTATAAAGTAATAAATTGATTTTTTAGGCAATAATATCTAACAACAAAAATGCTAATTTATCCTTTCATTAGCAAAATATCTTACTTGTAAAGGCATCCAACTTGTAGTTATAACATATTTTACTTGTAAAGACAACAAACTTATAGTTATTATATGCAAACCTTTATTAATTGTTTCGATATAGACAACATATTTTACTTGTCAACACAACAAACTTTATTGAATATTATTGTTATACTAAAATTATAAAAGACAAAAAATATGTTAAACTAAAGTAACAAATTTTCATCTAAAATGCAACAACAAAATTATGATCTAAGGCAATACCTTTCATTTATTAAGCTTTAGATTCATAAAAATAAATAAAATTATATTAAAAAATAAATAATCACGGACAACCAACCCCTTGAAACTATCGTAATATTCATTAAGATAACAATATATACTATTAGAAATAACCATACATGTATTAATGTATACCCTAAGATATGTACTGTCAAATGTTGATAGCCAAAAAATCGTATTTATATATGCTATCATATACTCCATATGGACTTCTAGATTTCAACTTTTAATAGATCCAAAATAAAATAGCTAAAGATTATTAGATAAAATATGCAACTATATTATCTTTCTCTAACCATATGAATATAAGTGCATTAATCAAAATAAAAAATAAAACTGACATGTATATGAGCATGCTCTAAAAACCTTCACAAAGTACATCTTTAACTACTTTTAATCATCAACAACGAATAGATTAGAATTATTATAAAACAATTATGCTCATAAATAATTTAATAAATCTAAAAATTAAAGTACCGACCACTTTTTTATGACCTCTATTTAATCAAGATAATTAATGTGGTTTAAAAATTAATAACATAAAGACATAGTTTTCCTTAAAAAAGTTAGAAGGTATGAACTTTTCGATCCATATTGGGTACACTATAATTGCAAAAGGGAAAATAAGAAAAAATGATTTGTAATTAATCTCAATGGAAAAGACAACAAGATGGTATACAATAAGTGTGAATTAAGGAACTTTGTCACTTAATGTTCTTCATATTGATATCCTAGATTTGGAAGAATAGAATACTCCCTTCTTAGTTAACTAAGTGTAATCAGTTTACAAAGCAAGTCTATGTTAGTGGTGTTGGCTTGCAAAGCTAAAATTGAATGAGAGAACATTTGTTGCTTCATTCCTTATCTATATGCTTTATCTTGTTCATATTGCTTTTTCATTTCTAAAGTTTTCAACTTTTATTTGTTCTAATTCTGTTCTTATTCTTTACTTTTTATCTTCTACTTTCTAGTTAATCTCTTCTTTTATTGCAATCTTGATGGCCTATAAATACTCATTAAGAACTTAGTAAAAGGTCTCACTCATCATAATATTTTCTTTCATGCTAGATGATTTCTACCCTTTCTAAATAGTTAATTACATCCAAGCCTTATCACTCCCATATCAGCCACAATTTCGTCAAGTTATTGATTATCCTTTTTTTTTTTTTTTTTGCACTTCTTCAATATAAGCTTACAAAAGAAAAGTAATATGTTACTTCTTTGATCAAATTGACCCTAATGAGTATATACCCGAACATTCAAGGACATTCAAGTACATAACCTATGATAATGGTATGTTAGAGAAAAAAACAAATCCAACTTACATATGGCATCAACTAACATCATTTAAAAGTCAACAAATTTTAAATAATTCATCGCATTCACTCACAAAGCTTACACTGTTTCCATTACACAAATATTTACAAAACCTCATACAAGTTCTAGCAAAAACTACAAAATAAAAGCTATAACTCTATGACGTCAACTGACAGACCTCTGAGCCATAACTTAGTCCAAAACGTTCTTCTAATATAAAATAAACACTAAGTCTCCTATCTCGTACCTAAAAAACCACGTAATTTTTATGAGTTTTGCGAACTCAATGAGTGAACCATCATTGATGATTTCATCGGATTCACATACACAAATAACATATTTTGCAATTATTCATATAGAACATGTATATTCCAAATACTCACACTGTCATGGCACATCATTTAAAATCAGATCATATATAAATAAATACAGATGCATATGAGACTCTACATTCGTTATTATTGTTGTGATCGAGTACCTATCACATATATAAATACTAGTCCATTAGGCTCAGTCAGAAACATATGTCACGGAGTATAGCTCTACGTGTAGAATCATATATCACGGAGCAAAGCTCTACGTGCAAGCGCTTTCATACTGGCTACTCCGGTCACAACGCCTTTATGTGAGCATGCATTTTATGAATGCATCAATTCAAAATTTACTATGTATCACAATCATTTATAAGATACAGTCATAATTTCATAATCATCGGACCTAAGTCCGGCATTCAACTTTCGTTTAGAACTCACATAGCATAATACAATCAGAATTTCCTAATCTTCGAACCTAAGTCCGGCATTCAACCTTTGTTGAGAATCCAATTTTCATACAGAATTATCAAACACATCAGAGCACTTCCAATATAGTCCCAAATATTTAATCCTCGGACTTTAAGTCTGGAATTCAGAAACAAATCGTAACAGTTCAATAATTGGAAGCTTAACAAATAAAATTAAATCAATCCTAGAAAATTCATCTAGGTTGACTCACAGTACGCTCTAAGAAGCTATTGCCTGGATGGTTTGGCAATGTACGACTAGCATCTGATGTGCTCCTCTAGACCATACACAACACATTCACAAATATCACATTTTTGCACAAATATATAAGTATTCCTTTATGCTCATGTACCTATATAAAATATGCACAATGCATGTTCAATGACAAATTTTAGGTATCTTATCAAATCATTCAGATATCAAAGTCCTCATTAATACTATTTGTACTTATAATTTAGACCATAATAAAATAATGTGAAATCAATTTCATAACTTAATTGACCACTTTAGATTTCTCGAATACACTTACGGGTCAACTTTGCATAATTAATCTGATAAAGTAAATGACAAAATTAGGCAACACTTTCTTCTATAAAGTTGTTCTCCATGTCGTAAGTTTTTATTGACACCAAGATCGTACCAGTTGATTCAGTATTCCATAAGTTATACTCAATTTACTCTGTACTGTTCTATGAACTATAACTGTACTATGGATTGAACTTCAATTCAGATTATGTAATTCGTAGAGACAAAATTAACATTTACTCTCTTCAGAAAATTTGTATCATTATGTCTCTAGTTTAATCAAAATTAATAATCATCTCATTCTGAGGTCCACAGATCAAGATATAGTCTAATTACCGAAGTATGTTTAGTAAAAATCATCCCAGTTATCATACTTCAGCACAGTCACATTTCACCTTAAATTCATCAATCATTCCAATTCAGAAAGCTATGATTTTTCGTGGAGATATAGGTAAATGTCTTATGAAGCTATTGGTTCAAGAACCAAGTCATTTGGATATCGGATAAAGAAGTTATAACAAAAATATTGGAGGATGTTTAGAAAAATGTCTTCAGAAAAATTCAATTGAAAGTCGCAATCGTGCATTTGCACGATAGCGATTTTCACTAATCCTCCACGATAGTGATTTTCACTCATCTTGTGAAGTCGCTGTTGTGCAAAAGCACACTAGCGACTTTTGCTGAATGTTTTTTAGCACGACCGTGCTTTTCTTTCTTCTTTTTCACCGAATCTATCTTCTTCTCCTCCTTCCATTTTCCTTATTTTTCTAGCCAAACACATTCCTAATTCATCTATTCCACATTTCTAACTCCAAATACAAACTCTATGCAAATCAAATTCAATTTTACACTTCAAAAATCACAAATCCGAAACTCCAACTATTCTTCCTCTCTCCACTGTAAGTTTTTCAGAAACTCAATCTCACATCAATTAACTCCAACAACTTGCAAACAATTCTTCTAACTTATTTTTAGCTCATCAGTACTCAAAAAATTCCGAAAATCGAAGATTCACACTTAAACATCAAAATCCGATTCTCACACGTGCAACTTTCAATTTTCTGCATTTTTCCCACATTCACAATTTCAAATCCTCGTCTAGGTCATGTAGGACATGTATTCCCCGAACTTTACTGCTATGCCTTCTCATGCATATAATCATTTCTAAAACTAGCCATTATCAAAATCATGGTTCAATAAGATTTCCAACACATTTTAAACAACTCTACAGATTCACGCATGTCAACAGTGAATCCAACATATAAGTATTTCTCCAAAACAAAACAGAGTATCCATATTTATCCGTTCTCATAAATTTTTGCATTAACAGCGAAACTACTGAACTTTCTCAATTCATGCATAAACTCAATTTCAACCATCAAAACATCATTTACATAAAATCCAAAAAAAACAAACTTAAACACAACTTACTTAATTCAACAAGGATTCTAGTAGTGAGAGTGAATCAAAGATACAAAATCAACAACTTGTTGTTCAGTGATGACTAAACATAAAGAGAGTTTTGAAAGCTGTACTTTTAGTGATGAACATGATAGTAAGATAAAGCTGCACCGATTCTTCCACATAAAACATGTACTACTTGTCCTTGTGCATGTATTACATTTGTCACTTATTAGCAGTCCCAGTGTCGCCATACAATTGGTGCATTATTTCAATATTTTTCTTAGTCTAAAATATCCCTTTTTCCAGAAATTTTTCCTAAAGTTCACCAAAAATTTCAAAATAATCTTAATATACAAAAATAGCCAAATCACATTTAATACACTCCAACTTAATCCACAATTTCCATTTATAAACCAATTTACCCAAAAATGCCAATGAATGCATGTACAATTATATGAATGTGCAAAAAAATGAGTATGTTACAATTAACTTGTGCATGTCGTGCATTTTCCTAATTTTCTTTGAAATTTCTCATAAGTTACTATTCTAGCCTTAACATGGGTAACAAGATGTTACAAGTAACATGATCATTTCTTACATTAACATATTCCCAAATAGTTACATTGGCAATCTTACACTAATTAATATGATATAAAGGTGCAAGATTTTGTATCTGAGACACAATACCCAAGAAAAATGTGAATTTAGTTGGTATCCACTCATTAAGACCAGCTATATTAGACCCCGAGTCTTTTTGCAAGTTGGAATTTTTGATGAGGAACTATTGGCAATTAGTTGAGTGTAAATAAGGTAAGAAATTTGAGATTTGAAATGAAATGGAAAGGGATTTATGGAATTAAAAGTTATAGGATTGGTTAAAGTGTTTAAGTTGGAAAATTTTCTGAAACATAGTTCAGTATTTTGAGAAATTCGGGAGCTGTAGAGATCCGATTAAGTTGATTCTTGAGGCTAAATTAAACTAGAGAAATAGAGCTACAAATTTTCTGTTGGA
>JANZXV010000008.1:8812927-8830636 GCA_027576455.1 Erythroxylum roigii | reverse complement strand
AAAATATAATTAATTAATTAGTTAATTACAATATAATTAATTAAAATATTATTCATTAATTACTTAAAATATAACATTATTTGTATTATCAGATGAATGTAAATTATATTAAACTATGTTACTTGATTTTACTGTAGCAACGAAATGGTAGACATTATAGTTGTGTCGATAAATTGCACAATATTTTGGATGATTAATCTATATTTTGAAGATATTATGTAACTAATGATATGTTGATGCAAGAAAATACAAGAGTATTTTTTTTCTTCAAGAGCTATTGGAAAGGAAAAATCGCAATATACTTTATTTTAAATATTTTGTCATTATAATCAGGGTACATAAATTAAAAATAATTATTTAAAATATATTTAAAATTTTCTATAAAACAAAATTTTAATATATTTTTATTTCTTAATATTTTTAACAAATCAGTCACCATCAATAGTAATGGTAATCATTCCTTCATCTTAACCAACCATCATAATTATAATGATTATATCAATTCTCGTTCCTCACTATATTCATTCTCATTCCCATTCTCATTGTCCTCTATGAACCAAGCGTCCTCTTAATCTTAATTACTTGAAAAGATATTTTTCTTAATTTTAAGCAGTTTAATTAATTACTTTAAATCTAATTCATTTTGTATTCTAAAAACAAGATTTTTAAATTTTAATTAAGAATAAATTTAATTATTATTCTTAATTACATTAAGAAAAATAATTAATAAAATTATAAAATTAATTTTGAAAACTCTTTTTTATTATCTTTGATTACGGGTTATTTTTGAATAGGCTAATCTAGGAGCTAAACAAGCTCAAATCTAGGTCTAGAATATACCATTTCAATACCCAAGCCCCTTATCTTAATCTTATGGTATACTATTCTAATTGCCAAATACACCTTATTGTAGGTTAAGACTTCTTTATTCCCAACCAAGAATAACTTGAATCCCATGCCTAAACACTACGCTTCTTTGTCCTTAGGAAATCTTAAACCTCACAAACTCAACACATAAACACAAACACAAACACAAATTGTTGGTTTATGCCCTACACCCAATCAGTTTGACTGTAATTTAATGACAATTATTTAAAGGTATTATTTATCTTGTCATGTTTAGATGTAAATGACAAAGTCCATAAGATAATTACATATTGCAAATAAAATTATAATGAGATATAATTATGAGATTCATATTGCATTTATATATTATCCCTAAATTGTTCCTAGTTATTGTTCTATTAAGACTGAACATTAATAAAACGTAAAATGACTAACACACATTATGTTAAATATGAACTTTGTAGATTTTAAAACTAAATCATAGTGTTTAATTGTTAAGTTCATACATATGATGTAGTTGATGGAATAACAATTCATAAAAGGATAACACTTATATTTCATTATATTACTAATAACTTCATGTGATAAAGTTATATGTATTAAATTAAATGTTTATTTAAATTTTTGAAAATTCAAATTGTTTAAATTGAAGTAAAAATTAAGTATTGAGAATGCTGAATCACTTCGATGAGATCGTTGCAATAAGTTTTAAATTTTGGTTATCTATAAAGAATGAGATTTTTTAGTGAATACCTTCATAGCTAAATTCATAAGATTATAGATTTATGTAATTAGGAAAATACAATATGAGATATTGTATAATGCAATATTATTTCTTCTATAACTATGCCTAGTGTTAGACCCCTAAGTCCAGATTGCGGGATCATGCGAGTGTTGGCAAGCCTTGGACAATGCCTGGAATGCAGGTTGCCACGAGGAAGGAGTGTTGACGAGGGAATAAGGCGAAGTCTTGCGAGTTGGCGAACAAAACTCGAGGAACATGCGAAGGAGGCAAGGGATGCGGGAAGTATTAGCAAAGATCTCGAGAGTAGGCGAGATTTGATACGCGTAAGCGCGCATTGGCGAAAATCTTCGACGAGACGTGAGATTCAGATGCGAGGACGTGCGGAGTTAGCGAACTAAGCTATACGAGACCCGAGGGTATGTGAGGATACGCAAAGGCATGCCAGACCCCGCGAGGATGCGAGAAGGCATCCGAGCGCGACAAGGCACATAAGCACTTAACTTCAAGGAGACAGGTCGAAGGTATGTGAAATATGTGAGATTTTATACTAACTCTAATTGTGACTTGTACTTAGTTATGGAATGGTGAGACTACAACATGAGTGAGCTTAATCATGGAAGATGGACTTGTCCATGGACGTGCATTGATGGACTTATGTGTGGATAGGTTGTGGTGAAAACACATCAGCAGTGTCGTGGAAACTGTGGATGATGTGGTGGATAAGATCACAGTGGATGAACATCAGCTTTAAGAGATAAAGATTACGCGAAAGGATCATATGAAGATAGAGGAGATCTTCGTGGATAAGGATAATAATTCCTAGATAGGGTAATCTTTTATCTTGTTAATGTGATGTAACTTAATCCTATTAGATAGAGTCCTAATTGGATGAGGATGTTATCTATTGTTTAGTTTGATGTAATATGATAAGGATAAGATAGGATAAGATTGTGATCTTAGCTAGTAGAGTTCTATTAGGATTCTAACTTAGTCATCTGAAGGAGCAGTGAGTCATTCATTGAGAGAAATCACTCAGAGGAGAGAGCTTTGAGAGTTGAGAGCTTTTGTGGGAGTTCTCATTGTAAGGGCCTCGAGTAGGAAGTTCCTTGTAAAGGCTTCGAGTAGGGAGTTCCTTATGAGTGCTTCGAGAAGGAGGTACTTGTATCTTTTGTTAACATTTTATTGAGAGTTAATGAAAGAGTAGCTTCGGCTATTATATATCTCTTGTTGTTTTCTTTAATTTGTTACACACTTGGTGTTATTTTGTATGTGAGAGAAACACTTTAAACACTTGTGTGTGCGTGAGGTGTTCGAGGGCTAACGGATTTGTTCAGCAACATTCACGTGAGAAGGTTGAATCTTGCTTAAGTGGACTAAAGCGGGATTGTGGCACGAAGGTAGGCACGACTTATGGTGAAAGTTCGAGTCCAAAGTAGACCTTTGTGACACCTAGTACAATGACTTATCTTCTATAGTTCCAATTGAATCAATTAGCAAGATTTCATATTAGATATGAAATGTTAAGTCTTTAAAAGAGTTAAAATTAATGATTCAAGGATGTGATGCTTAGTTGAAGCATATATTATCCATTAAGTTTAGAACTAAATTGGATAATAAAAGGAAATGAGACATCCAAAAGGTTGGATATAAGTTTACAGACTTATTGAACAAATTGTTTGTTTCGATAAATACTTATAGGAGAACGGTTCTCAAGATAAGTAGTAGGAGTAAGATGAAATTGGAAAAGTTCAACTCTCATAATAGTACATCCACTTGGAACAAGTGCGTTTATTGATACATTTGATGTATAGTTGAAAGGCAATGCGACATTGAAAGATTCACTTTCATGATGTATTCAAAGAGTTTGTTTTAGAGATAATTGTGAATTTGTCATGTCTGTAAGAAGGTTAGTGGGAATAAAGTTGTCCTCTTCAGTGGGAGTATGGAGAGACATATTGCTTATAGAGAACGATAATTCTGATTTTCAATCATTGAAATTTAGTTTATCCAAGAGCAACTTTTATTGGATAAGAAATGGTAACAACCCAATTCTGGGAATTAGATCTATAGGAATATATTGGAATTTGTTTGCCTATTCTACGTCCAAGTACATAAATAATGTATTAAAGATGTTTAGTATTTGAGATATCTGATACTTGTGAAGTATTAAAGATATCAATTATCCTATGTATGAGTTGATATTTGAATTTAAGGAGATAAGGATATTTACTTTAGAAGTAAACCCTAGTTAAGGATGATTTTATTTAAGAACAATATCATACAAGATTAGAAAGGTTTTAATGTAGCAATGGTTACTAATTGAGCCATAATACATTTTTTAGTTAGTGAAATTGAATAATTGTATCAATAAGTTTTTTAGTGAACTTAATATAGTTCATTGCATTGTTTAAGACAGTACTGTACTGTAGAACATTAGAGTCATTAGGCATGCAAAAGTAGCTAAGGTCTCATCAAAGATCCATGGATGTATTTAGGCAATTTTTTTGAATTATGATGATAATTAAGAAAAAAGTTGTAAGATCTAAGTGAGTGCTCACTATAGAGAATCTTATAGAATTTTCTCATTAAGTCACTGTCCTAGCAGTAGTATAATCGTCATATGGTGATATGGTATAAGATACTTAAACGATTAGTTTAGTGTAAGTGGGAGATTATTGGTTTATTCCCTATAACCAATCGGTTTGATTGCAATTTAGTGACAATTAGTTAAATGCATTATTTATCTTGTACATGTTTAGATATATATGATAAAATCCATGGGATAATTATATAATAAAAATAAAATTATAATTATGAGATTCATATTGCATTTATGTATTATCCCTAAATTGTTCATAGTCATTGTTCTATAAACATTAATAAAATGTAAAAAGATTAACACACGTTATAGTTTTTCTTATGAAGGAATTATTCGATCTCATAGGATAAAGTATGGAGATACTTAAACAAACATGTAGATGCTTGTTAGAGAACAAGTTTACTAAACAAACCCAATATGAGAAATCCATTTAGAACATTACTTGTATGTTTATAGAATCCTTTATTGTGATAATTGTATAAATGATCCTTAACTTGACGTCATCAAAGTTATCATGTACAGGGATTGCTATGTTTTGATACTACTTATGACCTATTTAATCATAGGACAGTCAATCAGTAGTCATTAGAAGTTGCATGAACTATATGAAGGTAGTTATGTGATCAAGATATGATTCATCACGTTAAAATAATTAAGGAGAATGATTCGTATTTCTCGATTAGTATTGATTCATAAATCCTTGGCCAAGGTAGAATGACATTTTATAAATAGTTTCCAAATGCCATTACTTGAATTGATAGCTAACAGTGGAGAACTAATATGATTGGACTCAAAATAAAGTAGACGTTAATTTCATACTGTATGTCTAATCAAAACATTGTATGATGAAAGGATTGAATTATATGGAAAAATCATGCACGGAAAGGTTAATCAAAACTACTTTGACATTTCTAAATATTTGGGTGGTCATGATGCGTTACTAGATGCCAATCTTGATCTATGATTATAAATTGTTTAATTGGAGAATTAAAGATAAATTAAAAGGAGATTTAATTTATATAATTTTAATTATGAATCAAAATTAGATTTTATAATCATTGCTAACATATTTGGGAACCTAATGAGTATCACATATAGAATGAATTGAAGAAAGCAAAATTAATTTAATTAAGTTGAACTTGATTACAAAGTTTGAGAAATTTTATGATTAAATATGAGATATTTAATAAATAAGGATCAATATGACATATTAAATCTTGTATGGGAATACTTGGTATTTAATTAGAATTATTTGTAATTCTAATTAAAGTTTAATTGAAATTAGAATTTAATTTCAATTAAATTACTAAAACGCCCAAAGCTTATTATAAATAGGCTTAAGCTCTATGGAGCTAACACTTTATGCTTAACCCTCTCTGTAAGAGTTACAAAGTTCTCTCAACCTGTTTTTTATATACTGTTAGAGGCCGGACACTTGTGCAGTTATGGTGGTTGAGACAGATCAGTTTTGGAAATGGTTCGAGGGATACAATAAGATAAAGATCAAGTTTTGGAATAAGGTACGAATTAAGTTTTTGCTTTATTATGATTTGTGTTAATTATTTTATATAATTAAATAGATCTTAATTTTCGAGAGATCAAAAGTCACGAAAAATTTCGTGATTATTCTGCTACAGTTGGGATCAGATTTCAACCTGATTTTCCAGCAAATGCAGGCAACAAACCATCGGCAGAAGGAGACTAAAGTAAGCAGAATTTCAAAGAACTTCAACATTTTTGTCATGTTAAGAGGAGCTATGACAGATGTCGTTGTGTGGATCATGATAGGCCCAAGTTGGACCTACTTAAGTTTTAGTCATATGCTAAATGTACTTGTCTGATGTGGGAGTGGTCTTATTCTAGTATATTCAACAGTTGCTTCTTGTTTTTCCAAGAAGCTTATTCTTTGATTAATGAATGAAAATCTTTAATTTCTTTAATAAAAAAAATACATTCATACTTTATTACCAAACTTTAGTTATTTAGTTTAAACAAGTCAAATTTTCATACTTCGTTCTTTACATCATAACTATATTGACTTATCTTGCCACCGACAACATTATTCCTAACCTATAATTTCCTTTCATTTTAACATGCGTATTATAACTACCTTTTGTTTCACTTTTATGCTATTCTTCTTCTTTTTTTAGGAGATGATGTTTTCCTTCTTTTGTAAATTTTGAAAATAAAAGCATAAATGTCAATCACACCAAACTAAAAACCAAAATCAACCAACTAAAACATATATGCAAACAAATCTTATAGAGTTTAAGGATGACAATGAGTCGGCCCATGAACTAGCCATTTTTTTTAAAAACTAAAAGTGTAAAATAATTTTTTTTAATTAGATCTAAACCTAGATTGTCTAAGGTTCAAGTCTTCTAAATAAAACAATATTGTTTTGCTTAAAATAATTAAGTTTCGGGTCGGTTTGAGCCTGGACTTGGTCTATGAACCAACCCATTTTCATCCCTATATAGTGTCGGCTATAAGTTACATATTTAAATCCAATGCCATAAAAAAGACACAAATTTATAAAAGTGATTGTGCCATACTCCAATTCTCAATTACTAAGTTAATTTCAACATACTTGAGACCTATGAAATCATGTCTAAATACATGCATAAGTGCATGTATAACTATTTGATAGGCAAAAATATTAATATATAAACTCTAGAGGAGAGACAACATCTGCATACCGTGTTTATAGATGAACGAGTTCTTCACTTTTCAATTAGATGTATATCTATTACTTTCTTCTTTAGACATATAAATCTCAATGTGTTTTAAAGCGATTATGCAATTGCATTTCTTTGTGATAAAGATGCAGAGAAGATTGAAATTGACGGGACAAATTGAAACTTAAGCGTGAAGAGTTAGTTAGGTCTTGCTTGGTAAATAACTTATCAACCATTTTTTAGCGAATTGAAAGGTTTGTAGTTGTTTGATCATATCAAGTCGCTGATAATTATGCTTAGTAATCAGTTGATTGGGTTGACGGATTGAATTCGATCTGTTGATTTTGAAAATGTTCCTCTAAGGAGCATTTTTTTAAACGGTTGAGAAATTAAGGGACTAAAAGACTATTATATTCAAAAGTTATTACAAATTACTCAAAGAGATAGAGATGGAGATAATAAGCTTATTATTTAAATATAACATTTTTAATTTTAATTTTTGAAGTTGAATTAATATCAAATTTGAGTCATAATATACAAAAAGTTATCATTCAATTATATACGTCTTCCTTTAACTTTGAAAGTAAACATAAAGACAACTGAAAGAATTGGGTAAAATATTGCGCAGACGAGGAATATCCAATATATTACTCATATCCTTATAAATCATTTTTTTCATATCTTTGTAAGTCATTTTACACATAAACAGTTAACTTTACCATACATCCTTAAATAAACAGCTAATGTTATCCACTGGTCAAATCAGCTATATTAATCTGTTGTTAGCTAATCGCTATAGAATCAGCTAACAACTAATGCAATCTGTTAATTTTCAAACAGGACCATAATTGGTAAATTGCTAATTTAGTCGTTACAATTTCAAATTGTAAAGATGTCATTTAGACATTTTTATCAATTATGAAAGCTTTGCTTGGTAACTGATGACTATTGGTAACCACAACTTAGCAGTTAATAAAATTTATCATACATTCAGATGGATCCACTCGTAGACTATAAAAATAAAAATAATTTTATTTTAAAAATTTTCCTATTTAAATTAGTTGCCAACTCTCCATATTTAACACTGGCGGTGTGGTTAACCCAAGGATAACTCTTGGTTCTATCACATGGTCATCAATGACGATGACTCTGGCGGCTAATTGGGATATAGCATGTAAATTTAGTAAATGTTAAAATCGATACATTAGTATTTAAATTTGCATTTTCTTCGTAAACTCATCAAATATGTCTGCATTAACATTGTTCTCTTTTATTTATGCCTTGTAATCTACAAAATAAAGCTAAGGTTTTTAGCACAATCTTTGAAGTTATTGTTTCCCGTCGAACCCTTTCTTTAAGCCTACCAAGCTGAAAGTATAGACAGGAAGTTCTTTTTAGGGAATGAAGGAGACATGACAAGGGAGCTAAAAATACATGATGCCTGACAGCAAAATTGCCACTCAGTTGCATTTCATAATCAAATTACTCCTACACTATGAAAAGCTGATGCTTTACTGGGCACTATGGTTTTGTGAAAGTATGGTGATACAATTCCACAACCCTTGAGAGTGTATGCACAAAGACATCGTAAAGCACGTGACACTGTGGAAGATCTAGTATTGGATCAGTTTATGAACTTGTTTGTTGTGGGTGACTTTGTGGATGAGTTTGTTAACTGAAGAATAGGTCCAAGATTACATCCAATTGGTTAGCATAATATAAGGAGCACAATCTCCATCTTTTTAGCAGAATTTAATTAAGTAAATAATACCTAGAACTTTTATTATAAAGAGTCCATGATAGTCTTGTTTGAAATCATCTGAGAATTTGTTTTAGGTTTATCTTGTTCCGAAGAGTTGTTCTTCTCGAAGTGGGCATTTTCAGTAATAAAAATTATCTTTTGCTTCTCATTTTACTGAGTTTGTATCACTAGTATCAGAGTAGGTTGATTCCAATGGTAAACACATGAACTTCGCACCCATCACTCGACCCATCGATCCACAAAACACTCGTCCCTCCTCACCCAACTCTTCCAATGACCAAATCGCCACTCAACTGGCTGCCATTTTGTCCAGATTAGGAGCAATTGACACTCTGGCAGCAAAAATAGCTACACTGGAAGCTAATAAAAAATCTACCAGTATCCCATCTTCCTCTGTTCACAAACAAGGAAAGGAACACATGAACTCCACTCAGGACCACGATTAACGCAATCCTTAGCACGTTATCAACACTGAACCAACTGGCAGGATAATGAAGAAGATGAAGACGAATCTCCATTATGGCGACGACAATGTCCTTATACCAAGATCGAGTTTCCAAAATATGACAGAGGAGACCCGAGAGGCCGAATTTTAAAAGCGAAAAATATTTTCGTTATTATCAAACATCGGACGAACACAAGGTCGACATAGCCGTGATGTATTTGGAGGGCGATGCTCTGCATTTGTTCTCCTGGCTCAATAACGATCAAACCATGATCCATTGGGATGAACTCGTTCATGCCTTCCAAGAGAACTACGGCCCCGCTGAATTTCAAAACCCTGATGAATACCTCTGCAACATTAAGCAAACTGGCACAGTCTAAGAGTATAGGCAGGAATTTGCACAGAGATCAACCCGGGTTGTGGATTGGCCGGATCATTGTCTATTAGAGGTATTCCTGAATGGTCTTAAAGATGATTTGAAAGCTGACGTTCGCATCCACAAGCCACGCACCGTCGACAGAGCTATGAGTTTAGCACAAGAGTTTGAATCTAAATTGAGCACAACTCGCAGTAATACCAGAGGGCCTACTTGGAGTGCATCAACAAAGACTACAAACACTACTTACCGTCTAGGTGAAAGCCATCCTACTAAGTCCCCTCTCACCAAATTCCAAACCACCAAATATTCAACCATACTATTATCCTTATCATCAAAAAACAGAAATTGAGAACCAAGTCACTGAATTGCTTTCAAAAGGCTTCATCCAACCCAGTAGCAGTCCATTTGCTAGCTCAGTCCTTCTGGTTAAAAAGAAAGATGCAACATGGCGTATGTTTGTGGATTCCAGAGCTCTCAACAAGCTTACCATACCAGGTAAGTATCTCATTCCTAACATTGATGAATTGTTAGATGAACTCCATGTCGCCAAGGTTTTTTCGAAGATAGATTTGCGTGCGGGTTACCACCAGATCCGAGTCCACCCTGATGATATTGCAAAGACCGCATTTCGCACCCACTCTGGACATTACGAATTTGTGGTTATGCCCTTCAACTTAATCAACGCACCTTCAACGTTCTAGGCAACAATGAATGACTTGTTTCGACCCCATCTTCGTAAATTTATTCTTGTCTTCTTTGACTACATCCTAATTTATGGCAAAGATGAGGAACAACACGTGCAACACCTTTGGATAGCTCTTTCACTATTGCAGGGCCATCAATTCTTTGCCAAATCCTCAAAGTGTCTGTTTGGCCACCCACAGATGAATTTTCTTAGCCACGTAATGACATCTAAGGGGGTTCAAGTGAACAAAGACAAAATTGCAGCAATTTAGTCATGGCCTACTCCAACTAATGCCAAGGAATTACAAGGATTTTTAGGTTTATTTGGGTACTATAGAAGATTTGTAAATGATTACGGTCTTATCGCTCAACCATTAACAAATTTGACAAAGAAAAATTCCTTCGTATGGTCATCAGTCGTTGATAAAGCTTTTTCAAAGCTCAAATTGGCTCTCACAACAGTCCTTATGCTTCAACTACTAGATTTTACTCAACCTTTCACCGTTGAGTGCGATGCCTCTTTAGAAGGTGTGGGTGCTATTTTACTCCAACATGGACACCCTATCTCTTATTTTAGCAAGGGCTTGTCTTTTTTCCAATCTTCTCAAATCAGCCTACGATCGTGAATTGCTTGTCGTGATTCTGGCACTCCAAAAATGGAAGCATTATTTAATGGATAAGCACTTTTTCTTAAAGACTGGTCATTATACCCTCAAATTGTTGTTGGAACAGCGCCTCACAACACTAGAACAACAGCGGTCTCTCATGAAGCTTTTGCCGTATGATTTCACAATTCTCTATATAGTAGGCAAGGAAAATTATGGGGCTGATGCTCTATCTAGGTATCCCCAACATACTAAGTTACTTACGTTGGTGTTACCAGTTTCAATTTATCTTGTTGTTCTACAGAAAGAGTTAAATTGTGATCCATATACAAAGGGACTAATGGCAGATTTAAACGCAGACTCGGGTTCTCACCCAGATTACTCTCTAGCTGGTGATAAACTTTATTATAAAGGCAGATTAGTAATTCCAACTGGTGCGAATCTGCGAAACAAACTCTTATTCGAGGCTCATAATACTCCAGCAGCTAGGCATGAAGGTTTTCTCCAAACCCTCAAGCGTCTTTCAGCTCAATTTTTCTGGCCTGGTCTTAAACAGGATGTCAAACACCATGTTCAAAATTGTCTGCAATGCCAACAAAATAAATATCAAGCGTTAGCGCCGGCAGGTCTTCTCCAACCTTTACCCATTCCAAATCAAATATGAGAGGATATTTCGCTTGACTTCATTACGGGACTACCCAAATCCCATCGTTATGATTCAATCTTCGTGGTGGTAGACCGATTGAGCAAATATGCTCACTTTATTCCTCTCTCGCATCCTTTCACAGCAAAAATAGTAGCCAACAACTTTTGTCAAGAGATCGTAAGGCTTCATGGCATACCAAAGTCCATCATTTCTCATCGCGATGTTGTGTTTCTCAGTCACTTTTGGCAGGAGTTGTTCAAATTGTGCAGAACAAAATTGAAAATGACTACTAGTTACTACCTACAAACCGATGGCCAAACCGAAGTGGTTAACAAGTTTCTGGAAACTTATCTCCGACATTTTGCTCACGAACAATTATTATTTTGGAGTACTTACTTGTCTTGGGCTGAATATTCATACAATATTGGGTATCACACGTCAACAAAAACAATACCTTTTTCTGTGGTGTATGGAAGGACCACCTCCTATCTATCCTTACATCTCAGGTGAGACTCTAGTAGCAGATTTGGAACAACAATTGCTAGAACGTGATGAGATGTGCGAATTCTCAAAGCTAACTTAACAAAAGCTCAAGCACGAATGAAGGCTCAAGCAGATTCTCATCATCGCGATTTAAGCTTTCAAGAGGGAGATTATGTGTTTCTACGTTTTCAACCATATCGTTAGAAGTCATTGGCAAAAAGAAAATTTGAGAAGCTTTCACCTAGGTTTTTTGGGCCATACAAAATCATTCGAAAAATTGGGAAAGTAGCTTATGAAGTTGAACTACCTTCTGATTGTCGGGTGCATCAGGTTTTTCATGTTTCTCTCTTGCAACCAACACATGGTCAGCTACCCTCATCTCCTCCTCCATTACCGATGACTAAGGAAGGTGAGCTCCTTTTATATCCAGCACAGGTTCTTTCACATCGTTGGGTGCGTAAAGGTGGATTGCCTACATTGGAGTTGCTGATTGAATGAAAGGGCATACCATTATAGGAGGCTTCATGGGAGAATTATGATTTACTTGCAGGTCAATTTCCATCTTTTCGCCTTGAGGACAAGTCGCATTTCGTGGGCAGAAGTACTGATACAATTCTACAACCCTTGAGAGTGTATGCACGAAGACATCGTAAAGCTGTCACTGAGAAAAATTTAGTATTGAATTTGTTTATGAACTTGTTTGTTGTTGGTGACTTTATGGATAAGTTTGTTAACTGAAGAATAAGTCCAACATTACATCCAGTTGGTTAGCATAATATGCGGAGCACAATCTCCATCTTCTTAGCAAATTTTAATTAAGTAAATAATACCTGGAACTTTAACTATAAATAGTCCAGGATAGTCTTGTTTGAAATCATCTGAGAATTTGTTTTAGGTTTATCTTGTTCCGGAGAGTTGTCCTTCTCGAAGTGGGCATTTTCAGTAATAAAAATTATCTTTTGCTCCTCATTTTACCGAGTTCGTATCATATGGGCACTATGGTTTTGTGAAAGTAAACAAAGTCCTGTAGAGTTCTGCCTAATACATACACATTTAACTAGCCTTCGGTATTCTTGAAATTCACAACGAAAGGTTCTGCAGTGGCAAAAAGATATCCAACAGGGTAACCAAACCACTAGAATAAAAATTTAACAAAAATTCATTTGAAGACGATTCCTTCTGTATATGTAGAAGCTTATTTTCTTCCTCAACTGAACAAAACGAGAAAAATGATTAAGAAAGAAGGGGTTCTTCCAAGTCAATCCGTTACCACTTTTCGGAATCATCACCTTGACATGGCAAAAAGATACATTTTCCGACGAAGAAAAAGCAATTATTGTCAATTTAAGTCTGCTCAACAGTATTGTTGCTAGTTCACAACATCAACGACTAGCTTTCGAGACTTGAGGACTGACCACCTCATACGTCGGTAATATGCTGCTTGGAGCAATGCCAGTGAAAGTAAAAATATCCACTTGAAACCCATCTGCAGCAGGAAGTACATCATATCTAGTACAATATTCTGAATTTAGTGACATGAAAACAAGACATAATTTGAAGCCAAATATACCAGTTTTCTCTCTTCCATTTCGGGTTCCGCAGCCCAAGTTAAAAATGAAACGACATCCTTTCCCATCTGCACAAAATACGAAATTCATATTTGTATCTTCAAGAGTGGAAATTGTCTACGCTGGCAACTTACTGCCTCTTCTCATCCGTCACAACAAGTACATAAAAAAAAGACAAACCTGGGCTTCTGTAGCTGGAGTACCATCTTCATACTCAACAGCACCATCGTTGAGCATCTTAGGCATTGCAATAGCTCCCCCAGGAAAGTAAGGATTGTAATGCAATCCCTCTCGAATCTAAAACACCATTTTAAAGATTCAGTCAAGTTTTGAAAGAGCAACGAGGTATAGCTGAAGTCACCAGGAACACAGGCTCCAACCACAGTTTTTCAAGAAAAACTCATGCTTCAACAGTACGGCTTATAGCTCAAAGAATACAGAACAAAGTTGTAACCAACATAAATAGGAAGAAAATATACAACCAAAGATGGACAGGAGAAGAACTTTTAGAAAGCACTTGGGACCTCTTAATTATGATATGAACAACTTATCAAACAATAAAATTAAGAGACTCCTCTCCAGGTCCCAAAATCTTTCTTAAAAAAGGTAGAAAAAGCATTCCCAAGCAATACAAACATGAGAACTAGTTAAAAAATAGGTTAATTCATCACATAGAAGTTATCTTCAATGACAGTCGTGCTATGCTGATAGTAAGGCACCATTCATTACTAACACGGATAGATTTGCAGGTTTTCTGCATTATCAATCAGCGACCAGATCAAATATTACAAAAGCCTACATGCAGAACAGATTGAAGAAGGAATTACCGAAACACCAGCTGGAGGGTCACGGTAACCAGTTAGAAGAGCAAACACATAGTTCTGACCATTGTGACGGGCCTGAAAGAAAGAAGAGTAGGATGTTTCTAAAATTCACTACTAAAACTTCCAGAAGTGCATAACAGAGAAGATGGTAGTTACTTTAGTAATCAGACTTAGATCAGGAGGATAAGCCCCTCCATTTGCAAATCTAGCTGCTTGTTCATTAGCATATGGTTGAGGGAAACGGTCACTGAGTTTACCAGGACGTGTAAACATCTCACCCTCATCATTAGGCCCATCAACAACCTCAATTTCAGCAGCCATAGCCTTTGTTTCTTCTTCTGTGTATGCAACACCCACCAAATCACGGTATGAAATCAGGGACATAGAGTGACAAGATGCACATACTTGCTGGTAAACTTGGTGCCCACGGCGAACCCTGTCATTGAAAAGTTTAAACTCACCAACTAAAGGACAGGTTACATTTTATTATGAAAAGATGGTAACGATGTCTCATGGACAACTTTTGATATCCTATATCAACTAGGAAGCACCCTTGTGATCACTTCCTGTGAATCTACACTCACCAACAATGAACATGAAAGAAACAAGCACGTGACTCTGGTAATATAGCCTCGAGCTACAAATATTTGCCATTCGAACAATTGTAAAAGAATTAATGCTCAAGTAGTAAGAAGAATACAGAAGTTCAAAAATGATGGCATTAACAAAACTTAAAGCAACACAATAGCACATCCACAACTCTCACTGAATCCATGAGAGCTCATGAATTGAAGAGTAGGTATTTCAGTAATGGTCTTTCCTTGAACATAACTTTTGAGGATAAGCAACTACTGCAGAAAAAAGATGGACAATGAGGGCTACTTACGAAGCATGGTCATAAGAACTCAGAATGCCTTTATGAGGCCAAGGATAGTTTGGGCACTCTAAGCCATGCTCAGCCTCATCAGCAGATGCTACTGTTGCAAAAACCAGAAACCCAGAAAGACCAGCCCCAGCAAGGGCAAATGCCCTAAGAGACTTCATACCAATAGATCTAGCATCATCATCAACTTTTGTTGAATTGAATAAAGTCAAAGCTGGGCGGGCCTGCAAATAGGATATACAAACTATTAGCAATAGTAATTAATTACACCAAAAGGTAACTAAAAAGGTGATTCTGAGAAGCTGCCCATTCAAGATAGAAGGAAGACTAAATGATCTGAAGTATGAAGCACTCTCAAAGAAAAAGGATCATACCATGTGCACAAAATTGAACCACAATGCAGGGGATGGAGCATAAGAAATTACACAAGCAACCAAAGAGGCACATTGAACTGAGACTGGAACATGGAGCATCAAACAAAATGAAAAGATGGGAGTTCTTACAACTGATTGTAAATGCAATTTTCTCCGCAGAAGCTGGTGGATCAGTCCTCCAGCCATTGTACAGTAAGACCCTCTTAACTAGTTTTCTGAAACAATAAAGGTAAGTATCAGTAGCAAGAGAAAATATACAAAATCCGCAAAGATACACCCATCTGAGCTTTGGGATGTCAAGCCTACCTTTCCAGATTGAGAAGTGATATAAAATTAATCTTATAACTCCTATTATCATTATTGACAATCAAAATCAATTCCCCCAACAAATTATACTGATTACTATCATCACACCGGGGAAACAGACAACTTTTGAACCACCATAAACATAACAGGACCATTAAACTCGTCATATTAACTCCACTTCACTTAAAGAACCCGCAACAATTAATACCTCATGTTCCCTGAAAGACCAGAAAACCCGAATAGGATGACAAATGTAAATAAACACGAGACGAATAATCTGGACAGCTCCTGCGCATGTTTGAGTTACAAACACTCTCGAACTATGGATCAAACCAGAAAGCTATCACATTTTAAGACATGTACAACCTAGGAAAACTAACAACTTAATACCATTCAAGCAAATCACACCATCGACAAAACATGATCTTAAAATTCTCGAACCCATAAAAACAGTAGAAAACGGCGGAAAGATCAAACATGTCCAGTATAAACACCGCGCAAGATGACTGAAACGACCAGTCCCCGCCAGAAATTCTCATAAAAAAGAACACAAAGAAGAATCTCTAAAAGGGTAATGTAAAAGAGTATTAATCGATGCAAGAAGTTAAAAGAGAGGAATATGAATAGAGAGAACGGAGAACTTACGGTGTGGAGATTGGGAAAGGCGGATTTAGTTAAAGAGAGGAGGCACGGTTTCGAGATCCAGAAAAGCGAACGATTAGAGAGAGTGTGGCGAGCAGACGAGACGAGATGACAGGTGCAGAAGGCAGAATCTGTTACTACTAGACCAAGCCTTGCGAGTTTATTGGATGGGCGGCCCAAACCCAAATACTAGGAAGAAGGTTTCTAAGCCTCCCGCTCTCTTTCTCACGCTCAGACAGCCTCAATTAAGTGGAACATGTCGAATTAAGAAACCTTTGACCATAGAAGACCCATCTACTTAAAAGAGACTTTTGAAACCCATCAAAAGAATCATAAGACGACACCTCAAAATCACTCGGTTACACCGTATTACCAGCAATTTTTAGTTTTTAGAGCTAAGAAACCTCGTAAATTTGGTCGTCGTCGTTGTCGTCTAATCTGAAATTTCGCAACGATGCGAAGTTTAAAAATGTCTGATAGTACGTAGTCTTACTCCTATATAATAGAGAAGTTATTTCTAATAGACCCACATATAACTAAGACAATATAAGAATAGTGCAAGTTACAAAGAAAAGGTAAAACTAGCACGAAATTTTTTTATACAACTAAAATTACAATAAATACATAAATAATGAAAATATAAGTAATAGGAAATACATAGTAGAGTCCAGATCTGCAAGTACCTAATAAGCTACAAAGTTCATCCCTCCTTATCTTTAAATAAGTTAGGAGATTTTTTTTATAGGCCTTGAAAGTATGACATCCTACTTGTTGGAACCCGATCCGGAGACCGGATCCCAACTGAAAAACGGAAACGAAATCGGAAAGAACAGATCTCTTAACAAATTCGAAGCGAAACGAAACGGAAGCAAATCGAAACTAACGTTTAGAAACGAATGGAAACATATACCGACATCCGCAAGCGCAAACTTTGGAAACGAAACGTCGCGTTGGAAACCTTAGACATTCTAAAACCGGTATAATTTTTTTTCATCTTATTCATTTTAAAACCATTCTCATACGAATCAAAACCATATCATTTTCCCTTGCTAGGAAACTAATTCTCATACAAAACTCAATTCTTAATTATTTTCTTATACGTTCACGTAAATCCTCAAACTCATTTTTAAACCCATTTTACCGAAATTTCGGCAGCATAACGACTGTATTTTGACAGCCCAAAAATTTCTGCAAGGAGAAATACACTTCTAATACACAACCAAACAACACAAATCAACAT
>JANZXV010000008.1:8789422-8812827 GCA_027576455.1 Erythroxylum roigii | reverse complement strand
CTTCAATTCCTAAATCTTCTCACCAATTTCTTTCTCGTTTAATTTCATTTTAATATTTCTAATTTTCATCAAAAGTTTGGAGATCCAACACTCCTGTTCCCCAAACTTATCCTGTGAAGCCAAATTTAATGCTCCCAAGTCATGTCCAATACTTCTTACCCTTATAAAAGGAAGAGAGGATGTTGGGTATAACTTCTTACGTGCTAATTTGCGTACTGTGAATCATCTATCTCTTAATAATCGCTATACTGTTATAGCTAACTTTAAAGGTTAATCTTTTACTCTTATCCGATCACGCCCGAACTTTTTTATTACTAGTCACTGCCTCATTAAGGACCAACTTTGACACATCTTTCTTAATTACCTCTCTCCTGTTATTGTAAATTTGATATTTTTGTAAAAGAACTGCGTAAAACAGATAAAAGCCTCCGCTTGCACATGCTTGACTGTATAACAAAACCATTGGCGGCCCACACTTTCTTCGAGGACACCGATTCTTTTCCCGTCAAATTCTCCCTGCCTCCACATAAAGATGCGTTCTTTCTGGATTTTGAGTTTGGACAAACATGGCCAGGTTAGGACAGAACCAAATTATCAAACACGTTTCAACAAAGTTGGTGTTAGTAATACCGTGTGTAGCTCTTTTAGCCACTGCTTTCGTCGCTGACTTCCTCTGGGCATCATCTTCGTCCATTTCTTCTGCTTATCGATCCGTTGCATCCAAGTGGGCTCTTCAGAAATCTGGAAACATTGTAGTTCCAAGACCGCTTTCTCCCAAACATGACAACAAGGTTTGTATTCCCTTATGTTTTGCTTTGCATTGATGATGACTCTCTTGTTAAGAACATTTTCGATGCGTCTTTCTTGATGTGAGTACTAATAAGTCTAGGTTTTTTCTTTTGGGTTTGTCTTGTACTTGGATAAAAGAAAGAAGAGATTAAAAGTGAAGGAAATGATCGTGAGTTGTTGTCAGCAACTTTTGCTGATTTGCCAGCGCCAGAGCTAGAATGGGAGCAGATGCCCTCAGCACCGGTGCCTCGTCTTGATGGCTATGCAATACAAATCAAGAATCTGTTTTACGTATTTGTTGGATATGGCACCATTAATCATGTGTGAATCTTTCATCCATAACCACTTCATAGATTTGACAAGTCAACTTAAATGTTCCTCGGGAGTAATTGTGGATGATGAACCTATCTTGTAGGTGCATTCTCATGTTGATGTATATGATTTTACCAGTAATAAGTGGGTCGATAGATTTGATACTCCTAAAGAAATGGCAAATTCTCACCTGGGAGTGGCAACCGATGGCAGATACATATATATTGTCTCAGGACAATATGGTCCCCAATGCAGGACTGCTATACCTAATACATTTTCCCTTGACACTGAGACAAAGTCATGGCAGAGCTTGCCTCCATTACCAGCACCAAGGTATGTGACTCCATCAGGAAATCCATAAGTGACAGTTCCTACTTTATCCACGAGGAGTGAAGACTAACTAATTTCTGATACACAATCAATTGCAAGCTTTCACCGGAATAGATTAATTTAGCAATCAGTAGTATTCAGTGGGAGGAAATTGATGGTACAGAAGCCCGAGAATGATTGTATTAGTCTTAAGGAAGCCACCATATATTGCCCTTCTGTTAACCATTTTAATTTTAGTTGATGTATGATATTGACATAGGTCGGCATTTGCAGATATGCACCTCCAACTCAACTGTGGAGAGGCAGACTCCATGTGATGGGTGGGAGCAAGGAAAATCGCCACACGCCGGCTCATGATCATTGGAGTATTGCAGTAAAGGATGGAAAAGCACTGGAGAGGAATTGGCGAACAGAAGTGCCCATTCCCCGTGGAGGGCCACACAGGTCTATTCCCTTCCCTTCCCTGCTTTTATTTTTTTCCATTTTATAGGCTTGGAGGATGAACAACCCTTCCTTTGTTGACAGAGCTTGCATTGCGCTTAATGATCGACTTTTTGTTATTGGTGGTCAAGAAGGTGACTTCATGCCCAAACCTGGGTCACCTATATACAAGTGCTCTCGCAGGCATGAGGTTTGCTTGTTTTTTATTATATCTGACAACGTTGTTGGAATAATCTTGAAGCCATAGTAGCTGTGATCACTGATATTTCCACTCATTCAGGTAGTCTATGGAGATGTTTATATGCTAGACAATGAAATGAAGTGGAAGACTTTACCCTCAATGCCAAAACCTGACTCGCACATCGAGTGTGCTTGGGTTCTCGTCAACAATTCAATCATCATAACTGGAGGGACAACAGAAAAGCACCCTCTAACTAAAAGGATGATTCTGGTTGGGGAGATTTTCCGGTTTGATCTTGAATCAATGGTATTCATCCACCATCTGCAGCTGCATAGTATATGCTACTTTCATTTTCATAATGTGCACATTCCATAGTTCAGTAGAAACTTCCGGTCACATTTAACAGGAATAACAGGCCAGCTAAAATCTGCTGCTATACTCTACTATTAACTTGGAAATGGTTATTGAGCTCTGGACCTCTGCTAACTTTGAACCTGAGTGTTAAGTTTGACATTTTCCTTTTGTTATTTGAATTACAGACATGGTCGGTGATTGGCAAACTTCTGTTCCGCATAAAAACTACACTGACCGGAATCTGGAACGGATGGTTGTATTTTACATCAGGGCAGAGGGATAGAGGACCGGACAATCCACAGCCTCAAAAAGTAATCGGGGAGATGTGGAGAACGAAATTGCATCTTTGAGCAGTTTTCATCGAACACCACTTGTAGCACTGCCAACTGCAATTTGTCATTTTTTAAAACCTTTTTAGAACCATACGTCTGTTATTCTTCTACCTTCTTGTAAGTTTATATACCTTCATACAAACTTCTATTTGATCACATTAAGCAAATGTGCCACAAATTTTACGTTGATTACCCGGTCCCAAGCCCTGCCGATCAGGAATAGTGTATTTGTAAATGTTATGTAGCTTCCTTTCATGGAAGTATATTCATAATATTCTACTAAGCTTAAAACTGAAAGGTGAAATGGATAGAGGATTCCAACTTGCAGAATATACAAATTACAAAAACAAGGTTGGCATCATAGTAAGCTAAAACCTAAGAGGTCTGCTCATTTACCAATTAGTCAACATCTCCAGTTGATGCTCTACATTACCAAAAGGGTAAGTGCTAGTAATTACCACATGAGCTGATATCAAGTCATCTTAAGAGCTTCCAACTTGAATCATGCACGCCATTCTGTATGCTTCTCTCTCTCCCAGAAGCCCTATTAGAGCCATTAACAAACCAGTATTATAGAGTAGTCCTAAGCAGCAGCCTGCAAACACCATAAATTAATATCATAGCAGAAAAAGAGACCGCAACATTCATAATTACGCAAGCAGCTGCAAGGCAGCAGCTTATTGACACAAAATGAGTAGCTTGCAACAGACACCTTCCTAGTTAGTTTCAATTTGTCAAAGGAATTTGTTAATGGTACAAGAAATGCTTGGTGAAAAAAATTAACGGCACAATTTTATTAATTTATGCAATAATGTATGGGAAAAAAAATCCAGTTTCTGTTCCACTAACCTGATTAATATTCTTCCACCCGAAAACATGAACTTCAGTACAATATAGTTCCAATTTTTACCACACTGATCAGGTCATTGATAATTTCTGCAAATTGATTACTCATATTAACATTTGCAACATCGACCAAATATAGAATAGCCAAGGCTGAGAAAAAGAGATACCTCTTTTCATCTTAATAGAGGGGCATAAGGAGCTGGACATGGGGACACATTATGATCAGGTAACTGGCTTATCAAATCAATTGCTGCCTGCAGACATGTATTTAGCATCTTCTTTTCCAATCTAACAAGCTGAGTGGCAACTCGCTTCTTAGGGTTCAAGTTAGGATCAGCCAACTGGGCATAAGAGAAATTTATCAAATAAAAATTACTGACACTCGAACAAATTAGGATTCAATCAAGTATCAAAACATGTAATACCAATATTACCATTGACTCATCTTCACTCAAGCTAGTAGGATAGCCAGCTAGACGTCTCTCAAAATAATCAACTAGCTGGTCCAACACTGCTCGTTCCATACATGGACTCACCTATATCACATCCAACAAATTTCAATTGAAAGCCATCAGAATTCACTACACTCTTTCCTCAGAGGTCCAATGAGAAAGGAGTTAGCAGTTGCTATTGAGTCAGATCTAGGAAATTAACTTCACCTCATCTGTCCCTTATTCTATATTATATACATCTTGTTCATAATTAGTTCAAAAAATAGAAGAAGAGGTGAACTTACTGGACAGATTGGACCTTGAGAAGAAATAACTGTTTGCATCTCAAAAGGATCTGATACATAGCCCAATCGCAAATACGGAAGCATATCCGAGATAGTTTCTTTTTCCTTTCCAACATATACCTGCAACAGATACAAATCAAAACCATCTACAAGAAAGGAGCCCTATGACCATCTTTTACAACAGAAGTTTGAATTTGTACTTGAAACACTTGGACTGACAATTTGCCATTTCTTTGAGCAACCATTCTCTTCTCCTGGTATTGAGGGTCCTCTGTGTTTAGTGCTGCCTGGAACATGCAACACATAGTGCATATTAAATCAGTTGACTTGCAAACACATGAAATACAAATAAAAAATTCCAAAAATCAGTATCACCTCAATGGAAATTCTGTCATAAGAATTATCCTCATCAACAAAACCATAGTTAAGAAGCAACTTTGAATTAGGTTGTGGCCCACACCTGAAAGCAATCTTGAATTTCAATATCCACTAAAACAACACCAGCAAGCCACAAAACAGCACCGAATTGGGATTACTAAAGCAAATAGCAAACCAGACAACAATGGGTTCTCCAGCCTTATATGGACGATCAACCACTAGTTCAACAGCACCATCAACTGCACTTAACATTGCTTTGCAGTTGCTCCTGTAGGCAAGCAAAGGGGGTCCAAGAGGAACCAAAGCAAATCTCCGTGCCAAACTGACTTTCTAAATACAAAAAGGGGTACTAACTCATCAATTTGAATATTTCATGGCAAAAGGAACCACCAGCATAATGGCAACAAACAAAACATTCTTGCTCGCCAGAAAGGAAGCTGAGAACTGTGTCACATCAGAAATAAATACAGAAAGGAAGGTAGGCAAACAGATAGAGCAATGCTCAATGAACCCACATCATAAATTAACAATTCAGTTCTGAGCAGAGGTCTCCTCTAAAATGTGGAGCTAACTCAATAGTTATGGAGCCAGTCTAGGACAAAAGGCACACTAAAAATGCATGATAAAGTAAATATCTGTGCTCACTTCAAAGAAGCAATAACACAACCCAGAAAAGGAAGAACTGAAATTCCAGGTCAATTTCAGGAAATAAAAGATGAAAGAGGATTGGTTAGTATAATCAAAATTGATAAGGCAGAAGCAAATCGGGCTCCTATATGACTTCGCTATCTAATCTACCAATGACACCACCTAGGGCAAGGACGAAAACTAGCAAACCCCTTGAGAACAAAATGGAAAAGATACAGTAAACAGGAGAAAAGTTACCTGCAAATGCACCACGCATGACTGTACAGCAACAAAAGCTTGCTTAAAAATCTCAAATGGAAATGCTTCAGTGGGTATATCATATGGATATTGCTGCAATGAAATAACATAATCAGAATAACTTGTGGCAAACAATAGCACATAAACCCTCCATAAAGAGACTCAAACTCTAATAAATAACTATACAAATCTTTGGTAGAGCAAGTAATGAATACAGCAGTATAACCTGAAAGAGCGAACCGGCCATGAACCAAACCGTGTCCAGTTCATCATATTCCCTTTTAATCCCTGCTGCCCTTTCAATAACTTCACCCTACTTCACCAACAACAGTTAGATGGAATTTTTTTAAAAGATGAGAGCAGCACTCACTGTAAATATGCAAGAACAGAAAAGAATATGATGGTGCCAGTATTGATCATTCAGAACTTTAGTCAAATGAATAGCATACCTTAGTGGGGCTACCAGTCAGGAAAGCCAGTTCAGCTTCTGACCAAAGAAGTGGAGACTCCACAGCTAAATGGCCCCGGCCTCGCTGGCGATCAAGCTCTCTAATGTAAGGATACCAGAAAGACTTCTTTCCCTGTTTCTTCTCATACATCAAATGCAATGCCAAGCATGCTAATTCTGACAATTTGTTTGTGGTTAACAACTCAGCTGCATGAAAGACAAAGTGGAAAATGAAAAAGCCACCACTTGTAAGCTTAACTGTTGACAAGAAGCAGATTGTCTAAGTTAAGTGGATTGATGAAAGTCAATCACATAACAATATAACCAAATCATACATCCCTGCGGATATAAAGATTCTACAACATGGTTTTGACATACAGAAAGTCATATTAATCCGTTCTGTGTCCTCGCTCCAATAAAGTCAATGACCTAGTAAATGGGTGTGCACAATCAGACCACTTCCGCTCATCTTCTACAATAACATCATAGATTTTGTACAACATTTTAGCTAGTCGACAATGCTAAATACCACATCTTGGCATTTAAGAAAAGTCAAAATATCCAAAAGGGTAATTCGAACTTCTAATTTGGGACATTAAAACTCAATCCCCATCTCCAATAGACAATACGCTAAAACCTTACCAACAGTCTCGTTTCCTAGTACTCTCTCCAGCGTCACAACAAGTGAATTGGGGACTGAAAACACCACATCTCCAGCCTGCAAGAACGCATCTTAAGCCTAAAATAGCAATTAACGATTAAAAAGCGCCCACAAAAGGAGAGGAAAGAGAAAATACCTCAAGATCCTGGCTTGCAGCGACATAATGAATGGGCTTGTGCTTAGAGTCATGAGAAGGCCTCTCCTTGAGGACAACGTTGCATCGAGGCAGTCCGTGTTTGTGCATCCACTGTTTGAAGTCCGCAAATTCCTCTTCCGACCCTCTTTTAAGACTGGAAACTCCATGGCTTCGTTTCGCTCCCGAGGAATTGTCGGCAAGGAGAGTGTCGGAGCTAGACGCTCGGCAGGAATTGGGGCAGCAAAAGGAGCGGAAGGAGGCGAAATGGCGAGGTAGGGGGGAGAAAGAGAGCTTGGGCCTCGGAGAAACGGCGAGAGGGGAGAGAAATTTGTTATGGAGGGACGAAACGTCCATCGTAGAAAAGAAACGTTTCTAATGGTAATGGGAGGGAGAGTTATGAGAAAATGTTATGGTCTGTTAAGTTTGAAGGAGATAAGAACCCTGCGAGCCTCCTTCGTCCTTCCTGGGCCTTCTCCTGTAATTATAAAATTATACGATACGAAGGAAAATGCCGTAAAAGTTAAGACTGGTGACTAGTCTCAGTTCTTTTTCTTTTAAAGCCTAAAGCTCGGCCCGTTCTTAGCCCTAGGCCTAGGCCTCCTAAATGCAGTCCAATTTCCTTAGACATGCACTTTTGCGTCCTTGTACGGAAGAATACTAGGAGACAACTAGCTGTGCCTGATACTGACACTCAACTAACGAGGAACAGGATGAATGCATGTTGTTGGCTTGTTGCTGTCTCCTTAACTTTTGGGAATAGATCTTTGTTCTATTTCAACTTTTGTCTATTAAATATTGGTTAAAAATTAATAGCATAACTTTTGTCTATTAAATATTGGTTAAAAATTAATAGCATAACTTTGGAACAGGGTTTTGGATACGGATGATCTTGCGTCTCCGCTTCCGTCCTAAAATTTAGCAGTTAAATTTTCTGTTTAATATTATAATATTTTATTACGTTCACTATTTATTTACGTGAGTCCTGTATATTTTATGGCTGAAATTATATACAAAATAATATCGGACAGAAATCTGGGTTCAAAATTTAGCATTTGCACATCTCCATATGTGCCTTTCCTCAGTTCTAATTAGATCCTCTGTCTAGTTTTACCCTGTCTTATTTTATTTCATGAAATTTTAGCCATTTATTTTGCGTGACTTACGCGAATTTTATATGAACCTCACATAAATAAATGAATTAGATTTATTGGACACAATAAAATATTATAATATTATAATATTAGAAAGAGATCTGTATTCCTTCGGCCTCACTCGGCAGCAGCACCCTCGTCCACTCTCCGCCTCCACGATACCGCATCACCCATGACTCACCGTGACGCTTCCACGATCCTCGTCCATCCTCGAAGTGGGTTCAACTCAGTTACAAGCACTTTCCACAGCCTCCGACCACCGCTACAGCTCCCTCCGGTGAACATTCCTATCACTGCTGCCGATTACGCTCTTTCCCTCCTCGCCACCTCTCCATGGTCACTTGACCACACGTCGGCCCTCATAAACTCTGCCACGGGCCGGCGTGTATCCTACTCGGAGTTCACTGGGGCAACCGTATCATTAGCCTCCTATCTCCAACGAGTCGCCGGCCTGACCAAAAACGACACTGCGTTCGTTCTTTGTTCAACCTCATTCAAAGTCCCTATTCTCTACTTCTCTCTTCTCTATCTTGGCGTCGTCGTTTCGCCGGGGAATCCAGTAAGCACTGTCTCCGAGATTGCCCGACAAGTCGAGCTTTGTAAACCGGTGATCGCGTTTGCTACATCGTCCACTGCTCACAAGCTCCCTAAACTGAAGCGAAAAACCATTCTTTTGGATTCTCCCGAATTTGACACCATTATCACGACTAAGACTGATCAAACTCGCGATTTTCTGAGAGTTGATGTGAGTCAGACCGATGTTGCGGCGATCATGTACTCGTCAGGGACTACAGGGAAAGTCAAAGGAGTGATGTTGACGCACGGGAATCTCATAGCGGAAGTTTCGGCTTTTTATACGCTTAATCAAGAAAGAAATTCGCCGGCGGTGATGTTATATACGGTTCCGTACTTTCATGTATATGGGTTCTTTTACAGCTTCAAGTCTGTGGCTTTGAGCGAGACTGTGGTGGTGATGGAGAAGTTTGAGTTGAAGAAAATGCTAAGAGCTATGGAGGAGTTCCGAGTGACGCACGTGGCGGTGGCGCCGCCGGTTGTGGTAGCGATGACGAAAACTGATTTGACGGATGAGTATGATTTGAGGTCACTTGAAAGGGTGGGAAGTGGCGGCGCTCCGCTGGGTAAGGATGTGATCGCCTCGTTCAACTCGAGGTTCCCCTCAGTACAGCTATGGCAGGTCAGTGTTATAACTTGTTATAGGCATTGACCAATTGGTGACTTTTGTTGGCTCCGAGAGATATACATGCTTTGATGTGTAATTGGTTGTGAAATGAAGGGCTATGGGTTGACAGAATCATGTGGGGCAGTTTTCAGACAGGCTGCTGCTGAGGAAAGCGTTCGTTGGGGGTCAGCAGGAAGGCTTTTAGGCGGATGTGAAGCAAAGATTGTTGATCCTGAGACTGGAAATGCTTTACCTCCAGGAAAACATGGAGAGCTTTGGATAAGAGGACCGTTGATAATGAAAGGTAAAGCTTATTTCCCAGACAAATCATGATTGTTTAATCGGTATGCAAATTCTGATTCTTGTCTCAATACTGCCTCGAGCCTGTTACAGGTTATGTTGGTGATCCTGAAGCAACTTCTGCTACTTTGGTGTCAGACGGCTGGCTGAGGACAGGTGATCTGTGTTATATTGATGAGGAAGGCTTCCTGTTCGTTGTTGATAGGCTGAAAGAATTGATCAAATATAAAGGATATCAGGTTTTATCTTCTTCAGGAATTCTTCTCTCTTATTGAGTACTAGCCATACTTGAACTGAAATCTTTTTCAGGTTCCTCCTGCTGAATTAGAGCAGTTACTCCAGTCCCATCCAGAGATTGCAGATGCTGCAGTTATTCCGTAAGCTTCGACTTCTGTGAATCTAAAACTGACATAGAACGGAATGATAACTTTTTACTGTTATTCTATGCTTTAGGCTTATTACATAAGTTAGACGAAAGATTCTCCTTTTTGATTGCAACTGTTACCGTGTTCTTCCATGATTTACTTAGATTGGACTAATATAGACTCTAGTTTCTAAGAGATAGCTGTATCTTCCATGTACTACTACGTTTACCAATTGCAACCAGATATAGTCTATTGTAATTACTGCTTTGAAAACTATTGGAGATGTAGATTCAAATTTGTGATGATAAACATATATCTGTAGATTCCCAGATGACGAAGCTGGTCAGATACCTATGGCCTTTGTGGTGAAACAGCCCCATTGCAATCTCAGTGAACAAGAAGTGGTAAACTATGTTGCGCAGCAGGTGCTTTTATGATGTTCCACAATAGTAGGATCCGAGTCCTGTATCATTCACCTTGATCTGTCTTAACTAACATATGTGCACGTGCAGGTTGCACCATACAAGAAAGTGAGGCGTGTAGTCTTCATCAACTCCATACCAAAGAGTCCTGCTGGGAAAATTTTGAGGAAAGATCTTAGGAGTATGGTTCTTCCAGGATCCAGAATGTAATGTGCTCGAGTCAAGACACTGACTCTAAAGTACCAGACACATTATACATATGTAATGATGAAATAACTGAAAGAACTATATTTTGATTTTTGGTAGAATCACTTTATGATACAGAACACGAATCCCATCTTTTAATATTTGCGCTGTAATACAGAACACAAAACTTATAATTTTTGGATTCAAACACAAGTCTAGAAGAATGGAATATTCCCATTTTGGACCACTCCTAGGTCGAAGGTGTTTGTTGTCTGAAAACTGAATCAAATAAAAGGCCACTTTATAAACACAAGGCCCCATAGGAAACACACGCGCCACCGCCACCACCATAATCACCAGTCCATTGCCACCACCCCATCACCTCTGCAAGGGAGTGTGAACTAAACCGAAGTCAATGCCCAAAAGACCATCCACAGTCAACTTTCTCCGTAACCAAAGTCATAGGATAAAACTGAAAACCCAGAACGGAAGCACTCCTCCTTTCCACTGCCACCGAGGCACCACCCATATCTTCTTTCAAACATTTTCTCAAACAAAGACGAAAAACATCACTCTCCTTAAATTCCAGTTAATTTCCACTTCTGAATTACACGGTCTGACTCTCCAACACGAAAAAGCTCCAACTTTTCTTCTTCTGCTTCATTAAAGATTGAATTTTAGTCTGCTGACCATAGACCAAGATGGACATTCTTTTCGCACAGATTCAAGCTGACCTCCGCTCTAGTGGCGCTCTCCTCCAAGCCCGCCAGCAATCCGCCGCAGGCCACGACATCTCCCTCATCTAAAGAAGCTCATAAAAGATGGGATAAAAGCCAGACAACTTTTATTGAACAATAAACTGGCTTTTAAATACAAATTGCAGCAACAACGAACTCCTTAAAGAGAGGAGTATGTTCACCATTATTAACAGAAACAGTTTAATAAAATCCCATGAACAAAGGGATGACACATAACTAACAGACCAAGTAATTACAGTATGTGCTAATATGCCCCCCTCAAGATAGGCTGTCCTTAAGAACACCTAGCTTGACTAAGTGAAGATCAAATGCAGAGTGAGGAAGAACCTTAGATAGAGTATCAGCTAACTGATCAGCCCCATTAATGTGAACAACGTTCACAAGTCCTTGTTGAACTTGGTTGCGCACAAAATGAAAATCAACTGCAATATGTTTCATTCGGCTATTAAGACCGGATTTGCACAGAGATATGTTGCACCAACATTGTCACAGTAGATAATCGGGACTTGTTTGATTGATATGTGCAGTTCAATTAACAAGTTTTTGACCCAAGTCAATTCAGCAAGAGCAGAAGCTATTGCCCTATATTCCGCTTCAGTCGATGATCTGGCTATAGTTCTTTGTTTTTTAAATGAATAGCTGATCGGTGTCTGACCGAGAAACAAGAAAAATCCCGAGGTAGATGCTCGATCAGTGATATCTCCAGCCCAGTCCGCGTCAGAGTACATGTGGAGATTAAAATCAAAGCCATTTGATAAATTCAGTCCAAACTGAACAGTACCTTTAAGATACCTTAGAACACGCTTGACAGCTTTCCAGTGAGTTTTCGACGGAGAATGCATAAATTGCGACAGTTTGTTGACGGAAAAACAAATGTCTGGCCGTGTGAAGGAAAGATATTGAAGCTTTCCAATGATCCTCCGATATCGAGTTGCATCAGTCGGCTGGGCGCCATCATTAACATGAAGCATGGAAGTGGAACTCATTGGAGTTGTGGCTGAATTGCAGTTAGTCATGTTTTCATCCCTCAGTATCTCATTTATGTAATTTGATTGAGACAAAACAATACCAGTAGAGCTGCGATGAACCTCAATTCCCAAAAAATAGTGAAGATTACCTAAATCCTTAATAGAAAATCAGGCAACAAGGGACAAGATGACCTGATCAATAACCTTGATGTTACTGCCGGTGACAATAATGTCATCCACATAGACCAGAATATAGACCATGGCTGCAAGTCGATGGCGAAAGAAAAGTGAGTTGTCTGACTCCGATTTCCAAAAACCCATTTGAAACAAATGCTTAAGGAGGATGGTTGTGGCCACTCATATAGTCCGTGTTTACTCTAGCCTTGCACCAACGGTCTCTGAGTTTTCAAGTCCTTTACCAAAAAATTGAATGGAAAGAATTCAACAGATGTTAAATTATCTTGGCAAAATTTAGAAACAGAGAGTAAGTTACGCTTAATAGCAGGAGCACATAATGTATGAGACAGCTTAAAGACCTTATTTGATGCACGTAACTGAGTTAAACCAGTGTGAGTTATAGGAATTTTGTTACCATCACCCATTGAGACATCTTGATTGTCGCGATACTCCGACAGATTTTGTGGGTTGGTAGTGATATGATGGGTTGCACCTGAGTCTACAACCCAAGGATCTGATGTTGCCTGTAGTCCGAAGATATAATTTGCCTTTGCTTCAACATGATTGTGGGATCGAGATCAGCACACATTTGCAGTATGGCTAGGTTTGTTGCAGAGTTGGCAACGAGGAGCAATATTGTTTTGAGATTGCCATTGAGGTGGGTGATTGTTGCGATTGTTGTAGCGCCATGGTTGGTTATCATTGGTGGAATTATGTGAGTTGTTCGTGGTTCGACGATAATTGTTGTTGTTGTTACTGGGAGGTCTGTAATTGTTTTTGGTGGCAATGGTAGCAGTAATAGGGTTGGGTTTTGACTTGGATTGCTCATGGCGAAGGAACAGTTCATGATCAAGCAACTTGTCATAAAGTTCTTCATAGGAGATGGTGGTGTCTCGGGCTCTTATAGCTGCAGAAATTTCATGAAATTCAGGGCCAAGACCACTGAGAATTTTTACTACTAGCTCCGATGTGGAAACTGGAGCCCCGGTAGTGACAAGTTCATCCGAGATAGAGCGATACTTTGTAAATATTATGTGACAGGAATAGAATCCTTTGTGAGGCAAGCTAGTTGATCACGGAGACTGAAAATCCGTGTTTGAGATTTGTTTGCGTAGGCAATATATAGAGAATCCCATGCTTGTTTTGTTGTTTGTGCAGCAGTGACAATGGAAGTGATTGTGGGATCAACTGAGGCCATAAGTGCATTTTGGATAAGCTGGTCCTGACGGAACCAGAGGTGAAAGTTATTGGTGGAGTTGTCATCATCAGTTGTGGTAGGTGGGGCTGGTCGATTGCCATCTAAATGACCAAAAATATCATAACCATGCATTAGCATTGAGAATTGGGCTTTCCAGGTTGAGAAGTTATGACTGTCGCTGGGTTTGATAGGTAATTGGGAGGTTGGATTAAATTGGATAATTTTGGTGTTGTTGGCATTGACAATGGTTGTGTTTGTTTCTAAACTAGAAGACATTCTGTTGTGTGATTGAATAAGAAGATGGATCTGACTCGTTAGAGTTTTTGGGTATGCTCTGATACCATAAAGAAGCTCACAAAGGATGGGATAAAAATCAGACAACTTTTATTGAATAATAAACTGGCTTTTAAATACAAATTGCAGCAACAATGAACTCCTTAAAGAGAGGAGTAAGTTCACCATTAACAGCCTATTTGGAAACCTGTGAATTGAATTCATTAACGAATTGAATTCAATTACATTAATGAGATTGACTTGAATTCAATTTACACTGTTTGGAACAAATCCAGTAATATTATAATTGAATTCAATTACAATGTTTGGAACAAATCCAATAATATTATAATTGAATTCAATTATTTCATATGACACATTTACCTCTTTACAAGGTCGTTTTGACAAAGGAATATGTTGTGGACAGGGCGATGCTCATCCATAATTCTAGACAACTATATTATAATAATAAAATAATTATAATAATTACAATAATAATTATAATTATAATTATAATTATTAATATGAGCTAATTTATATTAGTATATTATGATATTTGATTAGTATAGGTCTAATAGTCATATTGTGTCTATGTTATTATTATTAGTAGTATTTAATAATAATAATAATAATTAAAGTAATTAAATTCAACTTAAATTAAAATTTTAAGATAATTATAATATATTATTTGATTGAGTTGAATTTAATTAATTTATTTCCGGAGACAAGTTGAATTCTAATTTAAAAATGTTTGATTAGTTTATATGTGATATTTATTAGGTATGTGTTCTTCCTCTGTGTTCTAAGTTAATACAACTTTCTTCTTGCTATTTCTTCATCGGTATTTGATATAGTCCTCCTCAGCTTCTATCTTTCAATACACCAGCAATAAGAGATTCATGGCTGCCGAGGTTGTGGCAGGATCCTTTCTTAATGCTTTTTTCCATGTACTATTTGACAGAATGGCTTCTCAAAGATTTGCGAACTTCTTCAGACGTCAGAAGCTCAGTGATCATCTCTTGCAGAAGTTGAAGACTGCCATGAACTCCGTTCGAGGTGTTCTTAACGATGCAAAGGAGAAGGAGATCACGAGGCTAGCTATGAAGCAATGGCTTGATGACCTTAAAAATGCCTTCTTTAAAGCTAATGATTTCTTGGACGAGATCGACTATGAAGCTACTCGGCTCGAACTCGAAGCTGAATCTCGATCCATCACAAATGAGGTTCGCAAGTTTCTATGCCCTCAAAATTTGGAACAGAAAGAGACAGGAAGGAATGAAATGAAGTGCCTGCAGTCTCAAGAGTTCAATTCACTCGAGTTTTTGTGTGAATTGAATTTATAAAGGAAGTTGGGTTTCAACCCAAAAGTGAATTGAATTCATGCCATTCCTTTTATTCCAAACAAGTGAATAGATTGAATTCAATTCATTGTTTTCCAAACAGGCTTTAACAGAAACAGTTTAATAAAATCCCATAAACAAAGGGTTGACAAATAACTAACAGACCAAGTAATTACAGCATGTGCTAATAAGCCAAAATCGCCGTCGAAGAGATTGCTGCCCAACCGACCTCTGCCGTCTGCAAAAAGCTTGCTTTTGACTTAATTGGATCGACCCATCTGACTGCTGATCTCTGGGACACTGTCTGTGTTGGTGTTCGCTCCGATCTCCACTTCTCAGATCCCGATGTCACCGTTGCCGCAATCTCTATACTCGCCGCCATGCTGTACTATTCGCTCTCTAAGTTAATAACTGATTCCAATGCTGAAATCTCCGCATGTTTTGATTCTCCTAGGGATAATTTGCAGTTTTCTACTATTGAAACGTTGGGTGCATTTTGGCAAGAGATGATTCTGTTACTTTATGTCAGAACAATGTTAATTTGCTTGATAAGGTCTCACATTCATGGACAAGGATTGGACAGAACATGTTGGACAAGTCTGATTCGGTTTCTAAGGTGGCCTTTGAGTGTCGTAGATTGTTTTAGAAGTTCGATTCCAAGAGGATGAGTAGGGGATAAGTTGGTTGACAGTGAGAATTCATTAACCATTAGGTTTAATTGGGTTTCTTCAATATTGGACTTTGTATGGAGAAATAGGAGGGCTTTGATGTCAAGGTAATGGGTTTTACCCGTCGAAAGCTTCCGGGCAGCTGTGTTTCCAATAGTGTATGCAGTTAAGGCGGTAGCCTCTGGGAAGATGGAGGTTATCAAAAAGCTCTCAAATGCTAAAGGGGCCAATGGAACTGTAGTGGATTCAAATGCTGAGAGATTTATTGGTGTTTCAGATGTTGTCACATATTTAGCGCCATTCTTGGCTTCATCCTTAGATCCAGCTTTGATTTTTGAGGTGGGAATTAATATGTTGTACTTGGTTGATGTGCCTGCAGGAAAGTCGGAGTAGGCTTCACAGTCTGTTATTGCCACTTTGACACTTTGGGATAAGCAGGAATTTTTATTGGCGAGGGAGAGTGTTGTTAGAGCTGTTGTTACCAATCTACATTTACTGGATCTTCATATGCAGGTATTCATCTGATTTTTCTTCTGCCTGAAAGGAAAGATCTTGTTATGGTAAACGAAATATGATAACAAGGGATAGTTCTTAGAATTCCTGTCCTTGGATGCTTGTGTAATATGGGAGAATGCCTGAATTTATCTTTGAGTTTATTCTCTCAATTAAATTGGGTTGGTAGACGAAAACTTAAACTAGCCATAGTTCTAATGGATAAATCGGAGAATGCATGAAGTTAGTCTTGGCTTTATTTTTCCAATGGGAAGTGGGTTGCATAAAGAAATTTAAAATTCATAATTCTCACTGGATAAATGCTTGTTATGGTAGCTAGAATTTCCTAATTTAGCTTTGAACTCTTTTACTTAATTGAGATCAACGTGGAGTTAAAAAAGTGTCACTAAATTGATTTCATATTCATCACGTGAAGTTTTTGTTTGAGGGATTCATTATGTAAGAAGTTGCTTCTTATGGTGAGAAATTTGAGGGCAGAATCGGATTGTATGTGTCCTTTAGCATGCATTTGTCGCACGGCTCTTTGCGTTGACCTTTGCTAATGTCGTACATCTCTTTGCTAGAAGTAAACTTTCTACATTATTAGAATTCTCACCAAAATGTTGGTATCAATTTTCTGCAACATTAGCCTGATAGTTGTTTTGAGATCTAGATCTACAATCAGCAGCCTTGTGTTCATACCTTTCACAATTAAAGCAATTAAAATTACATCTCTTTTAACATTAATTACCTCGTCCTCTCCCTCGACCGGTAGACCCAAAATCATTTCCTCCTACTTTGATTGAATATTCTGGAAATGTTTTCTTTCCCCTAGTTAAAATTATTGGCATGACCTCTTCCTCTAAAACTTCCCTTACATCTGCCTCTAAAATCTCCTCCTCCTCCGTTACTAAAACCACGACTTCTATCATCTACATTTTGATTAGATTCTGCAACATTATTAAAATTCACCTGGTTTTTTAAGGCTTCTTTTGTTGTCTTTTCTGTTTTCTTCGATATTCTGGTAACATGACTTTCAATGCTTCCATGCAACTCTGCTACAGTCATAGACTCTGTATCATGTGACTTTAGTATTGTAGTCACAATATGGTCAAATTTAATAAGCATGATGCGTAGAATCTTTTCCACCATCTTACTATCTGAAATATCATCTCCATATAGCCTCATCTTATTGACAAGAACAATAACACGAGAAAAACATTGTTTAACAGTTTCTGAATTAGATATTTCATACCTCTCATATTCTCTATGTAGGGACTACAATTTGAATTTTTTTAGCCTTATCTATATCTTTGTAAGCTAGCTTTAAGATATTCTACGCTTCTTTGGTAGTTTTAGCATTAACAATTTTGCCAAAAACTGAATAATCTACTCTTTGGTGAATTTGGGATAACACCAACTGGTCCTTCCTTTAATCATTTACATCAACTCCTTCTTGTAAGTCTGGATCAACAAGACTCCAAATATTGTGAGCCTTGAGGTAGGTAGATATTAAAATATCCCAATAATTATAATCAAGTTTACTTTCTAATTTGAGACCTGATCACACAATGTTATAACTGTTTGACATCTCTCACTTTTAAACGGACCACTCTCTCACAAGTATAAGAACAATCTTTCTATTTTTTTCTCACAAATCGCTTTCAAAACTGGAGCTTGATTTAACTAGCTCTGATACCAATTTGATATTATATTACACAACATACTCAAACACACATGAGAGAGAGAGTGGGATAGAAGAAAAGAATAGGAGAATTCATTCAATCCTAAAAAATGCAATACAACTCCAACGATTACACTCCTTTTTTAGAAAACAAAAAGAATAAAATATAAGAGTTTTACTCGTACAAGCGAACATCCTATTGGAACAAAATTTGGTCAAATCATATGAAATGCTTAAGGAAGAAGAAAGCCTCTCTCCACTTGCTTCAAGCACATGATTTCAGTACAAGTTGTTGTCTCTCTCTACTTACTTCATGATGCTTTCGGTTAAAATTTAATGAAGTTGCATGTGTCAATAAATAAATCAAGCTAGCTATGTATGGAAAGGAGAGAGACAACAAACATCTTCATTAAATGGTAGCCAAAATTATAATGGAGCAAGTGGAGAGAGAGGGGCTTTCTTCTGCCTTAAGCATTTTATATGATTTGACTAAATTTTTTGTCCAATAGGATGTTTGCTTATCTGAGTAAAACATTGGTATTTTATTGTTTTTGTTTCCTATAAAAGGAGTGTAACGAAGCCTTAAATGTATTGTACTTTTGGGATTGAATGAATTTTCTTCTTCTTGTCTCTCCCTCTCTTGTATGTGTTGTGTCATATGTATCAAATTGGTATCACGGCTACTTAAATCTAGCTTTAGTTTTTAAAGCGATTTGTGAGAAAAAAATAGAGAGAGTGTTCTTATACTTGTGAGAGAGTGGTTCATTTAAAAGTGAGAGATGTCAAATAGTTATAATATTATATAGTCAAGTCTCATATTAGATAGTAAACTTGATTATAATTATTGAGAGATTTTAATATCTACCCAACTCAAGGTTCACAATATTTGGAGTCTTGTTAATCCAGACTTACACGAAGGAGCTTATGTAAACGCTCAAAGGAAGGGTCAGTTGGCATTATTCCAAATTTACCAGGGAGTAAATTATTCAGTTTTTGACAAAATTGCTAATGCTAAAATTTCCAAAGAAGTGTGGAGGATCTTGAAGCTGGCTTATAAAGGTATGGATAATGCTCAAAAATCCAAATTGATGTCCCCACATAGATAATATAAGAGTTATGAAATATCTAATTCAGAAACTGTTGAACAATATTTTTCTCGTGTTACTGATCTTGTCAACAAGATGAGGATATATGGAGAAGATATTTCAGATGGTAAGGTGGTGGAAAAGATTCTATGCACCATACCAATTAAATTTGACCATGTGTGACTACAATACTAGAGACTATGACTGTTGCATGGAAGCATTGGAAGTCATGTTAGCAGAATATTAGAGAAAACAGAAAAGACAATAGAAGAAGCCTTAAATGATTTGGATCATTTCGTTTGGATGACTAGAGAAAACGTTGTGGCTAAAAGACTGAAGCATACTCAGTCAATATTTTCCAGATCACTACCAATCTTGTTTCTACATCTTTCCTTATCACAACTCGTACCAAGATCACTCTTTCTATTCCTTCTACTCCTCATTTTTAATAAAATCACATTTAATAACAAGTATACCCAAAATTTATCATTGAATGCACGTACCACTTTTTTTTGCGAAAAATTCAATATTTATATGCATATATGCTAACATGATGCATGAACAAGAAAATGTATGGTCTTAGTTTCCCTTTGAGCTCACATGTACCAAGGTTTCGGGTCGTAAACCTTAATATGGGGACGGGATGTTACAATATATATAGCATATTTGTGGGATGTTAAGGAAGTTTAGTGTATCTAAATGAGCTAATCTTTGCTTAACAACAAGCCACATAAGAAAGGAAGCTTCTAGGAGCATCTTTTGATTATAGATAATATCATACCAAATCTACCTATACCTTTGAGGTTTATAAAGCTCCTTACAAGAGCAATTGGTGAATCGGACATTGGGATGTACGAAGGAAAAATTTGAATTGGTTATACAATATATATAGCATCCCCTGACAGGAGTCCTAAAGGTTAGGATTTAGGTTGTACGAAGGAAAAATTTGGAATGAGAACAAGCCTTTAAACAAACTAGACCAGTCATTACCATCCATGATTATATTTACTCTAAAGTTTCTAGGAAGAAGTGCAAGAAGAATAGAGTTAATTCGGATCTATGTAAAGAACGCAACCTACTCCAGTTGTCATACCATAGAGAGTCTCTATTTCATTTCCTATTATGCATTTAATTTCACTTGTTAAGGAGTCTCTTAATTTAATCAGTTGTGACATGAATCAAGTGTTGTGTGGAAACGTTAATAAATTTGAAGTAAAAATAAAATAACAACAAAAATACTAAGATTTTTATATTGGTTCGGCAATGCCTACATCGAATTTGGAGATGATTGAATATTTCACTATAATCAAACGAGAGCATACGATAGTGTTTATCACTCAATTTTCCAAACGACCCAAATTAACCCAAGCTCACACACACCTACTAGGAAGAGAAAACAAAATTATAAATATATTTTTTCTCTCTCCCTCCAGAACTCTCTATTTCCTCTCGAGTTATTTTGCTCTCTCTCACACTAGAAACTCTGCTCTCTTCTTCTCTTGAAAATTTATACTCTCTTCTCTCCATCTTCTTTCATTGTTGTTACTTCTCTTTTATAGAGAATTCAACGAGTGTAAAAGCCAGCTGCATCAAGCGACCATTTCTGACTCAACAATCACCGAAAGCAAGCTTCAAATTTTAAATTTAAGAAGCAAAGATTTCTAACTTTGAGAAGCTACCATTTCTGACTTTGAGACAATACTCAATAATCTCCACCTTGGCTCAAATCCTCGAAGTGAAATTCCCAATGGTCGTCTCCCAATCCCCTACGGGGCAATCAACAAATTTTACAAATGCTAATCAAGTCTAAGCAATGCTTAAACTCGAGTAACAAAACTGGTTTTCTCAACATGCTAGCAGGATTGTTAGCAGTCCCTATTTTCTGAAGAAGAATATCTATCTCATTAATAATCTCACTGGTTGAGCCCAAGTTATCTTATAAATTGGCTGCATTTTTCATAAAAAATAATGTACTTTTTAACTCCTAATTGGTGATTTTTGTGCTTAAACTGATTCCTTATAATGAGCTCATAAGATTTGCAATTTGTTAGTAAAATTGTTGCAAATTGATATTAATTGCATTATAATTTTTATAAGGACATTTAATACTGCAAATTGCTATTTTGTCTTGTAGGAAAACAAGGGAGTCAACTCATCAGAACGTGAGCCTTAAAGCATATCGCGGCGCATCCAGAAGAAGACACGTCATGACGTATGCCAATTTCTATGTCGCGGCGCATAGACAGATAACAGCACGTTGCGAAATCAAATAATTCACTCGTCATGGCGAGCAAACAAGAGTAGCACGTCGCGACGTCAAATAATTCACTCGTCGTGACATGCAGACGAATTCTCGGACTCCAAATAGAAATTTCTCTCACTGTACCTACCCGAACTGACTCCTTTACTTTAAAAACTTTCCAAATTAGGTTAAAGGGATTCAGTTACGAATACAGATATATCGACTACAACATTTACCATTCGGTAGCCAGAGACAACCGAACACTCTCCATCTTACTGCCACCATCATTTTTCCATCTCTGATGCCCACCGTCAGTCTCTGCATCCATGAGTAACGTTGGGACTTCAGCAGTGATGGAGATCCTTGGAGTTATGCACGGCTAAAGGCTTCCGACCTCTTAAAGAGGTAGCAATGGCTTGAGTTCACTGGGGCTTCAAAGGGGAGTAATCCACATTGTCAACATTTAATTATATTATTGTAAATCGCTGAGTTAGGGTTTACGGTAGTATAGTTAGAGATGCATGGTTAGAGTTTAAGCATGTGTTGAACAATGTTTTATGATTTGGACCATGTTATATGTAGAACTTTGATGATTAATATATGAAGTCTCATATATGTCTTTTGGTGATTGCATTAGTCCTCCTTATCTACCTAGTTGTGTTTGATAAAGATGATTATGTTTAATCCGATTGACCACTTGCATTAACTTGTCCATTTCACACACTAAGATGCATTTAACAAGGTTTTAAGAAATGGAGTTCATTAATTAAAACTTTGGACCTAAAGAGTCCTTTAGGGTTGATCTTTTGAACACTTAGTGGAATACATTCCCCGATAAATTGTTTTTAACCATGATAGCCTAAGCTCATTTTCAAGAGGACTTTATCCAACTTGATCATATTTTGAACTTTTGCTTACTTCAAATTCCCAAAAATCCAAAAAGATACTTTTTACAATTTTTTACAATTTTAGTTATTTTCCTCGACTTGATCAACATGCAAATGCCCCTTTTTATCAACTTAATTGCATTTTTGACTATAGGCTAGCTTAAACCATTTTCGTCGGTTCCGATTAAGTGAGACAACCCGAGGTTGCATTCTATACTACAATCCTTGGTATTTATTATTTTTGACCGGTTTCCAAGGATCGATATTTAGATCGAAACGACAGAGCCGCGATCAGTGCCTCTCCTCTTACTCCCAAATCAATAGCCATTTCAAATTGAGAAACCCACAAAGTACATTCACTAAAATTGATCTTAGGATACCTAAACCCATGCATTTTCTAAGCTCTTTGAACCAAAAACCTTCCAAAATCCAAAAGATTAAGCATAAACTTACCTTAAATCTTTACCAAACAATGATTTTCTTGGCTCTAATGGAAGCTCTAATACTCCTCTTCCTTTTTCCCTTCTTAACCAACTTCAAAATCACTCTTTAAGACTAAGAAAAATCAAAACATATGATCGGCTCTTTTGTTCGATATTAAGATCAGTCCCTTGGAAACCGAATCAAAAATTTAATTCCAAGGATTGCAATATAGGATGCAACCTTGGGTTGTCTCACTTAATCGGAACCTAGTGAAAAAGGTCTAAGCTATCCTAATTGTCAAAAATGCAAACAAGGTTGATAAAAGGGGGTTTGGATCATTGGTAGGAATTAAGAAAATTTAACTAAATTAAAGAAGAATGTATAAAAAGGTATTTTTTGGATTTTTAGGAAAATGGAAAGTGAAAACTCAAACAATAATCGAATATGATAAAGTCCTCTTGAAAACAAGCTTAGGCTATCATGGTTTAAAACAAATTTTCCAGGAGTGAAATTCACTAAGTTTTCGAATAACATGTAGGAAAATCCCGTGAGGTACATCACATGTACCAGGTGCGGAAAACAAAAAATTTTTGTTACCGGGACATTCCCGAAGCCAGGATCCATGTGTCTGTATGCAAACTCAAACCTAAATAGCCAATAGAGACTATCTCTAAAGGTATACACGCAGAGATCAGAAAATCTAACCGGGACAAACCCCTTTGACCCGGGAATAGCTAGAACAAATTAAAGCCTGCTAGAGCTTACCTTTGTCCTCTG
>JANZXV010000008.1:8769524-8788152 GCA_027576455.1 Erythroxylum roigii | reverse complement strand
GATAATAATAATACAAACTATTGAATTACAAACCATTCATAATAAAAATACCATTGAATTACATCTTCCTAATCATATTAAATACTAGGGGCATATTCGTCATTTGCACTATTTTCTGTCTCTGTCCCCTACAACCAAACACATCTGTCCTAGAGACGGAGACAAGATTCTCTGTTCTGTCCACCATAAACCAAACAGCTCTCTGTCCCCAGTTTCTATTCCGTTCCGTTCTGTTCCGTTCCGTCTCCAGCTACTAGAAACGCTAACCAAACGCAGCGTTATATCTTTCTCCATTGAGTAATCCAAAGGTGAATCACTCATCTTCACCAACTCCTTATTCATATCCCCTCCTTTTTTTTTATCTTTAGAACCCTTATACCAATCCAGATACCCATGAATTTTGAAACAGGTATCTCGAGTGTGTCTCCTCATTTTACAAAAATCATAATACATGTTCTCCTTATTTATCTGTTTCTTGGAATTACCTCTACCAACTCCTTTTCCACTACTACCAACAAAACCACGCACCAACATTGCACTGCTTATGTTATCAGCAAAGAAATATTCACTTCCCTCTATTTTTCAACCCTAACAACCATCGAGTAAGCCCTATCTACATGAGGCAAAGGATCCATCACAAGAATCTGACTCCTAATTGCATCATATTTCTCATTTAAACTCATCAGAAACTGTACCAATCTATCATTTTTCCCAAATTCAACCAATTGTTTAAGAGACCCATACAAACATTGCTTTTGGGCTCCGCATGAGCATTGCGGAATGGGAGCCAAGCAATTCAACTCATCCCATAATCATTTCAGTTTAGTAAAATACCTGGAGATAGATAAATACCCGTGTGAAATCGAGCTGATCACCGTTGAGCTGATACAGTAGCGACCCATTGCATTCTCCATATCGCCTCTCTAGGTCTTTCAACAAATTCCTAGTTGAGCTCGTGTATAAGAACGACTCGACGATATCCTTGAAGATGGTGTTAAGTATCCACGATGTCACCATAAAGTCCACCCGACACCATCGATCGTAGTCTGGTGAATCTTCCCTTGGCCTCTCACATTTACTGGTGATGAAATCAAGCTTCAACTTCACCCCCAACGCGATTCGCATCACACGACTCTATGATAGGTAGTTATTCCCATTTAATGGAGTCGTGACAAGCACCATTCCTGGATGATCCGAGTTCTGTAGGAACATCGGATTCTCCTCTCTAGCTACACTTCCAAAAGAGGATCTCGAACTAACGTCGTCGACCATGACTCAATCTCGTGGATCTACCCAGAAATCTCTGATACCATGAAGAATTTGTAACTTCTAGGGATTTAGTTTTGTGGGTAAAAGTGATTTTGTAATCATTGTATATTTCTCTTATTATTTATTGAAAGAACAGATGGCATATATACCATCAACGTCTGTGTAAAACAAAATGACATCAGCTACATAAGCTACATACACAAAACGCAAACATCATTTACAGTACTGTACCCAACTCTATACTCTACAATAAACTACTCCATACTATACAGTATAAAAATACAAGTTATTTTACACAGGTTTTAAACTTGACTGAACTTGAATTAAATAGGGTGGATATTCGGGTTGGTTTATCTGGTGCATTATACCATGTGGACGGATCTCTTTAAGCTGTGCGACAACTGCGTAATGATGTTTCGCATGTATCACTTTTGATACGTAGAACTATGTGGATGGATCTCTTCAAGCTGTGCGACAACTGCGTAACGTTGTTTCGCAGGTATCACTTTTGATACTTGGAAGATCCAGTCTTCCATCAAAATTGTAATGTTTTCCTAATCCTACCTGCCTGTATGATGTTCTCTGGTCAGTATTTCTTGAAATGACTTTTTTTAGCATATTCGTGTTGCATATGAACCATGGTCAATCGTCAAACGTTTTTGTTCACTGGATCGAGTACTCTGCAGTGTGACAGTGATACAGTAGGTGTATCAAATTTTTAAAAGTGTGCTCATTGGGTTCAAAGTATTAGAATCAGATATTCTGGTTATAGTATTCCTATCATGTTCCATTAAATTTTATCCACATATTTATGTAGATCTTACATAAATGTATAAATGAAATTTAACAGAACAGGGATAAAACAGAGTAACTGGAACAAATGATTAGATGTACAAGTTTTACGACAGAAGAGGAGGTTCAGACCGAAACTATGAGAACTATTAATTTTGAGATGTTGGCCTTACAAAATCCCTCTAACTGCACGCCTCTTGCTGCAAAATTTCACCCGTTGAATTCTTCCATTTATGGCCTAGTTTACTAGCTATTGTAGAATGTCCTGATACATACATATATGTAGGGAGTGGCTTCAAGGCAACTGCTGTCCAGCAATATGGCTCTTCTCCTTTCCTTAGTGGACTGAAGTCTTTGTCTTTGAAGCCTTTCCACAGAGTACGCTCACACGCCATCCGCACTATGGCAGGTTTTTAGGTGTCAGTATTTCTTGGTGTTTTGATTGTATTATATTTTTTTATTTGGTTATAGTATTTGGTTTGATGAGCTATGAAACTGAATTTTATTTACAAAACTTTCTCATTTGGCATTTGCTTATACCTTTCTTTCAATTGAGAGAAGGCAATTGCTCTAATCAGTGAACCATTATTACTTGAAAATTGCCTCGAACATAGAAAAGATAACCGAAATTGCTTTTGGTGGTTGAAGGTTATTTAACCTATGATATAATACATTACATGTGTGGAAGTGGAACCTGTTGCTTCACGAGTATCTTTGCCAAGTGATGACCATTTTTGCTGTCACCAGCTTTGTTATGCTGCAAAAACATGGCTCGGGGGATTCTTGGGCATGATGGTTTTTGGAGCTAGGGAAGTAAGCAGAAATGTCGATCTGGGTGATGAAACAACCACCATGATGTGCAAATTTGTTGTTCGAGCATCTGAAGCATCAATCATAGAAGAGATTGAATCAAATTTACGAGGCTGGTTGGATGACCTTATTGATGGGGGTGTCGAATACAAGCGTGAAGACGGAGGAGCTGCTGCTGAAAAGCTTAGGATATCGATGGAACGCATCACCATAGACAGCAGAAGAGGTTGCTCATATGGCTTCCAAGAGTGGCACATGCTATGCAAGGAGAGAAACGCAAGAGCTAAGTCACCGTAATTTTCTCCTGGAAGGGGAAAGTCTGTATTTTTAACACGTTAGAATAGGCATAGCAGTATAACTTAAATTTTTGTCTCCTTGGAATATCCCTAGTGTAAATCTTGTATCGGCTAGTGATACTTTGATAATTCTTGAAGCATTTTCTCCACTTGCTGCCTATTGCACTTTCATGGGTCCAATTAGAATTGATTGCAAGAGCTCTTCACAAACATATTAATCTGCACTGGTAATGTTTCCCAATTGTTGCTATATTACACTCATGTGCTGACATTAGGCTACCTCATCAGTTTTAGCTTCGTACTCAAGTTCTACATATGATAATTATAAGGTTTCCATTCTCTGTATGTTACTATTTATCACCTGCAACGCATGCTTGGGAAAAGGAAAGCGGAAGGCAGTGTAAATGCTAAATACTCTAGTAACCAAAATACTCGACTTAGGTCCTGGTGCCATTTCACATGCAACTTTACATTGATTCCACTCTCAAACTGCTGCCATTGTAAACTTCAATGCCTATGATCATGTGTAAAGTCTTAGTAAAGCCCTAACCAAATTATGAGAATAAGACAAGTGACCGATGGAGGAAGGCCTGATACATTAATTAGAAATGAAATCAATGAATTGAACTGTGTTTTCAAGACAGTCGATAGGTCAAAAGAGGAAGTTACTTGCATGTATCCATTTCCCTTACAGAGAATCAGAAGGCAACATCCATCTCTTTGAACATGGAGGCCATAAAAACCAAACATGATTGCCGCCTACAAACATCCTCATCCTTATGTATATTGAAGCGCATGCTTCATGCTTCCTCATAGGTTGAATTTCTGAGGAACAGGGTCAAAGTCATCCAAGTCAAATCTTTGACGCTCCCTCCCAGCCTGCGATGTATATTGAAAACCATCTGATTAGCCCTCAACAAGTTCCTGAACACCCTCCTCTATTAAACATTACAAAAAGAGAACAGGATCACCTTTGCTAGGTATGAAGGATCACAGGACATTAGCTCATCCATTGCAGTCAGCTTCTTTGACAGTGTCATGAATCTTGAAGATTGGACGGACAAAAAAGAAAGGGAAAATAAACAGGTACTCATTCACAACAAATTCAAAATGTCAATTTTCAATCTTGCAATAGCAAAGTTAAAATAAGAATAGAGATTTAATGACAATAAATTTACACTTCTTATAGGACCACATAGAACATGCAAATAGTAAATACATCCAATGTGAACTTAATCAACCATATAGCAGGACCATATAACGTTAATTGTACTTCGCCTAAATATAACATCTAAAAGGTTTCTCTTTGTTTAGATAATTTATGATCTTCAATGATAGTTCAACCGAACTACGAATCCTAAAGTTAAAAGGCATACATCTTATCAACCTCAAAATTGCTTATCAACATTGAAGGGCACAATTGAATAGAGAAAACCAAAAGTGACTATACCTCTGAATTGAGGAGTCAATATGCTCAATCATCTCACAAGTTTTATATTGCTCAGGATCCTCCAAGAATCTAACCATACCATCTTTCTGGTTGATAGTTGCATATATCTGACCATCTTGAATCTAGAATATCACATAGAATCATCACACCTTAGATACTGAATAGTTGAATGCAATGTTGATTATATATTGTCTTCCCTTATTAGGGCAAACTCACAATATGAATTCTTTGTATTTTTTAAGAGAACCAATAGAAAAACTACAAGAAAGAAAAAACAGCAGAAGGAACTACCATTTGAAGCACGTGCATTTCTGCCTCCTTAGAGCTACTGAGCTGCACCGTGTTGGCTATATCTTGAAGGGAAAGAGTCAAATAAGTTTGAGTCAGTCTCTGGATATTTCTTTTATACATGGACGATACAACCTGTTTCACCAGTCCAAAATTCTTATCCTGAAAAGGAAACCAAAGCCCATTTAAGAAGACAGAAAGAACCCGGTGAAGATATTATTTTAAAACAAAATCTCAAAGATGTGATATTGGCCTCACACTTTCAAACTTCTCCCTGTTTGTCTGAACAAATGATTCCAGTTCTGAAATTTTTCCACTGCTATAACTCATAGCCAATTCAATGTAGGGCTGCTCAAGGACCAAAGTACTGTATGAAAAAGGGCTCAACCAAAATAATACAAAGGATTACAAGCAAAAATTGAGAAATAAAATAAAATTTTAGTTAATTTTATAGAAAAAAAGAGTCCACCATAGTTAAATGGTAACGGAAGAAAAATTTCTGGTTAAAAACTTCTATCCATGATGTGGTGGCTAATACGTTCAAGTTAACTCTGACAGAGGTTGAAAGTCTTAATATAAAAAATCTCATCAAGAGTTGCATAAAAAGGCCAAGAAATTTACCATCAGACATAATATGAAAGCTATCTCTATTCTATGACAAATCAAGTATTGCTTATGAGGCTTAAAATAAGTTAGAACACTACACTAAAACATCTATGCAATTATTCCTAGCTACACGACTAACAAGAAGGCCAGCACTGAATATTCCAAATAATTGATCTCAACGAATTAGTTTAATCATTACATTGAAGTTGTCATTATAATCACCTGGCAAAAATTCTTTAAATTCCTCTGAGCAGCTGAAGATGTGTACTTGGGGAGACTGGTAGAGAACTGCTACCACAAGAACATGTAATCAATTAACTTTATACCAAGTCTCGAAAAAGAAATACTTTAAATCTCAGAAAAGAAATGCTTTCAAGGGAAAATGTATCAATAATAAGAAAATTATCAAATATACCTGTCCATATTGAATGAGGGAAACCAACACATATTTTTTGTATGCCTCAACAGCTATAGCATTTATGGTAGACATAGGGGCAGTGAGAACCTGAGATGAGGCAATAAGGATCAGTAATATATCAGATGGTTAAGTCATTGATAGATGATCAAAGCTCAAATAGCCTACATTGTGTAGAAGCTCCAATGCTTTCTGGAAACGCTTTTGCCCAATGCATATCATCCCTCTGTAATATCAAAGACTGAAGTAAGAATTTCCCAACAGAAAGAAATTAATGAAGATCAAAATGTCCAGATACACTAAAATCGTCTCTGCCATACTAGTCATACTGTTGCTTCTTGCAAAAGCGCACTTCCATACATAGGGTATGCTTGGCATTTTTTATGGTTCTAACCATGTAACTGATACATTGCAGGCATATCTAAACTCAATAAATGAAAACTAATCACAATCTAGAACTTGCAGCAGAAATGCATCCTGATTGATAGGTATAAACCTGAACAACAATCAAGTTGCTAAGAATCTAATCAATATTGCAAGCTAGCGCATGCGCGTGCTCGCGAACACAAGCACACACACAAATATTTGTATTTGTGTGTTAAAGAAAAGCCGACCCAATGAGGTAGGAATTATCAGGAACAAAAAGAAAACCTTCCGAAGAAAATCATATTGGCAAAATGAAATAATATTATCAGATTCCATTAATACAATCACCAAGCTGCAAAAGCAACTTACCCATAATAGCAATAAAGGAAAAAATCTCTTGGCTGATCAACCTCAAAGATATCATCCTCTAGAATGGAAATGCCAGCTTTATAACATTTGGCCAACAAACAAAGTTGAAGGAAATCAGGATGCAGCGGAGTCAAATGTTCAGAGTTGAGCTGAACCTTCCGTATAGCTGCTAGCAATGGGGCCACTCCCCGGATAGGTGCTTCAAGCAGCATAACTTGCTCTTTGAACCTCTTACAAACATTAATGACTGCAAACAGAAAATAATTACCTAGAGAACCATGAATCAAATTCGTATTCGAACATTTGACATCCTGAATTATTTAAATTCCAAGTAGGAGACAAGTACACAAATCTGGCGCCATTCTTATCTGCTCTGCAGCACAGAAAGTAATAAATCTGGCCGTGGCGGAGACTATCATATCACTTTGGTCTCCCCAAACAGGACTGGATGTACATGCCTCGCTGCCAAAATGAATAAGCAACAAAACTTAAACAATCCTACTTCTTTCATCCTTCCAATTCCAAAGTTTCACTATACACACTCGTTCGAATACAGGTTCTGTATTATTTTCACCACAAAAAATACACCATAAACATATCATCTTTACGTTTTGGTTTCTCCACAATCAAACAAACCCACGAGTTAAGCGTAACAAATTACCACAACCCCACCTCCTTAGCCAAAACAAGAAAAGTAAAACATCTCATGGAATTATGGACAAGAACCTGGCAAGTAAACCCTAAAGCAGACAAGCACAAAAGATGAAAATCAGAACACTTTAAAGAGAAAGAGAAAAAGAAACATACAGAATGTAGAGGTAACCGAGGGAGTGGACAGAAGGGTCTAGCTGGTGGAGAAAAGGCAGTAACCGAGACGACTCAGAACGGAGCGACTCCTCAGCTTGCTTCAGGTAATTGTGTAGTGCAGACAGATCGGAAGAGCTACCCGATAGCCCCTGGATTTGCGTCACTAGCGATTCTACTGTATTCATTCTTCTTCTTCTTCCTCCTCTTTCTTGAGCTTTCCACTAATGGATCGATCAATACAAGTGATACATGTAGAGTAAGTGAGAGAAGGTAGAGAGAGAATCGAAATTGTACGAAAAAATAAAATTTAAATATGTCAAGGAATGGGATTCTATTGTCTACTTCGGCCCAACTATGGGCCTAGGTTAGTGAATGGATATCAGGCAGTTGATTTCGCGATCAGTTCAGTGGGCTCATAAAGCCTATGAAGTGACAAGATCCCAAAAGCTTGGAGGAAGCAAAAATGGAGTCCGGAGCGAGTCCAAGAAACGGGGAGAGAGTGGGTGATATACTGATACGAGAGATTATGACTTTGTGTACAAGGATGTAGAAGGAGCATCGACGTAGTGGGACGATATACAGAGAAAGCGTGGGAATTTATTCCCAAAGCCTCAACCTTTCACGCCTGCTTCGCATCAAAATTCACTTCCTAAAGACCAAGCCATGGATCGATCACCCGAGCTTGAGGACCTCGATTACGATCGATTTCTTGAAGAGTACTGGTTCTCTTCTCAATTCCTTCTGTCACTCCTTTTCTTGAATAGTTAATTTTTTCAATTGAATTTGGGGTCTGAGAAGGACAGAAATAGGATTGTTATCAGATGGGGGTCGATTAAGTTGCCTTCTTTATTGGATTTTCTTTTCTGGGTCTTTTGTGAAAATGTGCGTTTTTATCTTGCAAACTCTCATCGTGTAGAAGTTGAATTCGACTTTGGTTAGTTGAAGAAGCAAGAAATGAATGGTGTGTGTCAATATAGGAAGAGGAGGTTGGCCGAGATAAGGGAAGCAGCGAAGACTCGGAACATTTATTCCAATTTGGGTTGGTCTGATTTTCTAGAAGACGAGAGGCTTCTCAAGCTCCCCCTGATGTGTGGGTCGTTGTGTTTCTGTCTGAAGACGGGTATTTTCTGGCACACTGTGTTACTTGAAGATGTCTGATTGCGTTTGTTTTCGGTTTTGCACTTGCAGATATCCAGAATGTAGGGTGCTTCTGCAATGCCTGGAACTGGAAGAATTGGAACCCAGATATCCTGCCACAAAATTTGTTAAAATTATATCTACCGATTGTATACCAAACTACCCAGATTGTAACCTCCCCACTCTATTGGTGTACAAAACGGTGCCGTGCGTAGTTTTGCCCGGAGTTGCATCCCTGAAGGTAGTTTGCATGATCTCAGACTACTTGTAGCTCGAGTATTTTGGATTTGTATATAAATTTTTACTCCTCTTTGCTTCACTGGGTATCTATTTTATTTACGCCTTATTGAATCTGATTATATGATGCTTAAAGCATCCCTTCCCAAACGTAGATGTTAATTCTGTAGCCTGTGTGTTTTGGGTTTGTAAATTGTTTCCTGCTTCCCTTTTCGTTTCACAATTTCACTTATAAGACAAGGTCATCGTATTCGAATGTGGCTTCTAGTCTTAGATCTATAAGAATGATGCTGTCTTGCTTTTATTGGTAATTGTAATGCAGTTTGTTCCTGGTTAGTACATAATTTCTCAAACATAGATGTTCCAATGCTGCTGGTTATGCTCTTATCCGTTAGCTTATCTCGTTTATTCTCTGGGCGAGCGTATCAGATAAATACTGATGAGGTATCAGATAAGTTTGTAAGATTTGCAGAGCACTAATATTCTCTCACTCAATTCAACCATTACCTGGGGTGCCACAAATAAATCATGGACTGGACGGGAGGGTGAGCGTTTTCTTTTTCCATGTTGAAAAGGAATTTGATAATTTGTGAATAATACTTTCATTTCCAAGACAAACAAAATATTGAGTTGATGCACCTTCCTAGTAGCTAGCCTAGAGCTTAATTTCACAGATTTCAGCCTCACGCATCACAAAATTTCTTGATGAAAAGTCCATAGAGCGCCTAAAAGGAGTTTCTAGGAGCAAAAAACCAATGACTGTCATTACAACAGCATTTATCCCCAAGCAAATTTTCATTTGGATCTCAGATCCATGGCAGTATTATGATGACCTCGTAGAGAAGGTAAGCCTGGAGAAGAAGAAAATCAGCTACCACTCTCGTAAACTGGACTTAAGTCTCAACTTCTTTCTTTTTTCTCCTGCTGGCATCATTAGTACCGTCCTGCTGCTGTTCAGCCTTTTTCTGAGCTCGAATCATGGCTCGTCTAGCACGCGGTCGCATTTCTCTTACATTTCTGGGGGGCATCTCATATGGTTCAAGAGGTCGATCACCAAAAGGGTGATCATCATTAGCAAAAATCCTCAGTTTTCGATCCCTGTCCTGCACAAAGATGTGACAAGCAAAGTGTTTACCAAATGTTAAGGGCATGCTCCTTATGCCATACTTGAAATCAATAAATAGGAAAAAAATTATTTATCAAATCCAAAATGCCAAATGCTTATACGACTTTTAATTTTCTGAACATAGCATGTATGTGACGCAGTTTTTCTTTTTTCAACTTTTACCAATATGACCAACCATTAGCATAAAAGAAACAAAACCAAGAGCTAAGTTACATGCCAGCACAACAAAGGTGGATAATAGGTTCAATGGAAGTGTGTTGGGCATTGAATTGAAGGGATTACTGAGGCAATGAAGACCTACATGTACCCATCAACCTACATCACGAGGAAGTCACAACGCAAGAACGAGTAAAGTTTTAAGCAAATACATAGTGTCTGGTACAACACTCACATCACGTAATTTATTTCTTGGAAGCATACGTAGGACAGCTTTCCGAATGACTTCTGTGGGATCTTTGGCCATCTGATCCTTTAAACTCCTTTCTTTGAGGTGGCCCACATAACTGATAGGTAACATTTGATAGGACATAAGAAGATGACCCGTGATAGTGTTAGAAATCCAATTCACATGTTTCTACAATTAAAGTTACAGCATAAGCTCAATATGACACCTGAGAGGCTGGGACGTTTAGCGGGAGTTTTTCTAAACCCCAAGCCTGCTATTCATACATTTTTCAAACTTCTTCAACAAAACGGCCATTGAATCTCATAAATAACAAAAGTCAAAATACCCAACTAAGAAAAGGTTCCAGTATAGTAGTCAAAACAAATATGGCAAGCATTCAGTTTTTCAAGGTTTTATTCAGGTGATAACTAATTGGAGCAGATAGTTTTCTATCATCTATGTGTCTGTGCATTCTAGATTTTGCAATTATGAACATGTGCACAATTGTTAGCAAGGGAATGTGATACTTGCCCAGTGTGCCAGCGGTAGAATTTATCAGTCATTTTTCTTCCAGTAACACTCACATCCTTTGCATTAAGCACAATGCACATATCACCATCATCACGATTGGGGGCATATGTTGGCTTATCCTTGCCTTGAAGGACTACAGAAATTTGGGATGCCAACCTTCCAAGGACCTTGAAGGAAAAAAGAATCACATTTTAAATCTTGAGCTTGAAGAACCAAGAAAAGAAATGTCACCTGAAACATTTCAAAATCTTTAACTCATAAAGAAGTGCAGAAAGAAATTTGTTTCAATAGAATTTCTCCTTAACCAATAAGCATATTGAAATTGAAATTGCATTCTCTTTGAAAAGCTCACAGACTCACCTCAGTATTTTTCCAAATGATAATGACAATTAAGATTAGCATTAACAAAGCCACGAGGAAATAAAAGATAATAAAACATAAGTTTTCACAAATGACTTTGATGACACAAAATGCAATTTCTACCCTACAAATTCATCGAATATTGTGAAAGAGAGTGTATTTGAAGGAGATCCAGATCCTACTTGGCCCTTGGCATCAAATACTCTCCACCGCAGACCTTCCAAATTGATACGTCTCAGGCCAGCAAGTGCTTTCTGCAAGCAAAAATCACTTTAACTAAGTGTTAATCATCGAGAACTAAAACAACTGGCGTACCAGCAAGAACACACATTTTCAATTTCCCCAGTCAAATCTATAACGCAAAGAAGCTATCAGGTAAAAGACTTGGTGCTACAAACCATAAGAATTACAAAATTTCCACCGCATGATAGGCAGGATCTCAGAGGCTCCATTTTAAGAATTAGATAAAATCAACAGCCAAATGATGAAAAGTTGCAGCCAATTAAAACCCAAGAGTAAGTCATTTAATAAAATTAAGAAATTAACTTCGCGTGCATCAAACGAAAGCCTGAATTATCATCAATACCCACTATAACAGGTAAATGAATTCAAAGCAAAACTAGAATCTGAACATCTTCGGAAACGGGTTTTCAGAGTTAGAGAGAAAACGCACCTTCATGTTACCCTGAAAGGATGTAGCTGCTTGAGTTGCCATTTTCGTGAAACCTTCTCCCACTTCTCTAACTAGTCTCTCCAATCTCCGCTACACACAAATCATTCACCTAAGTAAGCACCCGAGGTTGTGTGATTCAGGGTTTAAAGGTCGAAACCTTGAAGTGACGCTGCTCCGGAGAGAGACTGAGAGAGGGGTTTTAATTTTATACGTAAACTTGGGCTGTCCAGTCCAGTTTTATCGCAATAACGTAACTTTTGGTTTTGGGTTAGGATTTGAGGACTAGACAATATTCTTCATTCTCCACGTGTTGGTTTAATGAATGCGAATGGGAAATTAACATTTACGCTTCTACTTATTAATATATAAATAAATAATTTATCTATATATAATGAAAAAAATATTTTTATTATTTATAATATTAATAACTACTTAAATTAAGGACATAACATTTTTATTTATACATCAAAATTATTTTTTTTAAAATTAATAAAATAATATTAGTTCACAAGAGGCTCAATTCACACATTATGGTTGTATTGATTGCCAACATAAAGTAGTCATTTTTACGTCAGCATGTTATAGAATCTTTCTATTAGTTAAAAATAAGGCTGTGTACTATTAAACCTTTGTGAATCTTGCGTATCAGCAGAATTTCTAATGATTTGTTGAATGTTATAGACCTTTCAGGCATGCCAAATTAGGCAGGAAAAGATACGGGAGCTTTGCCACTCAGTAGCTCATTTTCTGGAATACTAGGCACTTACAAGGGAAAGTTCCGATGGTCGGCTTGCTCTTAACATAATGTAATACTGACGTGAAGATGACATTCTAGTAGTATCCCAACCCTGGATGTTGGTATATGATAGCCTGCATTCTGTTAGTAGCTATATCTTGTGATTCCACTCCAACCAATAGCTTGCATAAGAACAGGTCTTCTGATGACACCAATACGAAAAGTTGCGTGTTAAAAAGATCCTCAGAGTTCTATTTCAATCAATACAAACACAATCACTAACTTTGGCATATGGACCATGCAAAACTAACACTTAGAAACATCAAAAAGTTCATAGTGCATGGAAACATATCATATTACGGAAATGAAACAAGGTTCTGTCCAGGTTTGGGTGAAACAAATTGGAGTCCCGCTTCCATGGACCTTCAAGATGCCCTGTTCAAGAGAAAGCTGTAGCCAGAACCTCATAACCGTTATTCAGGAAGTTGATGATCTAACTGTGTTGACCCCGCAATGTTTCCATGCCTGGTATTCTGCACCAAGAATGTGAAGAACATTCACTGTGTTCTCAATGATCAAAGTTCAACAATTTGCTCATTGTACAAATTGGCTAGTACTATATTACGTGTTCATCCTCAAGTGCCCTTGTAAACGTCATTGTTTCTTTTAATAGTATAACCAAAAGGAACAGCATATATGTATCGACCAGGCAATTATACCACCTTTTAACTCTTCTGAAATGAGTACATGAGATTGTTATACCATCTGCAAGACTCTCATTGCTCCAGTCCAGGTCGAGGACCTTTAATACTGATTGCATCATCCGCTGCCTTTTGAGACAGCATTTTCTTAATTTTCTTTTTCAAAGTCTTATCGAAGTCAACATAGGACAAGGATAATATCTGGTTCAGTAACAACTTTGCTCCAGATTCCTTCACTAATGCATACCTTGGTTTTATCCTCTCTTCCAAGCTGTAACCAAAATATTGTGGAAATTTGACTAGTTCCTCATTGGAGTAATCCATTGTCAAAAAGAATTTCCACTTTGGTACCAAATTCTCTTCCAAGCTAAAAGTACACAAGGCCCCATATCTAGATATCATAGACCCTATTTCCATCATGCTGTATCCCCTTTCTAAGAAGAACTGTACCACAGGCTTCAAACTGGTTTCTATACTAAGACCAAAAGCCTGTGGACATCGGTAAAGAAGGTTAGCCACATCAACACCCAAAGTATTGAAGTACTCAGCAGTAGGCCGCAGTTTCTCCTCTACGCTGTAACTTATTATGTTTGGACAACGAGTCAGCATCTTACCAATGTGTTCTGATGAGAGGCCCATCTCCTGAAGGAAACTTATGGTCACCTCAATCTTTTGCATGCTGTAAGTAAGAAGTGCTGGGAAGCGGTATATAACCTTTGCCCATTGTCTTTTGTCCACACCTAAATTTTCTAAAAATGCCATGGTGGGAATAAGGTTTTCTGATAGGCTAATTCCACACAACTGAGGCCTTTTGTTGAGGATTGTAGGAAGATCTGACTTAGCAATTCCAAGATCAAGAAGAAACTCAACAACTGGCTTAATTTTCCCCTCCAAGCTGTAGTATGCAAAAGCAGGAAATCTACGTGTGATTCCCTTGATCTGCTCAAGATCCATGCCCAGCTCTATGAGATACAGGATATGTGGAGGAAGCTGTCCAGTAGGTCCCAACTCACTTACTCTAGATACAGCTTTTAGCTTCTTGGAGTCCGCAGTTAAATGGGTAGAAGAAATATGTGTAATAGGTCTGGCTTTAACTGGCGTATTTGGAAAAGTTTCCACTAAGTTTACCAGAATATTTCCATGCTCTTCAAGGAGGGATTCAAGGTAAGGAATAAGAGCATCCCTGATTTCAAGAGTTGTGAGTTCTCGACCTACAAAATCCGGTGGAGTTCATGATTAGTACCAGGGCATTGACTGAATCATAAGCAAATAGAGATATGGCCAAAATGCAATCGAACCTACTAGATACCGAGATTTATGAATAATATGAAGCCTTGAGACAAGGTGATCTATAAAATGGTCTGACTTGTTGATAGTTCTTGCTGCAACTGCCTTACTCACACCTTGTTTCTTTAAGAACAAGGATAACACAGCCCTGGCTTCTTCCTTTTCTGCTGCCAACAGAGTAGGAGACAATGGTCTTGAGCTGAAGACTCCATCTATTTCAGAATCAGCTATTTTCATATCAAAAAGAATGATGAAACAGTCAATGCCAAAAACACATGGTACTAAGACCAGAACAAGCACCACTAACTCCTTACCAAGGGATGCTCGACAAGAGAAAGCTTCTCTTGGCAGAGAGATTCGAGTCCTGTGGAAATGGTATGTCAATGTCAGCACAGTTTTGAAAACAGTAAAAATGAAACAATGACAGTTTACGTGCTAAAAGAATCCTCAAACAAAGCTGGTCCTGCTTAAACCATACTGCAGAAAACCAAAGTCCAGCTTCTGCAAAATTGTAATGGCAAATGACAAGCCATATTACTTTTCCAAAGATCATTCGAAAACGGAATTTTGCTAAGATATAGCTCTACTTGAAGTTAATAAACTAATTTTGCTGATTCATCCTTTACAGATGTTGAAACACTCCAAAACCGAAGAAAGGGCTTTCTTAAACAACTAAAGGTATCAAAGATTATGGAAAACAATGAGCCATATTCTACATAATTGAATTTTTCTCCACCTTTCTGTTTTCATTGTTTAGTTTTTGAGCACTTTGCATAATATTAATTCATACTCAGGGGTGCTATATCAAAGATATTCTTTCAAGAAAAAAGAAGCCACAAAAGAAAGAACCTCAAATATCAACCAGCTAAAAGCAAGCACAGTTTGATCACAAAAAAAAAAAAGATAACTAGTTTTTATGTTATCTTCTTTCCCCAATCCTCGGAAAGGTCTTTCCTCAACTCCCCACCCCCAGTGCTACAACCCTAGAAAGAAGAAGAATAGAAATGAAAACTTGGAGCTCAGTCATTGACATACTAAAACATACAGTAAAACTTGCCCAATAATGACGAGTTTAGCAACAACCCCATCCGAAATCTTAAACCAATTACTGAAAGTCATTACAACCTAACCAACTAGTTCCACCATGGTCTCCCTAAACATGAACTTATAGAGATGTGACAATTGTGTACCAGCTAAATACATTTGTCCTAGAATCAAACAAGCGTTTGGAAGAAAACATAAACCAAAGTAACTTTGAACTGAAAGAATCACCTTGAAATAAAGAGAACTCCTCTGCATGGGTATACAAGGTTAGAAGAGGAAAATGCAGTGAAAGCATCCATTTTTTAGTGTCAGATTTTCTGGGGTTGGCTTGAAAGATAAGCTAGAGTTGAGGTACCAGATAATTCCTCCGATGGGATCTAAGTCTAACGACGCTATTTTTCGCGTGGAGTGAGTGACCAAGCTTGTGAGTGTGAGAGAACGACAAGGGGAAGAAACGTCTGGTGCTGGTTCATGTTTGAGTTCGCGTCAGATTCAGATAACCAGCACCTGCAATCTAACTGTTTTAAAATAATAATATTGAAACGGAAACTTTTTGTTTTACTTATTTTAAAATATCTTATATAATTTAAATTTTTATTATGATATTTAATAAAAATATTTGTTATATCATTAAATTATTTTAATAATTTTTATTAAAATTAAGTTAATATAATTATAAAAATTTATTAACTATAATTTTAATATTTTTAATTACAAAATTAATTTTAGAATAAAAAATCACATATCTTACATATAAATAATAACCACAACTAATATAAGAAAAAGATCGTTTAATTATCATACTGATATAAAACTAAGAATAATATACGTCCAATATATTTCCATGACCTCATAAACATTACAATAAGAGTTCTTACCGAGCAACACGTCAAAGAAGAAGTAAACTCGAAATAAAAATACTTGTAATTAAAAGTTTTATATTTATATTGCATATATAAAATTTAAATTAGACACCACATAACATGTCAATACTTTTTTATTTAAGATTATTTTTTAAGTCACTCTTACTTATCAAACTCAATTCCTCAAAAACCCAATAATCAGCTAAAAGATTGATATGGTCAAGTTAAATTGGATCTACAAACCACTTTTTTATTAAAAGTCCTAATAAACAAATAAAATTAATTTATTAAAAAATTACAAGAAATTATATTCCACTTAAGAATGACAGTAACATATATTTCCTTAAGTTTTAAACTGTATCAAACAATATGGATGAATTCAAATATGTTCCAATTCTTTTCATATCTTGATACATTCACACATTGACTTAAAAATTCCATTGGTGAAATATTTGCAATTTTGAAACACCACTTCAAAATTGATTCCACCAAGCAAGTGTAAGACAACAAAAATAATGTTATAAAATAAATAAAATGATGATTACTTTCTAATAAGTAACAAAGGTGAAAAACTATATGTAGACCAAGATTATGTTTATCTCTTTGACGATGAGCAATGGACATCCTAAAATCACGAAAAGCATGCTTATAAACCTTTATTTGTAAGCTTAGGAGATCTTGCATCATCTTTGTTAAATTTAGTCTAAAATAGACACTAGAATTCAAAAATACCCTAACTACAAACATTAGAGAGTAAATTTGTCTTTCTCATCTCTCATTGGTGACTTCAAGATAACATGTATACAAATAAGACCTATTTTTCAAATAGTCATTGATTGCTTCCTTCGCCCTCTCTATAGTATTACAAAAATAACTCATTGTTGCCTTCTCATCACTATCAACTGGACGAAGTACTCTTACCAAAGACTTACTGTTGGGATCCGATCTCGAAACCGGACCCCAACCGAAAAAGCGGAAACGAAAAGACTAAAGAGTTTGCAGAAGCGGAAGAATCGAAAGCGAAACGAATTCAAAAGCCAATCGACGGGCTAGAAAAACGGAAACAAAAGTGAAAGCGCTAGCTCGGATCAAAACGAAAATGAAAGGACAAAAATGTAAAATACGAAACGATGAACGGAAGCGAATCGAATTCGGAAACAAACGAAAATGAATTCGAACAGATACAAATTTCTGACAAATCGAAGCGGATCCGACATCCGAAGCGTGAACAAAGAAGCTATCACGTTGGAAACCTTAGACTAAATGAATCTGAAAACAGGTATAATTTTTTTCTCTTCTCATTTTCATCTTTATTCAATCTTATTCAAAAACCCTTTTTGATATTTCATCCTCAATGCTACTCAATTCAAAAAAACATTCTTCTTAAACAAGCTATATCACTAATTCATGTTTAACAACCATTTATTCTTATTCTTATTATTAACAAAACTTATTCTAATTATAATTCTCATTATTTGCTATAAAAAATTCGGCAGCATAACGGCTGCATCTCATTAAACCCAAAACCTGCAAAAGGGTTTAAAGACACTTATATCCCAGCACAATCACACAACACAACTCCTCGGACCTCCTGTCCGAAACCAAACTCAATCCTACTCAAAATTCAATCATATTACTATCGTACACAAAACCCAAACCAAACTCATATGAAAATCCATAATCCAGAAACCATACACAAATCTAAATCCATAACTCAAGTCCGTATACAAATTCATTAATTCATACACAAACCTATCCATAATTTAAGTCGATACACAATTCCTGAATGCATACACATCACTACTCAACTATATACCCAATTTCATAATTCACATACATCCTGCAATAATACTTGTAATACATTAATGGGCAATTCCAGCCTTATACAAACCGATACAAAAATCCCAATTTACACAAAATACAAACGATACAAAATCGAACAACACATCTTGCTATTCTTTCATCCGATCTCCTACTCGACTACCTGGAGATGGGGATGAAAGGGGGGTGAGCACAAAGCTCGTGGATAATATGTTTATACATTGAAAGATAAGCGAAAACATTTTTGCAAAAACTTTTG
>JANZXV010000008.1:8753663-8768265 GCA_027576455.1 Erythroxylum roigii | reverse complement strand
TTATAAACTTAATTTTTGTATAATTAAATATCTAAAATCTAAATTCTTATAAGAATATTCAACGAAATACTAAGATATATAATATTCATACCCTTATAATTTTTTTAAAGTAATGTCCTCATAAGTCATTTTATACATAAACAGCTAATACTAAACATCAAATTTTACTAAACATCAAATAACAAACAGTTAATACAATCAGCTGATAGAATCAACTATCAGCTAACTGCTGATAAAATCAGCTAATTGTCAAACAGGACCGATGTCCTTTCACTTAATAATTCAGGTTTCTTCATTATTGAACGGCAACAAAGTCCTACTACTAGAAATTTCCGTCGAGCTGCCTGTAAGGTGCTTATCGAGTATTGTGACGACGTAAAACAAGGCGTAAGAAGGGAAATCATATCCTCTGTCCAGTTTTACTCTATCTTATTCTGTCTCATGAAATCTCAGCCATTTATTTTGCGGGATCCACGCGGACCTCATGCGGACCCCACATAAATAAATGGCTGAGATTTATTGGACACAATAAGACACCATAATATTGGATAGAAGATCTGGACTCGTAAGAAGGGCATGTCGAAAGGCAAGGCAGTGAAGCTTAACTTCTCATTCATATTTTTCTTTTTGTCATATGTCTGTATATTGCCAACTAGATAATGATTAAGTTGTCTTAAAGTTCTTTAAGTATCGCCCTGACGAATTTGAAATGTTACAGGAACATAAATGGGATTGTAGACCATTTCGACCTTAAATAGTTGCCAAGGCTGTGTGCTTGTCAAGTAAAATTTCTGTGTATAAGTTATGAACGATAATCATTGGTTCAAAGGATGAGGAATCATAACAGAGTTGAGAGATATAAAGTCTACTCAAGAAATGTCGCATTCCCAACTTCTTGTCTGTATTGAAACCGAGTGAAGTGATGGAGAACTTGACATGTAAACCATTTGTTGACTTAATTCTGTAGCATAGAGTTGAAGTTAACATTATGGGTTCCGCCGGCAAAGACTTTTCAAGAACCGGGGACATCTAATCTTATATTCTTTAGCATTTCATATGCCCTTCATTCTCGTCTGAAATTATGTAATGTAGGGGGATTGAATGCCCACAAGCGAACATTTGTTTTGTAGTCAAAGAACCATTTTATATGAGATTGCATTGATCACGTCAATAGCCATCGAAGACAAGAAGTCATGAACGCTACTTAACTTTACCAAGAGCATGGAAAATATCATTTACAGCTACTGTAGATCAAAACCTTTACAATGGAACTCCATGGTACATCCTACTTAACAGCGAAGTACTCAGCTAATAGAACTAATCTACTGTCTGAACTTTTATCCCTCAAGAGCTTGCCTACGCCCTCTGTTTACCACAAATGGCCTCCTTTGTCACCAATCTTATGCCTCTGATCCAAAGCTCGGCCTCTTCATAGCCACCATCACAGACGAAGTGCAGCTCCTTGTTCTTGGTGGTTAAAACATGAAACATACCAGGTAGGTCTGCATCACCAGTGTTCTTTCTGTTCCTCTGGAAGGCAGGGCTTGGACCTAGCTCTGCCTTTCGGCATACAACATTTCTCTTGTTTGAAGTGCCCCATTTTAGTACTCCAGTATCTGCAACCATTACTATTTGCTTCTCATGAGGAGCTCCCTTCCCTCCTTTGGTGTGCTTCTGTACATGAGAACCTCGTAAGACCAGGTCGCGAGCAAGCTTGTCAAGTATCACCGCTTCTGCATCATTTCCTACACCATTACTTTTTTTCGCCAGGGACACAGCAGTTTCACCTCTAGTATTCCTGAATTCACAATTAGCCCCTTGAGAAATCAAGAGCTCACACGTGGCCTTGTGGCCTTCCCTTGCTGCTAACATTAGAGGAGAGTAGCCACTGCCATCAGGAACATTTACGTCATAATCTCTTCTAGTCAATAATTTGACAGCATCCAAGTCTCCACGACGAGCTGCACAATGTAATGCATAGAATCCTCCTGCATTCTGGTTGCCCCTTTCAAGTGCAAATTCAAGCATTACCTTCTCGAACATATCATGGTTTTGGTTTATTTCAGACAATTTTATTGCACTTTCACCAGCTTTGTTATGTAACTTTACATCAGCACCTGCATGTACAAGCACCCGGAATACATCAACATGACCCTTCAAAGCAGCAAACATGACAGCTGAGAAACCATTATCATCTTGGTGGTCTAGGTTAATATCTCCCCACATAAGCAGCGCATTTGTAGCCTCTACATCACCTGCTTGAGCTGCAATGATTAGAGAAGAAAAAACAGAAATGTTGCTGGATTTGGGAATCTTTCCAGTCCTGATAACGTCAAGGACCGTTTGTTGAAAACCAAGGTTCCATCTACTTGATACAGCAAGAGAGCTAGCAGATTGTCCAGCAGCGTTAACTAGGCCAAAATCAGCACCCTCCTTGGCCAGTATTCTGAGACATTCTCCATGCTTTTGCTTAACACAAATCATTAAGGCTGTATCACCAGACTCAGTCCTGGAGTTCAGATCACAACCTGAGTCAATTAGGCATTGAAGGACACCTGACAAGCCCAAACGGGCAGCCATGTGAATTGGTCGAGACTTAGTTTTCAATGTCTTGATGGGGCACTCCATATCGGCATATGAGCTCAAAAGAACCTTCACAGCTCCTACATTGCCACAAAGAATAGCATGATGGAGAAGAGTTCTTCCGTAGTGAGGAGTATTGGGTGACACACGTTGCAGAAGCATCCTCAAAATGATGCCAGTAACTTCAAAAAACTCTACTGCACACCAAGTGATGGCATAGGGCTCAGCTAACCCAGCACCCACACGGAACTCTTCTCCTGTACATGTGTCCCATGACCAAGCTCCTAATCTCACATCAACATCTATTCTGGCACCGCCCTGTCAATCCATTAATCACGCATGTTTTCCAGTCATTCAACAGAAATATGCATTACTAAAGGAGGATAACAAAGATGACACAGGTGTTATCCCACAAAAATGAAAGAAAAGGATAAATAAATCAAAGAGAGATCAATTTTTGTGAGATTGTAATCTGTCATTGACTGTGACCAATTGAGCCTCAAGAACAGATTATAATGTGTATTTGTTTAAGTGTCTAGAGACAAGAATATCAAGCAATTTCATCATCAACAATTCACCTCAAAAGGACAGAATAAACAAAAAAGTATTAACCTCATTTGAATCAATTACCACCTCTGAATGAATTCTTACACTTGGAAGGCAAGTATGCTCGAGTAAATCATTCAACTTTTTTAATCTCAATTTCATAACACTGATATTTCATAGCAAAGAAGGTGATTGTCAGGCTTGAATGTATTTCTACCACCCTAGTCCTTTAGAGATTTCAACAGGGAGCACAGATGAAAATTCACCTTTAGCAGCATACGTACAACAGCAGCCTGCCTGCTGACTACAGCAGCAACAAGCGCAGTACAGTGTACACTGGTGTGCAGAGAAGGCTTAGAGGACAGTAGCAGTAATCTACCAGTTGCATTGACGTCCACGCCACACTGCCATTAAGTGAGATCGGCCACATCAATATAGGACGAGTAATTAGTATACTTACTATTCTAGAAGAACCGGTTTCAAATAAAGGAATAACCTTTATGCTTGAAGAATGCATAGTTTGGGAAATCCAATACTTCTCATACTGGGAATGCTATGGGAATTGAAATAAGCTAAAAGAATCACTCGGAGATGAAAAATTACCTTGATGAGAGTGTCCACTACATCTACAAATCCTCTGCAGGATGCTGTGAGAAGTGCATGAACAGCAACATGTGGTCGGACCAAATCAGCGCCAATGAGCAGCTCCGCGGACCTTGCCTGCCCGTAACAGCTTGCTTCCAGCAAAGCATCCTCACAAGCTGGCTGAGATGCTCCAGCTTTAAGTAATATCTCCAGTATCTCATGGTGGCTCTCCCTCGCAGCTGCTGTAGTTGCAAATCCTCTAAAGAGTTTATGGTTCACATCAGCTCCAATGCTCTGCGATTAAGAAAAGTCAAACCTTGCAGTAATTCGTAAGAACAGCGAATAGGCTCCATTAGGTGCCTTGTGCTTACTTCAAAGATTTGTCGCTATGTTTGTTTAAAAGCTTTTATCGGCTAGCGTGAAAACATCGCAGCAGCTTATCAAGCAAATAATTGCATGGCCATCAACAGACAAAGATGGAAATATTACTGACGTGCTAGACAACATGGCAGGGAAGCTATAGTCAAGTGGGCAATAAAATATTTTTAATCATTTAATAAATAGAGGGGATGTAATAGGCTTCCCCCATTAGCCAAGATAACAAGGCCCCAAGCAGACCATGAATGATTTCAGGAAAACAAAAATTAAAAGACTTCCATACAAGAGGCTACCTTGAAACCAAAATTTCCAACTTTTATGAAATTGCTCCACAAAGGAGGACCAAGTCTTCTGTTCCGAAAACCCAGTTCTAGTTCCCCTTAATCTCAATCATTCAATGTAATAAATTGGATAGTTGAAAAAAAAGGAACGGATTTTCCGGAACAGATCGACAAAGTTACCAGAAAACGATAATAATTATGATGTTTGTCTGTCAAGACCAAAATCATAAATACCCGTTATTATGACTCGCGAAAAGTTTCGTTACAACACTAGGCTTCGCTGAAAACTAAAATTGACTCGATTGAAATCTTGCAGAGAAAATATATCCTCCGGTAAATAACTTGCTAGATATCAGCGTAATATGAAACGAAACTACCGCAAATTCCATACAAGTAAAGGCAGAGTTAGTCGTAGACAACCCTGACCTGATTGACGTCTAGAAAGAAAGAAAAAATGCAAACAAAAGAGAGAAAAATTGATTGATGTGTAAGCCGACCACTAAAACTGGGATCAAATCTTCTATGCCCGTAATCCCATGTCGTTACAAATGATTCTATCTATACAAATATGCAAGACTTAAAGAAATATATGGATGGAATAGTTAGAAATAGAATTGGCACAAAATTATAATCACATGAAATCATGTTAGCACAGAATTATGGCACAATTTGAGTCCTACATATTTGAGTGGATGTGATCGTCCAAATCAGAGTTGGCACAAGATTATGGGCATGGATAATTTTATCCCCAAAAGAGAGACTAAAGCGTGAAGAGATTTGTGCTGTGATCAATACAAAATAAAGTGAAAATTATCAAAAATTTTAGCGAATTTCAAATTCATTCGACAGCAGAAGTTAAATGATCAAACAAACTAGATAAAAAGAAACTTAATAAAAATAAGAAAAGAAAGGTCACACATCTAATTTCAACTGAAACCGCTACACAAAATGAGACTCCAGGAGAAATTTCAATTGGAAAGCTTCGAGTCCGACCTTTCTTTTGTTTTTCCCTTTCCATTTTTTCCAGCAACTAAACTACCAATATTTTGCGGACCAATGTTAGGAAAAGCACATTTAACGCCTATAGATTTGCGGTCCACATGATCCGGACAGAGTACAATACTCGCTAGCTCAAATCAGCTCAGAAAGTGTGATTAGGTTGGAAACCAAGGAGCTTTTAAATTTTCAAATGCAACATAAAAGAAAAATGTAGCAATCTCATTACCAGCAATCTCTTGACGAGAGCAACATGTCCTCCATGAACGGCCAGGAACAGAGCGGTTACGTCGGTTTTAAACTCCTCGAAGTCAAAGCGAACTTCGCAGGGCAGTTCCCCGCGCAAAACGACCTCGCTCTTCCTGCTCTTCAAGCACACAGCTCCGACGAAGTTGACGTCGACGAAAGGGTCGGCGATGCACAGGAGAGAAGTGGCGAGATCGCCGGCGAGAATTGAATCGAGAAGGCGTTGGGAGATCTCGGCCTCGTAATCGACGGGAACCACCTGCTTGCCTGAGAACACCGTCATTGGTGAGAGGACGCGTGGCGTAACCTCAGTGCTATTCAATTATGCTTCCGTTCTGTCCTCTCACTCACTCACTGTCTTGTGTTTGTTTGTTTGTTTGTGTTAGCGGGACGCGAGACTGAAGAGATGGGGAGAGAAAGAAACTTGAAAGAAGTGAGCGCCAGAGTAGTGTGTGCAGAGGTTTGTACTTATTTATAGAACCATGTTGTCCTATATTTAATTAATACGACGTTAGATTTGATAATAAATTATATAGATTATTACATTTAACGTTTTAACAGTGAGTGGCCGGTCAAATGTTGTCTATCAGATTCAAATGTTGACTGATGGGTCCAGTGGTCATGGACGAGCGGCGATGTTGGTGGCTCCGCCAAAGTAACGACGTGCATTATTGCAGAAGCAACGTAAGATCTTCCTCTTATAATATATTTTAATTTACACGGTCTTAATTGGATTATATATTGTAATAAATTAATAATTTAAAATCACGAGTTGTTATAATGTATTATCATATGTGACCTTAACCTTATAGTGTTTAGGAATTCGTACACAAGATTTCTAATACTCCAAACTTATTCGAGAGGGGGGAAAAAAAAGACAGCTAAAAATTAGAAGTAGGAAACAAAAATACTTTGTCAGGTGCTCCTACTACTCTTTCAGGGTTTCTTTGTCAGTTTTGGAATCCATCCCTTCAAGTTGTTGCTTAGTTGACAGGGTCAAATATCTGTCCACTTCTACTCTTTTACAGTTTACTTGCTGAAGAGGCTACCAGTCAATCCGATTAAAGACGTCCTGCAAGTTATTGAAGTGAAATGATAAATTTATGATTGTTTTGCCCAAGCTCGACTGACAAGACTGCATAGACGACTTTCCAGAAGCAGCCGGTGGTGTCTGTCCATAAAAACAAAAAATGTAAGCAGCTTAAATACTTTTTTACATGTAATGGAAAATTTCTTCAGTACAATGGGACCGTATAATCCCATAGGTACACGTCATGATATTTGCAAGTTGGACGGAAGAGGACCCACGAAGTGGTGATATCAGAGTACAGCTGGATGTACCAGAGCTCAATCCCAGTGGCGGATCTTGGTGAATCTTATAGGCCCCTACCTTCCCCTATAAAACTAAAGAGTATGCATTGTCGCATTCGGTTGCAGCTAAGCTAGACAGTCAGCAGTGAACTCGACGAGTACCTCACACACCACGTGGCACAACAAGAGAGACCTCCTGCCAGCTGGAGTATGGTAGCTGCCGACCGCATGGCTTGGGTATATACGGTAAAAGGATTTGTGGTATTATCCATTTTGCAACTTTTCCAACTCTTTTACCATTTTACAATGATTTTTGAAATTCAAACCATTGTTTTAAAAATTATATTAGAAATTAAATTGTCAAAATAAAATTTTAAAATTTAATGATTTAATGGATCATAAAATTAGTATATATTAAAAATTAAATGCTTATAACTTATAAATTATTTTATATATTTTTTAAATTTTATTTAATCCTTAATAAGAATGGCATAGTCCATAAGAATTGTAAACCTGAGAAGTAAACTATCAAAGATGGTGTTAATCAAACAACCATAAAGGTCAAGGCTTTGGTTTATTTTGCATGTTGAATTGGTGTATTGATGACAGTTGATCATTATTAATCTTAATAGTGTCAAACGATTCAGAATATGTTTGAGACCCAAGAATTGCAATCCAAATGGAGACAGAAGTACACCTATTTGGACAGGGGACAATAATTTCTGACAAAAATAACCGTCTTGCCTTCTCTCCTTAATTATTTTCCTTTTTTTAATCTTTTTTATGTATTTGATTTACTGAATTATAATTGAAGCTTTATTTGTTTTTTTAACCAGCCAGATGTTCTGGTTGAGTTCGAACTGTCATCTAAATTAATCTTCACTCGTATTTTGTGAGATTTCGAAAAGTAGCTTAGCACTATCATCAAATAATTAACACCGAACTTTGCTTAAGCAAATATCAACCCCTTACCACTGAACTTCGGTGCTTGGTGGTTTGAGGCTTTATTTTATTGAGAAGGATTTATCAGAACGCATGATGTCTACTTATACTATGCATGGCATAGTCCATTGAACTGCGGGAAAACGACAAGATCTATGTATACCGAGTAAAATGCTATAAAAATACACCGCCTCAATTAATTTTAGAGATAAGATGCATCATAAAATATACCTATGACGAATCTATCCATCAGGTGACGAAACAAAATCTTGATAAGAATGTACGCATACAGAATGCCCATAAATCATGTTTCTTCACATTGAGCCCCTTCCTCCATTGATTGTACGGATTTAGCTAACTTTGGTATTCAGAGATGAACAAAGACAAAATGTATTGCCTTTCAGGGGTTAGTTCGTGGGGTTTCTCTAAGGTCTCCCCGAATGAAAAGTCTTTGTGCTTGAGTAATTATCTTCATTTTAAAAGTTATTGTAATAATAAAAGCTGAGATTGTTCTATGTTAAAGAGTAATGCATCTAGGCTCCCTAAGAAAAGATAAGCTATAGTGTGTTGTTGACGAGATTAAAAGGAAAAAAGTGTGAAGTTGAGTTGATCACTCCTTTTGAGGCCTCCAAAGTGGCCCTTAAAAAAAGTAAATACGAGTTCTTAAAATCATAATGGTTCAGCAGACGATGATCCATGACCACGTCCCTACATGTGATGGGGAAGTCTTTACAGTTTAGACCATAAGGGCTGGTCATCAACCGAATGGCTGTTTGATTAATATATTTCAAAATTCCCTTCATTGAAGGTGACTGTAAGGGTCACCGGAGGTGGTGGTGGACGGCTACAGCCTACAGCAACTCATGTGAGCGTCTTTAATATGGTCTTAGCTATCTTTTATCATGTCCTACGTACGCTATTGTTAGTTCTCATGTCAACTTCTCTGAAGATAAGTACGTACGGATGGTAGTTGACTGTTAAACCTTGCATGCCAAATTGCCATTGCCTCCCCGTACTTCTCTTAAAGACTTTATCGGGAAATGCAGCAAGGTAGCTCAGAACTCGAGCGGCTGTACAATGGTAAGTACCGGTTCCACAGGTGAAAGTTCAATGCTTTTAGAAGTAGGAACGTTGCACCAAGTGGCGTTATCCCGTGATTAAAGTTGAGAGCCTTAACATGTAATTGCTTGTAATGTGAAACCTTTAACATATCGCTTAACGTGGTTAGTGGTCGAAGTTTTTCTAATTATTCTTCTAATCTAGAATTGATGAATAGTTGATGCTAACGTAATTCAGAGACTTAGTTTAGAATTATGGTACCTAAAATAAAATAAACTAAACTAAACTAAACCTATATATGTTGGGGCAACGCCCATGGGATATTTGAGTTATGAATTCCACTGTGTTTATACCTCTGTTTGGTGGGACTTATACTAATAAAACTTTTATTAGTTTTTCTGTAGATCTTTTTTAAAAGAATTTTTTTAATAAGTTAGTTGACTGTTTGACTGTCATTTAAAAAAAGAGTTTCATACAGCAGACTGTTTGGCAACATAAAAACAAAAAATATGTTTAATTTAATTATATTTAATTTTGTAATAAAAATATTTATGAATCTTATAAATGTTATTTAAAGTATATTAAACAATATGCAAATCACAAAATATTAATTATTATATAATTTTAAATCATATGAAACATAAATAAAAATATATCTGACAAAATCTTTTATATAGATTATAATATAAGTAAAACTAATATTAAAAATAAATATTAAAACATATAAAAAAGCCAAATTATATTATATAAATCCCAAAATAAATATTTAAGTTGAGTAAATAGTTAGACACATAATAAATTATGTATTTTATTGTAATAGAAAAGATGAGTTTGCAAGATAAACGTGAAGATGAGTTTGTGGGTATTGTGAGAATTATGTGTAAAATATAAGGACAAAGGAAACTAAAAAATAGACTCATTAATTGATCTGAAAAATCTACCCAAAAAAATCATTTGAAAGGCTTTTTTTAGAAGCTTCAAATCTGAGCTTCTTAAAAAGCTATATTTTGATTGCTAAAAAAGTTATATCTATTAAAGAAGTATTTTTTATTTTATAGTTAAACACTTATTTTTTTATAAAAGGCTTTTATGGTTAAAAAAAAGTACTTATTAATCTCTCAAAAACTCATCCAAACAGGCAATAATAGCCACCGGAGAATCAAGCAACTTTTCTTGTCGATGTCTCAACAATTTGTGTCCTTTTGATAAATCAGTTGGAACACCAAAAGAAAACAACGTGCTTCTCCATCATAAAAGTTAAATGGTGTAGAACACCATTTTCTTTAATTGTATAAAGTTGGTTTATTTTCTCCTCAAAACATTTGATCAACGTACCCAAAATAAGATAAAAGTTCATTTACTAAAGGTTTCCGACGACAAAATTCACTTAAAGAAAGAAGGTTAGAATGTAGGAGTAGACAACTCTTAACATTAGTCCATTCAAATAAAAGACTAAGGGTGTTGATACATATGTGGTGAGAAGATCAAGAAGGGTGTCTATCAAAAATCTAAAATACTTAGATTACAAGTAACATATTTATTGAGTAGAGATTTGTTTGTTTAATATTTGAATTGGTCATGATTATGATAGCTATTTCTTTGCCACTAGCCAGTCATGTCCTTTTTTTTAAGAAAAGTTGTTGAGTCTATTATGTATTCATATCGTTCAAATAACTCATTGGTTAATTATGGCCACAAGCACAATACTCTTTTTTTTCAAACAGTTCTAACTGTAACCAATAAGGTGTGCATAATGAAATTTATTGAGCACCACTCAAGTGCTACTTAAATTTTCATTGACTTACTCAGCTTAAGTTAATGTCAATGTATCCTGTGCATAAGATTCTCCACTTTATAAAGGTCCGGAGAGAATCATAATTTATGAAACATTTTCTTCGTCTATTGACAAAGAAACTATTTTCTGTGACCCAAAATTCCTTATGCTTACTATTTTTTAAGTTTTTATAATTAGACAAAGTCCATTTATTTCAATTCATGCTTTAGATAACTAGAGTAACAAAGCTAAAATAAGAGAAAACTCCAAAAGAGGAGCAAAGGATTTCACCAACTTAATTCTCCCGTAAATTCACCAAGGAAGGGAAGATTGGAATGTCAAAACTATCGAGTATTGTGATCTCTTAATCGTAGCGTATGCAAGCAAACAACTCGTTCTGTTAGAAATTGAGAAGGGGCATAAATCCTAGTGAAATAACTTATGTTTTATGTTTGTCCTTAGTAAATGGTTTTATAATATTAACATACAAACTCAACATTCTTGACTCTTCTTCAATTTAAAACATTTTCAAATAATATCTTGTAAAATGTTGCAAGTTCTTTTGTTTACTATTTAAAAAAAATTGAATGGAATCTTAAAATAAAAAAAGGAAATTGCAAAATTTGATTTATATTTAAGGCACAACATATATATTCCTTTTAAATAAATACATCTAAAGAATCAATAATAATATAAAACATATTATTTTCTAACCAGTCCACGAGACTCTTCGTTTTCTAAGAATATGGAGAGGGTCATAATATATACAATCTTTCCTTTATATTTTTACAAACAAGCATTTTATGAATTATAAAAAGACAATTTTCTGTTTTTGTTCTTGATTAATTTTATTTGGTTTAGGAAGGATGTAAATATAAATGAGAAACAAAATAACTATATCGAAGATTTATCAGTTTTTTCATTTTCATATTTACATCCTTAATCCTTCCCTTCTTGCATTTATTCGGGTAACGTTTCCAATTGCAGTGTCCTTCCACATCTCAGAATTAAGGGACAAAGTGAAATTCTCTTTAAGATCTCGAAGATGCTTCAAGAAATATATTGTCTGGACTTATACAATTCAGTTCTTTTGCGATTTTTGAGTTAGTTCTTGCATTATCTACTGCAATAAAAGAATTTATTAAATATAACATGAATCTTAATTATATGTGGGTAGGTCGGCCATACTAGGCCCAATCCCAGGCCCAGGCATCGACGGCCCATTTGTAGGTGGTAATCTCCCATGCAAACGTAAAGACCTAAACCTAGCAGTTATTCCAGGTATATAAGGTACTACTTTGCCATGATACAGGTACGACATTAGAACCCTGATTTTCTCTGTTCTTAGCTACCAAAACCCCCACCAAAAGACTAACTTGAGCATCGGAGGGGCCTGCCGGCAATCAACCCCCGGCGTGCCTTGTGCTGTTTTGCAGGTATTCTCTTGCTAAGGTCAATCAGAATTATGGATCCAGGCAACGGTGTCCAGCCCCATTAAGATCAGACAGAACCAGTTGGCGCCCACCGTGGGGCCGGGTGTCAAGGCACCACGTCTAGAACCACTCAGATAAGTCAGGCGACAGCAGTCAATCCTGATGTAGCCGCCGTCGCGGCACTTGCATTGCAACGAATAGGCTTGCGATTACCCACTGCCCTTCCGTTGACGCTGCCTCAACCCGTCACCCAAAACCCTAGTGCAGATGAGCTACCACCAAATAACCGCACACAATCTTCACACCCAGAGGATCAACCACAACCTCAAAACCGAGATCAAGAAGCACAGAGAGTAGCCCTAGAGGACAATGCCGGAACCACTTCGCACCCTGCACCACAACAAGTCTCCCTCACCCAACAACAAATAGAAGAAGCGGCCAATCTATTGATTCGCCAGATTTTGCAGTCTAAACCGGAACAGCGGCAAACCCCCGCTCGGCAGATTAGTGTGATGGTTGATCGGCATTCTGCTGAAGCCCCTGGAGAAAATCGTGAATGATCGAATTAACATAGCCATGAACTCCCGTCCGGATCAACCATCAATACGATATAGCTCTCCTTTTATCCCGGAGATCCTGGATAGCCTCCCAGCAGTTGGCACTAAGATACCGATGCCCAAAAAATATACTGGAAAGATCGATCCCCTCGACTATCTACAGCACTTCTAGTCGATGATGAACCTGCATTGCGTCCCTGATGCCATTTAATGTAAGGCTTTCTGCACAGCCCTTTAAGAAGGAGCCCGAAGATGGTTCAACAGTTTGCCCCAGCGTTGCATCAGTTGTTTTGAAGATTTCAAGTTGCTGTTCCTCAACCAGTTTGCTACGAGTAAACGACCACAGAAGATTGCCTTGGAAGTGATGCAGTTGACCCAAGGAAGGAACGAAAGTTTGCGGGAGTTCATCACTCGGTTCAACAATGAAGCTATCGAAGTTCCTGACCTCACCTGCTCGTCCATGTTGGCTTCCCTGATGAGCAATACGAGGGATGAAGAGTTCAAGAAGTCTCTGGCTCTTGATCAGCCCAGATCTATCCAAGAGATAAGAAATCGGGTAGATAAATATATCTAGCTAGAGGAAGTGTTACGTAGAGCGGATGACCTCGGGCCGAGTGGAAGAGCCGAGGATTCGCATAAACGGCAGAAGGATCAGTCTAGCTGGAGAAAGCCGATCGACCGACAGGATCCACGACGCGAATCCTTCACCCCGCTCAACAGGCAGTATGCGGAAGTATTGGAGGTCATGAGAGTTGAAGGGGAACCCCTTCGAGAACCTAATACGTTGAAAACTCCCCTCAAAAAGCAAGATCCCTCTTTATATTATCGTTTCCATAGAGATGTTGGTCATGACACGGAGGATTGCTGGGACTTAAAGAAAGAAATTGAACTCCTTATCCAAAGAGGAAGGATGGATAGATTTTTGACGTACGAAAAAAATGCCGACCGAGATAATGAAGGTAGGAGCGGTCGGTCTGACAATAGGAGAACGTCTCGGAGGCAAAATAACATGAACAAGGGAGGGAGGCAGAACAGAAATACGGACGACCGACATGACACGAGAGGACAGTCCATGGCAAGAGGTGATAGAAACACCGAACAATAGGATGACCGACCGGTCAGGGTCATTAACTGAGGCCGTGGAACCCACAAAACCTGAAGACATTTTTGCCAATAGATAAGCTTTACTTTATTTATTTCTCTGTCTTGTACTTTATTATTGCTTACGCATTTGCGCATGTAATTCGTGGGTACCTTTTTCCTGATCTTGCCAGTCAGGTTTTTTAACGGCCCACACCCTCATCATTATCAATAAAGAGTTTCAAACTTCTTGGCAGAAAAAGTCTCATTAAAATGGGCTAAGGGGAGAACATTCTACCGATTGTTTGTCATCGACATCGCTTGGCTAGGTTGCCAAGACAGGATCTTGGAACTAGGCGATGCTAAGAAAATAATCTTGGATCGCTCGGCTTCGACATCGCTCGGCCAGGTTGCCAAGACATGGTCTTGGAACCAGGCGATGCCAAGAAAACAATCTTGGATCACTCGGCTTCGACATCGCTCGGCCAGGTTGCTAAGACAAGATCTTGGAACCAGGCGATGCCAAGAAAACAATCTTGGATCGCTCGGCTTCGACATCGCTTGGTCAGGTTTCCAAGATAGGATCTTGGAACCAGGCGATGCCAAGAAAACAATCTTGGATTGCTCGGCTTCGACATCGTTCGGCCAGGTTCTCTCGCCTCGGTCAACCATGATTCTCTCAAACCCTACAACCGATCGACGCATATTGAACGCACTCGTTCGCTGCCTACTATTTGAAAAGATAGTCCCTCACACGAAACTAATGACAGTCTAAGCTTAATTCACAGAATAAAGAAGACAACGGAGAACTAAAATAAGAAAGGTTTTATT
>JANZXV010000008.1:8707099-8725458 GCA_027576455.1 Erythroxylum roigii | reverse complement strand
GGTAAGTGGAAGAGAGAGGAAAAGGGTCCGTGACCCATTTGAGACCCAATAATTTAATACCCAATAACCATTATCTTAGGTGCTTTTTCGAGGGACTCAATCTATACATTACATGGGACATAAAATAGTCTAACAGCATATGTACACAACTACTGTCGCAGCCCATTGGCGGTCGTTTTTCAAGTTGGTGGGATCCTTTTGATCGTGACTTTCCTGTAGACAGTCTATGCCATAAAATAGAAGGCTTAATGCAATGTTTAGAGTTCCTGGCGTGAAAATGCATCCTTATCCTTTTTTTAATGTCATGTACGTTAAGTACAGTACTACTTGATGTTGTTTGTTCCATGTAAAGTAGCTATTATTTTGTTCTGAGTATTGTGTATTAAATAACTATATCCATAATCTGTCTTTCATGATGTTTACGTGAGAATTATTAGGAGGGTGAATGAGCTCAAAGAAATCTTTATTGAAATTTGTAAAACAGCAGTAAACTACGTTCGTGCAGCTGGTTTGCCCGAGAGGTTAAGGGGGAAGACTTAAGATCTTCTGCACATAAGTGCGCGTGGGTTCGAACCCCACAGCCAGCACATGCAGTCTAAACTATGTTTCGATTCGAATTACAGTTTTCATCGAACAGACTATTTAAATATGAATTTTCTTTTATCCGGTGAAAAATTAAATCTACTCATTACATTGACTGCAAATTTCTGTTTGCATTTCAGTTAAAGGACATATCGATGTTATTAATATTTATTGTTCGTTTTAATTTTGGCTTAAGCATGTTAATAATTAAGATTTTTAAAATATACGGTAAATCACGTCAATAAAAATAATGGAGATAATAATATTATGTTAGAATTGAAAAATATCAAATTTTACTTAATTTTATAATTATCATGTGAAAATTTAAACCTACTCGTTATATTTGGTGCAAATTTTTGTTTGCATTTAAGTTATGTGACTAAACTACATGTCATGTTATTAATCTTTATTGTTTGTTTAATTTTAGCTTATGCATATTAATAATTAAAGTTTCTAAAACACGTGATACGGAGCTAATAACGTTAAGTTAGAATTTTAAAAAATAAATATTTAATTATTTAATTATTACGTTTAAATTTTCAATTATAATTATAAAATTGAGTAAATTAGAGTTTTTTTTATAATTAACCCTTGCAACGACAGGAAGAAACTTTTTGTTTGACATTTCTTTTTCAGATAGAATGAACACTTAAAACTAAGGACTTTAAGTTAGTAGTAATATAATATATAAAGAAAGAAAGAAAGAAACTTTGATCTTATTATATTCCGTTGACATTAGATGAGATTTAAGCTTATCACCTCCAACAAGAAACAAATTTCGTCTTTGTATTTGAGAAAACATTCGTGTAATCCACGACTGAATTTAGAAGCATCTTCATAATTTTCAAGAACCAGCAGAAAAAAAAAAGTCAATTCCTGATTTCTGTAAAAGAAACAAAAGGCAATTCGTTTTTGTGTTAGTGGATAAGGAGTTTTCGGCGGTTGGTCTGTGTCAACTCCTGTATGTATGTCGCAAAACCCAGTTTTCCTTTTCCTAATGTTGTCAAACACCTAATTTAACTACCAACAACCTAACCTTACCAAGCCAATCACACAAATTAACCGCACCACGACCAAATATCCAATCCCGTGTGTGGCCCATGACTCACGCCATGCATGAGAATGACATGAGCCATATCATCAAAACCCGGCCCACAAAGTCGGCGTTGGTTTCTGCAATTCTTTATTTCAGAAACCACCCTGCATCTTCCATTTACCTTCCAGAGAATATCCCACCGTGAACTTCGAAACCTCCTTAAGTTCATTGGCTGGTCAGTCACGTTACGCGCAACCTCCATGGATGGGATATCTGTTCCATGACGTATACACCGACCTATTGCCCTTTCTCTATTATATATATATACACCTTCCATAGCAATTGATACAATTTCCATTGTTCTCTTAACTTCTTTCTTTTGTTCATAAACATCACCAGTTTTAACGTATAGTGGTGCTCATCTTTGTAGTTGTTTGTTTGTTTTGGCCTACTTTACGTAATAGCTTATAGATGTGTAATCATACGTTGGAAAAGTTGAAACAGTACGAGCAAGTGTTCAAGCACTTCGATGAGAATGGAGATGGAAAGATATCACCTTTGGAGCTGCAACGATGTGTTGCAGACGTCGGACGAGAGCTGTCGTTCGCGGAGGCGGAGGCGGCGGTGAAGTATTCGGATTCGGACGGAGATGGGTTTCTGGGGTTGGAAGATTTCATAAGGTTTGTGGAAGGAGGTGAACAGGAAGATAAAGTGAAGGATTTGAAGGAGGCTTTTAAGATGTATGAAATGGAAGGAAGTGGTTGTATAACACCCAAGAGCTTGAAGAAGATGTTGAGTAGAATGGGTGAGTCTAAAAGTATTGATGAGTGCAAGAATATGATAGCTCAGTTCGATCTTGATGGGGATGGGGTGCTCGATTTCGATGAGTTTAAGGTCATGATGTTCTGATTTATTGGTTAAGAGTTTGGACATTCTTTTTTTCTCTTAATAACTCAGTTTCGGGCAAAGCCAGACAATTTTGGAACCTACAAGCCACCTACTCAGACTCACAGATAGGTAAATTCGGGTATAATCTTAGATAGTATAAGAGATATCTGATTTTGAAAGATGGTCACCACTAAAGGCGAACTCACAATTTTCACACAATCCTCTCCCCCTTGCTACCGCTGGGCTACTCCAGTGAGGGGCGGGACATTCATTTTCTTGTGCATATTGAGAGATGCATTCGTTCATCGCCACGATTTGGTTTGTAATAAAAAAAATCATATGGATATGCCTTTCCATTTTATGGTAGAGTTGTTTACAATGATGGCTCATGTGTCTTTTCCTTTTCTTTCTGCAAATTTATTTGTGGAAGATCAACCACTTGGGATAAATTCTGTCTCTATATGCATGCATGAAAATTTCCAAAATTTTGAAAGATAAATAGATAATCAACATACACAAATGAAAGTCATCTATCTCTTTATACCACATTGTAATTTTGAGTGATGAATGCATTGCACTTCTTGGGGTTTCACAATGCCAAATTATTAAGAATTCGAATGGGTATCTAATGTACAAGGCTCTAGCTTTGCAGGGATCTAGAGAGGATCATAATGTACGTATCATTCATTTGTATTTTTACAAATAAGTTGTTTTCGAGACTTGAACCTGTAATCTTATGATCACAAAAAAGTAACTTTACAAGTTACTCCGAAACTCACCCTCTAACATTTAGAAAATACATAATGTTGCAAATTCAAAACTATACTGTGAATAAAAATCCTTAAAAGGATGTAACACCCACGTACTTCCTAAGAGGATATACAAGTGTTACACAAAACAATACGGAAGCATTTCAAAACATATTAAACATTCATTACGTGCATTTCAATCTAATTCAAACATTATTCTTATATCATTTGGCATATCATAAAATTTAGATTGCTACTTACCTATTAGGCTTCCAATTCAACTCAAAGCTTTAGATTATACTAGTCCTCCCAAGTAAGCAAAATTCAACGCAAATTTATAATCATATCCAGCTAGTTTTATGGCAATGCGGTGAAGGATAACATATCCGTTGATTAAGAAAACAAAATGTTGACGACTATAGTGACAACAAAAAGGTTACAAATATTATGAAATTTGGTGATTTAAATAGTTTCTAGAAGTTAAACGGGCAAGATAAGAAGTTTAAAGTTTAAAAGGTTTAATTGTCATAAAATTAACTAACTATTGAATAAAATTAAAGAATTTAAAATATCATTGAAAGGTATTATCCTTACTAATCGAAAAATTTAAAGTTTAATTGTAAAAAAAATTAAATGAAAATTTAATTGATTTGTTTTGATTTACAAAAACTTATTAATTTAACAAATTTGATATAATAATTAATGAATTGATCATGTTTTAATAATAAAAGTTATAAAAGTACATAGATTCGAAAAGTTAAAAAATGAACAAAAAAATTAGATATTTAAGATTTTTATAATTAAATCGATAAGAATTTTCTGATCATTCATATTTAAGACGAGTAAAGTATGTATTCAAGTTCCGAGTAAGAAAAAGATGGGGCGGAGGAAAAAGAAAAGAAAATGGGTATCATCTAGTTGCAAGTAAACTAAGCATAATCATTCAACCAGGAAATTAAGCAATGGAAAACGTTCATTTTTTTTCCACCAATCATTTTAAGGCTCAGCAAAAGCACTGAATTGTATTTTCAAATAAACAAAAGTGACATGAGATCACAATTTTATGATTTTGTTTTTAGGACATAATAGTAGAACATATGTTCCTTGCTGTCTTATTTATGATACGAACATATATAAGCACATAGTTGCTGACTTGCTGGTAAGCCTGAAATTTAGGACAATTTCGTTCAGAACTCAGATGCTTTACTTGGAGTTCCTTCCAGAAGATTTGAAGTTTGTTTAAGTAAGAAAAAGGAAAAAAATAAAAAAAAAAAAGTAAAGTTGCCATGAGAATACGTCCAAGTAATGAAAAACAGTTGGTGATAACTAGGAGGCGGCTTCAAATATCGACAACGGTCGACTTGTTAGAGTGATTCCAAACCCAATTGTTTATTTGCTAACTTGACCTGGAAACCTTTATAGAATTGATTTATCCAAACGTCGCCGAGGTCACTGTGGTTTCTACTTAAATCAGTCTGGTGCATCTATATCCATAGATCTGCAGACAGCAAAATTACGTTTTCTCTGCAGCCTATGGTTGGTTTTATAACTATGGCAGACTGGCGGTATATTCTGTAATGTCTGTCGTCTGACGCTTTTGTACAGGTCCTTTTTCATAGGGCTCGTTCTTCAATGGCGGATCTTTGACTGTGGCAGTCAAATTAGCACATTCTTCAACGGAGAAAAGCAACACGAGATACTGTATTCTCGTATAATGAACCACATAACAGGGTTAGCTTTTTGAGTTACAGTCGTACTTACCAAAGGAAGTTGGCTTTTAAAGAAACAAAGTGAATGCAAATTGCGATGTTATAAATGCTTTAGTGTCAGTGCAAGTAGATTGAGTGAAAATGTAAAACTGATACTGCCCTTCATAGTTTTGAGATTAAGAGTTGGATTGTCGACTCGAGATTAAGATTTTTCGCTGAGGAAGATAAGAATAGTTATTAACTGCGTTTATGTTTCATTGGTTTCCTTAGTACATAACTACATATATACAGGAACTCCTGTACTCAAGAAACTAGCTAAAACCAGTGGCGATAGTACAACTAGAAAAATAAGCGAGAGAAACGTAGTTAATTTGAATATCCTTCAATCAGATTATTCACAGACTTGTCACATAACTAGAGGCTTAGAAGAACTTTCGCAGACTACAGCAGCGTGCTCCTCTGCTGCTGATTCTTGCACCAATCTCATTAACTTCTCAACTATTTCTCCTGAGCTTGGTCTCAAAGAAGGATCTACCTCAACACAAGCTCGTGCAAGATTGGCCAATGTTATAGCTGCATTAAATGCATAATTTTCCCCCAGTGCAGTATCTATCCATTCCCTGAGCTCATCTGCATTTTCAGACAGCAATATCGACTTGATTTTCTCAGACAGCAAAACGTTATCTTCTCCACTCTTGTTAGGTCTTCCTGATAAGACTTCCAGCAAAACTACCCCATAGGCAAATATATCCATGCTTGGAGAAACTTTACCTTGATGTACGTACTCAGGAGCCAAGTAACCAAGATTCCAATCGGCGGGATTGGTTTCATGGTGTTCTTGGCCCTTGGTGTCGTCGTCAAGGCATTTTTCCATTCCAAAATTTCCAATCTTTGCGTTGAACTCTTCGTCCAGGAAAATATTCCTGCTCTTCAAGTTTCTGTGAACGTAAGTTGGTTTCATTATGTGGTGCATAAACTGCAAGGCTGCCGCCACATCAAGACATATCTTAAGCCTTTGAGTCCATGTCAGGAAGCAATCGCACGAGGCAATGAATTGGCTCTTTATGGCCAACCCACCATGAAGCCAGTCCTTCAAAGATCCATTTTTGGCGTACTCAAACACCAAATATGAATCAGGACTTTCACTTGAGCATATACCCAACAGCCTAACTATTTTGGGATGATGGCAAGTTGAGTTATTGAACAGCCTAAACTCAATCTTTGACATAGTTTCTTTCCGGGTACGTTTGACTGCCAGGTCCTTGCCATTGAGACGACCATGATAGACAGAGCCCTCTATATGATTGCTCGAATCGAAGTCCTCAGTTGCTTTTTTCAGCTCCTCTATTGTGTATATCTCCAAAAGCAGCTTTCTTGGTGTGGTGTCAACGATCAGTTCATTGAGAGAACCCTGGGACCCTTCAAAAGAAACTTTCTTTTCGCTTGTGGTCCTCACACTCAAACTTAGCTGCTGCAGCTCCAAGTCTCCTTCCTTGAGTGAACTTTGCCGTTTCTTCTTCTTCAGTTGAATCACCAAGAAAGCTGCAGCAATGGCAATGCTTACTCCGACTACAACCCCACTAACAGCTATATAGACTCCAATCATCCTCATCTTGGACTTTTTCTTGTGTCGATCGACTATCGGGATTGTACTAGCAGGAAAACGCGAACTGGGTTGGCTTGGTTTTGCAAAGGGACCGAAGGTAGGCTCAGCATTGAGTGGTACCAAAAGAGTCGTATGAGGTATAAGGTTCTCAGGCTTAAAGGTTGTAGACGATCTGTTATTTGCCTTAATAATGGCTTCTGTAGTAGTATTGAAATTAATGGCCAGTTTGGAGATAGTATCGCCTTGGCTCACAGGGTATGAAAGCAAGAACCTTGTTGCTGGATTAGCTTCAGATGAAGATGGACAGGCACATAGCAGCGGTACCACCAATCGTACCTTATTAGCAAGATTCCACGGTGAAACTGCCAAGTTTTTTGCCCGGATTGCTTTACAAGTTGTCAGGCCCTCCAGTGATTCAGCTATTTCAAGAAAGCTCTCTCCTTTTATGGTAGTTTTGGTAACTTCAGCCTGTAATATACCACCACTGCATTTACAGTCAATTGGTATCAACAGAGGCTGATCTTTGAGCAGAAACTCTGTGTCAGCAGAGAAGCCATTTGCTTTAGCAATTTCCAATCGATTCAATCCCAAATAAAAGCTTAAATTGGATAGAGATGAGAAGTAGGAATTAGTGCGAAGAACTGCAAACGTCTCGCACCTTTCTAACGAACCATTACCGTTGCAAGTGTAGCCCCAAGCATGAGGGGACTGAGTTTCACAGCTCAGTGAATTCTCACCAAGTATAGGATCGAGTAAACAGGTTGAAAAGACCAAAACCATCAAGTTGAACAAACTCAGTAGAGCTGCCATTTCCATTTGCCACTCACTTCTAGACAAGTAGACCTATTAAAATAAACAACCTTTTAACTCTCAGGGCGAATATATTGGATCAATAACGACTTGGTGCCAAAGTAGGTTATTGTTTTCCCATAGACAAGACTCTTGGGGTTGACGAAGAATTTGTACAAGTTTGGTCTAACGATTCCAGCTGTTAGGTAAGTATTTTCCCTCGGGCTCCACAACATAAGCCAACGGGGGTGGCTATCTATCCCAAAGTTTTCAATGGCCGGTGATAATAACCACTACTACTAACTGCTGAAGATGAGAAGTTCTTGGGCTTCAAACCTGCTTATATAGGCGATGATACGCACAAAACTTCAGCCACATACATGTACTTAGACATTGAAACTCCTGTTTGTACTATCGAGGTGTCCATACATTTAGAAAATTCGTATCTTATCAAGTTTAGCAAGCTCCTGGAGGGCTGAGGTCCTACTTCTAATAATAGAAGAAAAAGGCCCTCAAAAAAAAAAAAAGAAACAGTGGAGAAAATTAAGCGTATGATATGTATCATGAACACCATAGCACGTAAACATAATGGCAGACATTCATGGTTACGTCAAATTTGCTCAACTTGGTGTCAGTTTCCTTTCCAGATCACATCAGAATGAGCTTTTGAAGGAAAGGATGAGAAATGCTACTTTTTCATCCTCACCTATCATGATTAAAAGGACCAAAATGCCTCTTCCAATAAAGAAATTTCAGACATAAACATGTGAGATTATCTTTTGGGATTAACTTTTCATGAACTATGACGAGATATTGCATTCATGCATTGGTTAGGAAACTCTCAAAATCTCTTTAGATATGCGTATATGCAATTTCAATGATGACAATGAAGGAAATCTGGTTCTGCCAATGTTGTCAATATCAGTGTTGATAGAAATGATGACATCTTGATCGAATGAGAGGAAGATAAAATGAATTAAGCAATGAAGAGTTGCCGATGCATGGTAAAGCTGAGGCAGAAAAGGAAAGGCTAGGGATTGATAGGTCAACCTGGCCATGGATAACTCGAGCTGAAAGCACTCTATGTTTCAAAAGGCATAGGCTACGGTGAATTATCATCGCATAAACAAGCATGCGTCGTTTTCATTTTTTCTCAAAAGCCATAATCCATTGCAATGGCATCTGGAAGAACAGCTCACAAACAGATCTGGATTTACATGAGTGAACCACTCATAAAGCGCAGCATAACACGGGCCTTTAGAAAATTATGGGGCCTCATAAGTGTCCAGAACCTGGCCAGAGCATTAAAAGCATCCCCCTGATCAATTTTGGAAATTTCGTTTTTTTTAATGACCTTTTCATGCTATATATAGAGTCACCACCGTGGCACCGTCGTGCAAGAGACCATTAGGCTTTCCGTTTTCTTTTTTGCAATTCTTACAAGTTGATTAGTTGCTCACATTTGAGCCCAACTACTAGAAATTCTTCAAGTCTCTCGTATCTAGTTAGTGGTCAAGACTCAAGATACCTTCCATCGACATTCCCAGATTCACTGTTAAAGATAGCATGGGAAAAATGTCTTTTAACACCCCAAAACCAAAAGGTGGTTGAAATGACCGTTCAAGCGTTGAGAGAAGCATTATCTCAAAAGATTAACTTTCTGTCAAACTGTTGACAAATTTAAGACGCTAATACCTATGGGGTGAAAGTACAAGGTTACAGCAAGCACGTGTTATCACGTGCAAGCCACTAATTTCTGTTAGCGTTAAGATTGGAAAGACACCAAGTTTAGTTTGGCACGGCTGGGTGCATGGAAGCACATGCCTTGGTCCGACATGGGAGGTTTCGTTAGCAGAGGATGTCACCAAACTGTTCCTCACGTGCACTAAGATGGTTAAACTGCATATACACATGCAAATGGAATCTACGCATCCAAATTTTACTTTTATGGGAGAACAATAAAGTTTTCAAGTGAATAGGAAAGCCATGGATGATGCAGATACTCTTTTTAACACACTAGTCGGAGGAAGACTGGGCGATTCAAAGAGCAGGATAAACATGGTTCTCGGAGCGTATCATGCCAGAAGTTGGGGGTAAACTAAAAATGTGGAAATTCCGTGCCTTCCCTATGCTTAAGGAAAGAAGCACGTTAACAAGGAATTAAAGAAGCATTCAACTATTGCACTGCTAATGCAGAGGTGTTAAGCTTGCTTGTATGAATCAATCCTGCAAACGGCAAGCGGAAATGGTCAATGCAAACCTGAAATACGTTCTCACAGGAAACAGCCCAATAATATATGAAGAGGCTTACCGACCAGCAGCCAGCCAGAATTTTCTTGATTGCTAGAATATGTTCAAATGATTTCGGGCCAAACTTGTTCACAAATGCAAAGATTATATTCCCATCACTCCTTGTAACAGAAATAAGTATTAAACAGGAAATCCGATTCCATAGGAATTGGTATTGGTAAAGTTAAGCTTCCAATAAGTGCGTCTAGGATCTCAAATTGTCACCGTTGCGCACACCGCACATTTCTTTATAAAGTAAGCAGTGATATTTAATCTTATTTGTTCCCAAAATTCCACAAACCATCGAGAATGCAAATTTGTCACGTACATGGTAAAATCAAACCATGAAGTATGTTTCCTCTTTGTCTGGTGAAGATTTTATTTTTGTGCTGCCTCAACACTATTTCTCATGAGAGAAATCACATGGATTGGATCAGGGGCTCCAAACACTGAACTTCCAGCAACGATGCAATTTGCTCCAGCTGAAGCTGCCGCGTCAATTGTCGAAGGTCCTAAACCACCATCCACCTACCAAATAAATTTCAACACAATTCAATTAGCAATAATGTAGGGAAAAACCAACACTTATGTATTTTCTCAAACACTCTAATGCATCAAACGGATGAAGACATATTATGCATATGCAGTAAACAGATACTGCATGCAAGCATAAACGCAAGATCCAGAGACAGATCGCCATAAAGAGAGACTTCCTCCCCCTCCCAGATATTCAGGAACATGCAGCATACGGAAAATGGAACCAAGAGACTGGTTGAAAAAATGAAATGGAGCCATGGACAAAAAGCTAGGTAACCAAAATGCTACGTAGTATTCAACAGAGAGAAAACAAAAAATAATATGCACTTATCTCAACTGCAATATATCAGATAAAGAAATTCTTTGAATGGGTTACTAAAGTCCAAAGAAGATTCAAAAGAAGATCACCATGTTTATAGAATGTACATGGTCATCAAACATTTAGCAAATTGTGTAGTAACAAACCCATACACGAGATCAGGTCCTACATGGTGCCTATCATCAAATCCCTAGGGTGATTTCAAAAATACTTCAAAAACTCAAACGATGTTTTATACCAGAATAAAGCAATTCTACCTCTCCACATCCATCCAAAGACACAACCAACGGAGTAAATCAATCACAAATATTGTGGAAAAGCAAAGAAACAGGTACAAAAGTAACCAAGATTTAAGTTCTAGATTGTAAGATACGAGATATTCTCACCTCTATATCAAGCAATGGATATTTCTTCCTCAATGCCCTTACCTAGTAACAGGTATATTAAGTTATTTTAGTCAGATAATTTAGAGACTGGATTAAAAGAAGATTGAAGGGATATGGAACCTTATCCATCATTTCTGGCATGAATTTTTGTCCACCAAATCCAGGTTCTACAGTCATCACAAGCACCATTTCAACAGGACTTTCATCTTCAACCTGTACGTTAAAAATAGTATCACATATCTAAGGGAAATTGATTTGTCTTTTACTTAGCACCAAAATTAGCATGCAACTGGATAAAATATTCTGCTTCAGATGCAATGTTTGTTTCTCTATGAGGAAAGAAGTGCCAAGTTCATACCAGAGGATAGACCTCTTCGATTGGGGTCCCAGGCTTTAATGCTAAGCCTGGCCTCATCCCCTTTGACTTAATTTGTTGGACAAGTTCTCTCCAATTATCTGCAAGAAGCCTCATAAGATGTTTCAATTAAACAGAAGGGTTAGGAAATGGCAGCAACATGAAATGGGAAAAATGGAGATAATCAACCTCTGGTTGCCTCAACATGAAATGTAAATCCTGAAGCACCAGCTTTAGCCAAAGGCTCAACATAATCTAAAGGATTTGTGACCATAAGGTGACAATCAAGATAAGCCCTGCAAGGAATTCCTGTTAAGAGTTTGAAACATTCAAAGGATAACATAAATTGAAAAGCTTTAAAGACATTACTCAGTGTGTTTTCTCAAGCTCTCAATAACTGGTGCGCCAATGGTTAGATTTGGGACAAAGTGCCTAGAAAAATGCAAAAATAAGAAAAAAAAAATCATCCAGCCATACTTACAAAAACACCAGCTTGAAAAAATATCATCCAGCCATACTTACAAAAACACCAGCTTGACATTCAATGCAAGAGAAACAAAGCTTATATTAAGCCTCAAATTGCAAATAACTTAAATCTTAACAAGACCAAGTAAGACAGCATACATCCATACAATGAACTATCTTAGAGGGAAATAATAGCAAATAAAATCCTATAACATGAATGAAGCATAGAAAGACCAAGCAAGACAGCATACTTCCATAAAATGAACTATCTCCGTAAGAAGTAAAACCAAATAAAATCATGTTACCATGAATTTAGTATAAAATCTGCCTACTACAATGAAAACCAACTACTCTTTGTATTGACACGGTCCTTCATATATTTCCAAGTCCTTTCCCCTAAGGGGCTCTCACTCTTCCAAAAAAGTATCTGACGATCCACATCTTACAAGTTAGTTTGTCCGTTTTCCAAAGTACAGCTCCAAACTGGCTAACTACATATACTGCCCGAAATGAAGTTTCAGAATCCTATTTCTTTCCTCAAATTTTATATGAAATTTAAGTTGCTCGAGATCGTTGCAGAGCTTGGCCAAAGTGGACAATCAAACAATGGAACTTGGATCCATCAACAGACAACAAAATGTCAGAAACTTTATAACGAAGTATCCATTAAGCAAAAGAAACCATAAGGTAACTGAAATATGTTTAAGGTAAGAAAAAATAACCCGCAGGCCACAACTTATCGCAAAGACCAGAGCATATGACATATAAACAGAGCATTAACCGTACCCGTCCTGCAGAAAATTAGACAAAGAGCCATCAATCTAAGAAGGTATTCAAGCAATCCCATGAAATCAAAATACCATTTTGAAGAGTCAATTTATAAATTACACTACAGAAACAAGCAAAGAGACAACAAATATAGATACAGAGAAAAATGTACCATGATGTCCATGTGAAGCCAGTCAGCCCCAGAACCGATCATCCGCTGAGCTTCGGAAGCCAAGTTGGCGAAATCCGAAGACAGCATCGACAGTGCGATTTTGGGCACCACCCCCATGGTTGCCGGGAATGAGCGGTCGAGGAACAGCGAGCCGATAGATCGGTCCAAAACCAAGAGGATGTCCCGTTAGAACTCTCGTTTTTGCTTTTGTTAGAAAACTGTAACGACGTCGGTTTTAGTCCTTGATGGTTAGATATTCCTTACCTACTACGAGCCCACGCCTAACCTCTCGCCAATCAGAAGGGGTCTTAATCCGATCAAGGTCAACCATACGACGCCGTACTAGTTTTATCTTTTTCTTCCTAAATTTGCATCATTTTTTATTGTTACATTTATGTAAATTTATTGAAAACAATTTTTTTATTATATAGCGGTAAAGTTGTGTATTATCGTACCTCTTCAAATTTTACTTTATAACGAAAATTTAGACCGAGTATAATAATGATAAAAAAAAAACAAGGGTCAAGGCTAGTGAAAGAATCTATTCATTCCTTGATCCTAACCTTTTGGACTCATTATGAATCCTCTTAAACCTATCCATTAACTTTAATTTACTTTAGTTGAAGTTTGTTGTCTTTAAGAAATGACCATAAGTCTCCTCTTTTTGGAGGTTTCGGAGGATAATCACAGCCGACTGGACTGCCCCACTCTGTGTGCTACTCATACATACCGCCACAATCTCATTATTGCAATTAATTGTTGTTATTAGGCTTTTGTAGTTTTGCAGAATGGGGTTTATAACCATGTCCCCAGCTTTATTTGTCAATTTTCAGCATTTGGTAATCATATAATAACAAGATATCACTACACTTTGTAGGTAAGGTGATAAGGTGACTCATCACCTTGGACATGGATTGCAAACTTTTGGAATTGTCCATACATTAATTCAATATTTTAAAAATCAGATCAGAAGTTAAATCGGTTAAGTAAAATTAATTAATTAGTTTTAATTTATAAAATTTTATTAATTTATTAAAATAAATTGATTAATTAATAAACCGATCGATTTTTAAATTAAATCGAAACGTTAAAACCGAGCAAAAAAAAATAAACAATTTAAAATTGTTACAGTTAAACCGACCGAACCGATTGAGTAAACGGGATTTACTAATTTTATTTATTTTCTTTCATTATTATTTAACCCCCAATTGACCTACTAATTTCTATCCATCACACGTGATTTGCTGTCAAAATCTACAGTAGTATGACATCAAAATGAGAAAGCAATTATGTGCGGCTTCATTTTCTCCGTTCATCTTTTTCTGTGTTTTGGTTGTGACATGTGCACTTACGAATGTGTCACCATATAAATGTACAAGAGTGAACTTCTTTTGAAAATGATATCCACCAACTCCATAGACAGTAGAAACTGAGGCTAATGCCAACTTTGACAATGAATGAAACAGAAAGGACATTACACTTGCATTGCATCGTCGTTTTCATCTTCTTCACTTGTAGGGTTTATTTGCATAGAATGGTTCACAAGTCCACGGATAATTAGTTAAACAATGAATTTGTGCCCATAAGGTCATAACCCATACTTGGCCGTGAATACGCTGCCTTACCTCATAGCCTATTTCTTGTGACTTACGAAATAGAAGGCCGAGCAACTGCAGTAAAATGTGTCAAGTACACATAAATATCATGCATGCATGCAATACCAAGTTTACTAACCCAACTTTATTTTTTTTGTGTATATTTTTATTCACAATATTATAGTTGTTATACGACTATTAATATCAATATATTTGTGATTTACTTATTTAAAGTTTTCTAAAGAACATTTTTAAAATATTTATTCATAAATAAATAATTATAAATATATAATAAAAATATTTATAAACGTGATACTGAACTTTAAAATTATTATAAAGTTATAATTACTTAAACAAACATATAGTGCCGACATTTTTTTTCATTACACGTTACTATCAAATAGATGCTTTCCTTCACGCGTGCCTGTACAGTAAATTGCTTATCACCAAGCAACTTTGTAAGTCGTACAATAAATTATGCAAAAATAAATATTTTTATTTATGTTAAGATATTTTATTGTTTAAAATTAATTAAAAGTCACTTTATTTTATTAAGAATATATTAAAATTACTATGTTTGTGCTAAACAATCTGTTTATACAGACTTTGTTACATAATTAACAATTAGTAACATACTAGTCTTATTAACTGATTCAATAAAAATTCAAAATATTTTTAATACTATAAAATACTTTAATTAATTTGGGAAAATAAAACTATGCTTAAACATAATTGAAATCGTATCATTGAATGATGTACATGTGTCTAATGCTGTATATATTGGTAGATGAGAAACTTTTATATAAATATCAAATCGATTTTATAGTTAAGAGGCGGTGTAATAATCGATAAAGTTGTTTCTTTGTATTCAAAAAATATTGCATGATCGAAAAATTCAAAAAGAGGCGCACTATAAAGAAAGTCTTGTTAAGTAGATGACTCGTTGGACTTTCGAAGCGGGATTTCGTTGAAGTAAATAGCTTGAATAATTTCGTTTTTTTAGGAGTTGTCATTTTCTATCAAGAATATAATAAATTTAATTAATATAAACAACTTTTTTGTAAAAAAAATATAAAAAAGGATTGTGTATATAATTACCATTCACTAATTACATTTGACTTCTAAATCGATTTTTTAATGAGTATGCCCACAAGTGACAAACCTTGGCTTCCATGTTTTTTCTCTCTCTCTCTCTCTCAATTCCAACTTTTTTTAAGCTCATGGCCACATCCTCACACTTGTCTCATTAGGAAGAAAGTTATTGAAACGACAGCACCTTCGCCTATGGTCGTTAGTTTGCCAAGCAGGTGCGGCATCATGCATAGACACGTAATTTGCGATCTTTTTCTTCTACAGTTGACATAATGGAAGAAGAATTGCTTGCTGCTTGTATGGTTGCTGTCTTTGGTAGTTGAAGACGGAACAGAACAGAATCTTCGGAGACGGAACGAAACAAAAAATGGAGACAGTGAGCTGTTTGGTTATGGTGGACAGAACAGAGAAAATTGTCTCTGTCTCGAGGACAGATGTGTTTGGTTGCTGAGGACAGAACGAAATATTTTTCCAAATGACCAGTATGCCCTTGGTTCTTAATATGATTAGAAATATGTTATTCATTGATACTTTTAGTAGGAATGGCTTGTATTAGTTAACAAATTTTCTAATGCCGGTTGGAAAAATTACAAATTACTTACGAATAACAATAATATTAATTGTTATTATTATTTTCATACTGAGACTTAAAGCCAAATTTGAAATATTTAAATGCAGTATTATATATATGTTATACAGAAAAAGTCATTACTTCACCATCCTTAACTAACACACCTATTGAGATTCATCATAATTCAAAATATTTTTAATGTTTTAATGTATATTAATATACTTTATTACTTTTTCCATTATGTCCCTATATTTAATTTATTATTTTAATAATATAATTTTATTTTTAGAATTATAAAAGAGCAATAGATGGTATACGTGTTGATACACATGTTCTGACTAATAAACAAATACTATATATAGGTAAAAAAACCGAAGTAACCTAAAATATTTGGCAATGTTACTCATTTGATATGCATTTCACATATATAATGATTGGATGAGAATGTACTGCAAATGTATATCAAGTTCTTTTAAAAATAGTAATAAATCTAAAGAACTAATTTCTTATGTCTCTAAAAGGTATTACTTTATTTTAGAAAAATATAGAAATTTTTATTAATATTATGTTCTTTATATGTTTAGGTAAGTGTTTTTTTTATTAACTCAAGTTACGCTAACAAGCTTTAGATTTCTTTCACAATATCGATGTGAGATATAACATTTGTGAGATTATAGTGGCTTAAGGTCCACATGAATTGTATAACTACATTCATTCTTTATTGAAAAATGTTATTAAAATATGTTTTGGCATTGTAAAAGTAAAATTTCTTATACTTTTGAACATATCTTGTTATGATATAAAGTAACAAAAATATATCTTTATTTCTTGTTGTTTTATACATAATGTTATCAGAATGCATACACAACTTGATCCATTTATTTGGCCGTTGTATTGAAAACAAAGAGCACATTGTGGAAAGCGTCAATGAGGATGCAAAGACTTGAATAGAGTATAATATCGCTCCAGCAGAACTTTAAACTGTATCACATGAAAGTAGATAAAATTGCAAGACAAATAGGGGATGATTATATTAATAAAGGTTCTAATTGATTTGTGTTTTTTTATAAGTGATACTACTTATATGCTTTAAAGCATTGCAGCATGATGAATTTTTTATTATTTGATTTCCCTTTTTATTTTATAAACTCTTATTATATAAAATCAATATGGAAATTTCTTTGATTATATTAAATATTCATACAGTTTATTTATAATGATAATAAAATTAATTAATTTCAAAATACGATTTAATATATTAAGAAATGAATTAAATGAAAATTTAATATTAACATCTAGTAGAATAATAAAATTAAACAAAAAACACGATGAAACTAAGCCTTGTTTTATTTTCAATTTTTATTACAAACGTCAAATAAATAGTTATTTGTTTTCAATTTTTATTACAAATTTCAAACAAACAAATTCTTATTTTAACAAATATAAAAACAAAATTTACAGCAAAAAATAAAAGTGAAGCCAAATGACTTCTTAAAATATTATGTTTATAAAATTTGTTTAGTTGCATTACAAAATAAAGAAAAGGATTATTTTCAACTTATCCACTCTTAGTGCTTCTAAAGTTGAAATTTGAAGTTTCAAACTATATTAAGGAAAAATTAACATAATAACTCATAGTGATTAACTTAGTTAAATAATTAATAGCCTTCTTGCTTTACACATGATATCTTAGTTATACTTAGTTAAGTCTATCATTATTGCAACCTAACTTTTTAATCTTTCTAATATCCATACATCATTTTATTGATTTCTCTTTGTATACCTCTAAATGGAAGGTAAAATGTTATCTCTAAAAGATCATTTTGACGGTATTTTATAATTAAATTTTAATTATTCTTATATCTAGCGAAGAACAAGAAAAATTAATATGTATCAATTTTTCCGTATATAAGATGAATTAAAAAACTTTTTTAATTATTTATAATAATAAAAAGGCGAAGTTGTCAATATTTTAAATAAATTACATATTAATTAAGAAAAGAAATTAAATAAGATGTATCGGAGCTTTTTGTCTTCAATCTCTACCTCCGAGTTGCGTTTCTTTTATTCTCGATGATATGAATAGGATTTTGTCCCCGCGTTTAAGCATGTAGTCTTTTGTTTTTCTACCTTGTATCCAGGAAAAAAAAAAAGTCTACATATCTACCATCTTTATATGTTATGGAAGGTAGACTACTAAAATTAAATATTTTCATATAGTCAGATACCACGAATTTATTAAATATTTTCATATAGTCAGATACCACGAATTTATTACATCATCTTCTGTAAATTCCTCTATAAGTAAAGTAGTACAACAGGAACTTAACAAGCAATATTAGTCCTGTAATCACTTAACTCCTCCATATTGCAGTCAAACTAGATCAATGGCAACCAAGAAAACAAAAGGACGACAAAAAATTGAGATAAGAAGGATTCAAAATGCAGATG
>JANZXV010000008.1:8692255-8706999 GCA_027576455.1 Erythroxylum roigii | reverse complement strand
TGATGATGATGATGATGATGATGATGATAATAATAATAATAATAATATAATAATTAATTTTGTATAATAAAAATAAAAATAAAAAAAATATAATAATAATAAGTACAAAATTTATAATGAATAATAATAATAATAATAATAATAATAATAATAATAATAATAATAAATGATGATGATGATGATGATAATAATAATAATAATAATAATATTATAATTAATTTTGTATAATAAAAATAAAAATATAATAATAATAATAAGTACAAAATTTTATAAATAATAATAATAATAATAATATAATTAAGAATAAAACATTTGCTTTTGTGAGAGGAGGGGTATTTCTGTTGCTTATGTGTTTTGTCTCGGAGACGGGGACAATGTCCTTCATTTTTTAGAGGAACAAAAATTTTTGTCCCTGTCATCCGGAGACGGTGGACAAAAAATTGGAAACAGCAACCAAACATCATCAGAGACATGATTATTTTGTCCTGTCATCTGTCTCCGTCCCCAAAGACATCAACCATACAGGGGGTTAGTGAACAATTGATATTGTTCATCCTATCCTACGGTACAATTCATGTATATATTTTAAGGTACTGAATGAGGCAATTCAAGCTCATGAAAGTTGGCATGTCCACTAATAGCCTGAGGAGTCATCATCAGAAGGCCTCGAGAATATGTGATCATCAAATGTAAAATCCCATTCTTGTCGGATAGCCAAAGGCATCAGCTTTAGAATAAAGGGAAGTCACTCTCTCGAATCGCTTCTCTATAGTGTTAAAGAATTTCTAGGACATATACGCTGGAATTCACAGACGAATAAGACTAGTACTGGTACCAAACAACATCGAGCTTGTTGGGCTGATCATGAATGGTAGATAGCATCAAGCAGGCTGGTGGAAAATGCTGAACATGCATGTTTATGCTTCTCTCTATGCAACCCACCTTCCAATTTTCTTCATTTGTTTACTCTAAAGCATCTGCTTTTGTTTTTTTTTTTGGGGGGGAACTAGACAAGGCTATTCATCAAAGATACCAATCATGAAGATGATTAAGAATATGATTGCCAACCATTGCTTTAGACCTTTGACCGCACTCTTGTTATTCTAATCTCACAAAAATAAAGGAAAGCTCCTTATAAACATTCTCCTGAGTTATATCATGAAACTCTCAAGTTCTAAACGGATTAACTTGCAATGAAAGCATGACTTAACTACAGAGATGTTACGAGAAAAAAGATTAAGAAAACAGGTGTAAATGTGGAGATGTTACAAAAGCTTGATTTAAATTTGTAGATTCCTGACTGGATTTTCCCCTAGAAAAAGTGGAATCGGTTATATATCTGTACGAACATCAAATTGATTCATAATCGAGGTGAGATAATTGTCCATGGTGACTAAGGACTAAGGCCCCTGAAGTTGCCTAGAGACAGAATGTTAAATTGAATGTGAAGATCCCATCTTATTCTGCTTGATTGATGTAGTATGTTGTTAGCTTGTCTTGTTGTGAGATGTCTGATATGCTTAGCGAACCCATGAAGACGTATAAGCAAAATACAAAATGAGTACCAATTCACATGGTAAAATAGCAGCAGCCACTCCCAATGAATGAAGCCGAAACCTTTACCATTCTTTTTTTTTTTTTTTTCCAAGTCTCAATTTCAACAAAAGCTTTCTCAATTCAGTGGGTCCGACTGTCCCTTGGTAAATCTTTAGACCATGTTCCAGAATCCATACCATACCAATAGCATACATACCCTTTCAAGGTCAATCTCTCTCTCTCTCTCTCTCTCTCTCTCTCTCTGCTGGTGCTCTTTCTTTTTTATTCTTCTCTCTGTTCTCTCTTGTAAGCCGTCTCCCATTTTCCCCTGCTTTTACAATAGCAACAAAGTAACTCCCTTCTTGCCAGTCTCAATCCCTTTCTCTGTTTCCTTCTGCTTCAACTTAACTTCTTTGTGAAAGGTAAAAAAAAAAAAAAAGACATGTCCCTTTTCAGTGTCTGACGACGATCAGAGAGGTGCTCTCGGTGGTACAGCCTCAGGGGGATCATGGGTTCTTGTGCTTCTGTTCATAAGGGTACCTCTGATTCAACCATGAAAATGGGAGTGACTTTTGGCTCCAAAACGGACAAGCTCGTCATTCCAGAATCACCCATCAAAGATAAACCGGCAACTGTTGACCTTTCCAACAAGACTTTTGAGGACTTTGGTATGTTCTAGTCTCTGCTTTTGCTTGGCCTTATGCTCAACTCTATGCTTTTTATTTATATCACGAGAGTCCAATGTTAATAAACTTATCATCTTCTTAAACCTTTCCTCGCGGTGTATGACTTGCAGTGGGCGGTGGGTGTGTGTCCTGTTATTTTTGTTATGCACGACCATGTTTTTGATGATATCAATATCTTATACTATTAATTGGCATGGATATTGGACTTTTAGAATTATATCTTTCGTTTTTATTGTGATTTTCTTAATTATTCGATCGAGGGTGGCTGCTCCTTCCGTCTTAGAAATATATGTTCGAGTTTCTGATGCAATGTTTCTGTTAATTGTTTGACATACTTGTTTGATCTTTTTTCCCTCTAAAGTGCTATATCATGCCTTACGTTTCTGGCCAATCTTGAGAAACGTTGACCCCCTTTGTTTGTGCATTCCATACAATCTCTTCCACCTTTTTCATCCATATCTTCATAGCCGCCAGTTCCCTCAGCCAGCCTCTTCACTTCCGTTCCGATATGGTCGATGAAGAGAAAGTGATGGAACTGGAGTGTACAACCCTTTTGAAGCATGGGGATATTTAGAACATTTTTATTTGGAGTGATCTTAGATAAACAAATAAATTAGAAGAACATAAATGATTGGAGATGAGGTTGTTCCTATGTCCCATCATAATATAAAAAGAGAGACTTTTCTCCCTTGAAATCAAACTTGTGAATGAAGAACTTCAGTTTCTCTATAAGAAAGCAAGTATTGAACTTGTGTTAGAATCTTGAACTCTTATGTTTATCTCAAGTAGCTGTTAACATAAAGGAGTATGGAACGGGTGATTCATTTGTTTGGACATAGCATTCTTTTGACTCTGGAATCCTTGATTTCCCACGGGACAACCCATCTCGATTTGGATTATGCCTACTAGTTGTTTGCATCATTAAGATGTATGACTTGTCTTTTGGCAAGTATGCCGACTTGGAAATGTTTGCTCCTTTAGCTGGGCATTGGTCATTCATGAAGTGCTTGATGGTGAATTATCCTCAAGGAATGGATAAAGACCTTTTGGTCCTGAGTCGGTAAGTAATTGTTACTGTTTCTACAGATAACTGAGGGATGCCGAACAGTGAAAAGAAAAATTGAAAGAAGACATCTTTACTGTAGATTTTGCCTGTTGGTTTCCCCTTATTGAAACAACTATCCCACTCCAGTTTAAATTTTGCTAATTAATACAACTGTTTTCCATTGACTTAAGCAGCCCATTGGAGGTCTAAGTAATACGTTTAACATAGTTTCTTGAAGCTGAATTTAAGGAATGCGGTGGTGATTTTGGATGAAACAGGTTGTGCGGATTTTAACAAACTGAGATTAAGGATCTGTTCTTGTGTCTGAATAGAGTATAGTCTTTGACAGAAAGTTGGTTGCTCATGGATCCATGCTTTATTGTGAATTTATGCTACAAATGTTTAGTATTGTTACCGTGACTTTAGCTTTCTAAGGCACAAAATCATTGGCAGGTGATGGATGTATCCATAAATTAGCTCTATTTATCTGTTTAATATTTGAAGTTGATATCGGTTTTACTTACTTTGCAGGTAGTAAAGATGAAACCTTTTTTGATTCCCGGCCCTGGTTAGATTCCGACTGTGAAGATGATTTCTACAGTGTCAATGGTGGTAAGGAAACAATATCTGCATTTTGTTTAAATATTTCTAGCACCCATTGCTTGGACCTTTGTCTGTTTCTTGTAGTGATATCACTCCCACACATTACACTATACTGTCTGTGTAGCTTTCAAGGATTTAGCCCTCTAGAGTATGCTATTACTTGGCTTTAGATACAGGAGAATATAATTAATTTAATATAGCTTGCGACGTTGTCAGTTAGATTTCATTCTGCTCTAAAGCTGGCAATCCTGCAATTGCCTCATGGCACCTACTCGGTAGTAGGAATTTCAGCTTGTATTTCTTCATGATTCTTTTCCCGCGCAATACAGATTTTACACCATCTCGAGGCAATACTCCAGTCCATCATAGGTTCTCTGTTGGTACACCTAAAGTCAACAAAACCTTGGAGGAGACTAGTCCTGGTTTTGTACCTGAACCATCCCCAACAGGGAAAAAGAAGAGGCTATGTGAACTTTTCCAAGAGAGTCACACGGAAGAACCCATTGATGATGTACGTTCGTCAGGCATCCAGAACATTGCCAATGCGAAGACAGGAGTTAAGGCCACCATACTCGATGTACTTCCTAAATCTGCAAATACTACCCCTTATATATCTGGTCCAAATTCTGTCTGTAGCAGTGAAAGAACTCCGAATGGACACGCCCTGCTTGAGAAGGACAAATCACAAAAATCTGTGCAGTGTTGTCTCCCAAGCTTGATTTCTTGCCGAAGTTTTAGTGAGAGGAAAAAGAAGATGAGTCCAGCTGTAGCCGTAAATGGTAAGACAGATCCTGGCAAGCCTACCGGACAGTTGGAACATGATCGAATGTAGAACCCACTTGGTCATATGTTACATGTAACCGATCTCCAGAATCTTTATGTGTAAAGTACAATGCGACTTCGCTATAATGGATTAAGGGTGTGTATAGAGCCAAAGTTATAGAGAAGGTGGTACGTGCCAAAGTTAGTCAGGCTTTTAATTTATTAATCCTGGATGAAAATTCGCCAAATATCTTTCTTGTAATAAGTGAAGAGACGAATCTGCACTTGCAGTGGAGGTACTATTGTGATCATCCTTCTCTATAAGTCTTTTCTACAGCTGTTCTGTTGTAAGTGGAGATAGATATTTTAGTTTCCAGGCTGGTAATTTGAGGTGCTCTACAGCATGTGATGCTTATTAAATTTTGGTGGCTTATATGTTCCACTGTGTGCTACATGCCATCAGAGCAGATCATCATTACCTTTACATACATTGGTAGCTTTTTCCTATATACTGCAGAGATGCTTCATAGTAGAGCGTCCAGCTCTAACACAAGTATCCGGCTATGTGAATCACATAACTGAAGTACCTTGCAAGCTGGATTAAGGGCACCGTTTGTTGTAGGTATAGGCAATGACTACGCTTAAACTAAGCTGTGTGGGGAAGAAAGGTTGTTTCTGTTGTTTATCATTTACGCAAAATTCCATACTGGGGGAACTTTTCTCCCAGGTTTTAAAGGAGAGCAAGAACAACCAACTCTTGTCTTATAGTTTGAATTATCAGTTGGGGCATAATAACACAAGACGTGAACGTTCAGGGGAGATGAGGATCGAATACCCTCTCTCTGCAACTGCTTTCTGCTTTAACTGAAGGGTCATCTGCGAAATGGTCACTGCAATGATGAAGTTCCCAACTTTGCACTAAAAAGCTTCCCTCAAGCATTTGGGCAGGCTGAAACTCAGACGAAAGAAAAGCCTAGACCCATTTGACCATCTGGCGCCACAAAAAGCTTGGCAATAACATTTTGATTTTTTAATCTCAAAAGCTTATAGTGAAGTTGGGAATAGCGGACATGTGAATCTTAGCATAATCATCAAAAAGGCCGTGTAATTCTGCTGGTAGTTTTCCATTTTTTATTCCTTTTCCTCCAAGAAATCCGTGATATTTGTAACTCGTACAGTTTTTATAATATCAATATTTAGTGGAAACAGTTGACAGACAAGCAGATATGGACCATATGCATTTCTATAACTAGAACCATGGGTCAAATTTTGGTCCACACTAGATATACTGCAGAAACCAACGGTGCAGCAGTGTGAACGCCACATCATAGTCAAAGCACCACTCAGAATGAAATTATGGGGTAGCCTTTGCAGAAAAGAGTACGGCATAAAGAATCAGTGTATTGGAAAAAATCATCCGGAACTTCGTTTCGGATTTCACGGGAGATCAGCGAAAAATGTCCCTGGTTAATTGGGAGGCGGTTTGTCAACCCAAAAAAACTTGGGGGCTCGGCCTTAAGAGAATTCAGGCTACTAATTATGCCTTGTTAACTAAATTGGGGTGGACTCTGATAACTAGGCCGACGATATTATGGTTCCGGGTCCTTCGTTCTAAATATCACATAGACTCCTATTATATCCCTGCCACGGTTGATCGTGTAGGGGCATTGAGCTTCTGGAAAGGCATTGCTGTCACTTGGCAATACGTTCATCAAGGTATCAAATGGACTCTGGGCAATGAAAGGAAAATTTGCTTCTGGCATGATAACTGGCTTCACGATTGAGGTCCACTACACACTGTGGCAACCTCTGCGATCCCGGAGGGAGAACTCTACACTATAGTAGCGGAATTGCGGAACGAAGATGGCAGCTGGAAGTGGAATTTGATTCAACAGTACCTGCTAGCTTCAATCTGTCTGGCTCTTGCGACCCTACAACCCAATGGTGCTCCTACCGCCAACGATACTTTTAGATGGGGTCCCACATGGACCCCTACTAATGATGCCTTGTTAACCAAATTGGGGTAGGCTTTGATAACTAGGCCGATGACATTATGGTTTCAGGTCCTTCGTTCTAAATATTGCATGGACCCCTACTACATCCCTGCCACTACTGACAGAGGGAGATGGGGCCCAGTGCCCAAGTTATGAAAAAATTAAATATTTTTATTTTTAATATATATATATATAAACGGAATTATTTAGGGGTTAGTGGTGCACTGGGCCCCTCAAAATTTAAAAAAATTAAATATTTGGACTCTCCTATCCTAAATTTCTAGCTCCGTCACTGCCTGCCACGGTTGATCGTGTAGGGGCATCGAACTTCTGGAAAGGCATTGCTATCACTTGACAGTACGTTCATCAAGGTATCAAGTGGACTCTGGACAATGAAAGGAAAATATGCTTTTGGCATGATAACTGGCTTCACGATTGGGGTCCACTACACACTGTGGCAACCTCTGTGATCCCGGAGGGAGAACTCTACGCTATAGTAGCGGAATTGTGGAACGAAGATGGCAGCTAGAAGTGGAATTTGATTCAACAGTACCTGCCAGCTTCAATCTGTCTGGCTCTTGCGACCCTGCAACCCAATGGTGCTCCTACCGCCAACGATACTTTTAGATGGGGTCCCACTGCGAATGGAAAATTTACGATCGCTTTTGCATATGCATTAATCGAAGGACACATCCCGGACATCTCTCCTGCCCCGTGGAAATTTATTTGAAAATGGTCGGGACCCCAACGGATCAAAGATTTCTTTTGGCTCGTTACTAAGCAGAAACTCCTTACTAACCAACAGCGGGTAGCAAGACACATTGTGTCTGACAGCAGCTGCCATTTTTGCGGGCTGAAAGAATCCATCTTACATGTCCTCCGGGACTGCCTGTGAGTGCAAGCTTTTTTAGGGAATTTTCCTTCAGACATTGTCGATAGAGACTTTTTCCACCACAGCGAAGACTTGAGTGACGACCAACCTACTCAAGAGGCCCCAAGTGGCGCATGCGGCATGGTCCCTTATATCTGGCGTCACTTGTTGGATGCTTTGGAAGCGGCGAAACCAAAGCCTTTTTGAAGAACGATTTGCCTGGCCGGATGATGCACTGCGAGCAGTTTTGGCGTATGTAGAGTGGATCGTTCGAGCGCGGAAAGTTGAAAGCCGAGTGATTCCTAATCAGGGCCTTTTGGTGGGCAGTCAGGTGAGATGGGACCAAACCACTGGGGAATGAGTTAAACTCAACATGGATGGTGCTTTTAACCCGAGTTCAGGTGTTAGTACCGCTGGTGGCCTAATTCGCAACAGTCAAGACCAAAGGTGCGGGGGGTTTTCCCAACACATCGGTCGCAGCTTGGCTATCAATGCTGAGCTCTGGGGAGTCCACTCCGGCCTTACTCTAGCTTGGACTTTGGAGTTTCGCCGGGTCATCTTAGAAGTGGATGTCCTAGAGGTCATTCAACTGCTTTTATCTCCCTTCTCTGAAACTGATATCAATCCTTTGTTATTGGCAGGTACCCGGGACTTTCTCCACCGTGATTAGGAGGTGAAAATCGAGCATGTATCAACTGGCCGCTTTTGCAGTCCAGGGTAGCCCAGGACTCCATATTCTTTAGGAGCCCCCTCTGCCCCTCCAGGATCTTCTCTACAAGGTCTGACAAGGAGTCAAGTACCGCCGCCCGATGCGTGTTTTAGTTTAGCTGTTTGGAGCTCTTCCTTGTATTTAAAAAAAAAATGATTCTCAACTGGGATATTGCACGTCTAAGTTTGTTTCTGCAAATAATAAAGTATAACAAAATTTTGCCAAATCCCATTCCACTTTTTCCCATACTGTGCATACTCATTTTCCCATTCCATTTGCACCAATCACTGATTTTTCTTGCAACTATTGGATTGTTAGCAACCAAAACAATCCAACAGAAATGGGGAAGGGATAGATAGCATAAAGCGTACAAGAAAGCAAGAATGAGAAGCTTAAGGCAGTTCCACATGCTGCTCAATCTAGACAGGTCTCTAGATTTAGCTTCTTTTTTTTATAGAATAATGACACCCAACATGAAGTAAAACATCACTTCATGGACCCGCAAGTTCTGCTGCTCTTTTAGGTCATATACGCAAAACAAAACATTGTCTCCTATAACCTGTTGAGGATGATTACAGATTCGACCACCTACTCCCAGCGCTTACAATCTCTTCAAGCTTTCACAATTTACATGATGAATGATGATTACCAGGTTTCAGGTTTCTTGACGATGAGAACAAAAACGGCTAGCGGGGTCCCGCAGACCCATTTTCCTGTCGTTGCTTATAGTGTGTTGAAGATCCCAACTTTAAGCCGAGCTATTCAGTTGAGCATTTGAGCCCAAGAGAGAAGATTTATGAATTCATTTCCCCATACTGTATAATTCCGTTTTCTTCTCTTATATATAGGAGAGAGGGGTCATTCTCAAACTCTCACCCACTAAATCTCAAAAGGCAAAGCTATGACTCCAAGTGACATGTCTCTGCTAGCAGCTGGCTTTAGCTATTGCCTCCTGGTCTTAATGACTCTGTCCCGTCAAGCATATGGCCTGAACCGTGGTCCTTTAGGTCTAAAGACTAATGACGTCGTATTGGAGCCTTCGATAGTTGGGATATGCACTTCTTCAGTGATCATTCATGGGTACAAATGCCAAGAGATCCAAGTAAGAGCAAAACCTTCAATTTGTAATCTTATATGTATCCTTCATAAAGTTCATTGCTTCCTAGTACGTACAGCCAGCTCCATTACAAACAAGGTTATACGTATGAATAAAGGACTAAAAAAGTTGTGGACGCTCGAGCTTTCAGGTGAAAACTCAAGATGGGTATATACTTAACATGCAAAGAATACCAGAAGGTCGTGTTGGGGGCGATGTTGCTAGCAGGCAGCCAGTTTTTGTAGTTGTTATCGATCAACCATACACCAAAACAACAGAGAAAGAACGGCGTAGAGTAGAGAGAAGTTTTAGAGCGAGAGAGACTTTAGAGAACAGGGGCGAACAGAGTGTTTGTAAGAACTCAACAGTTTGTTGAGGTTACATCAGAATATTATTGATTGTCAAATTGTGTATGTCAGTATACAAATGCCATCGAATTACAGTATTTATAATGCTCAAATCCTAACTGCTAAGTAACCGACTAATCTTGATCTTCTGTAATCGTCTTCTTGATTTCTTGCTTCTTTTATTTTTTACGATGTCTTTTCTTCGTGCGTCACTGTATGGTTGAACATAGGAGCTGCTTCTGTCGGAATTCTGAGACATCACCAACATACTCCTCCTTGGATCAGAAATTCCGCTTTTAAACTCCCATTAAAATAGTTGCTCCTCTTCTTCGGCAACTTGAGTCTCAGCCGACTGTTGTTTACAGATTGCCTCCATATGGCCCTTCTCATTGCATTTTCTACAAATTACATCGGGTCTCTTCCAACATCTGTAAGCCAAATGATTTGACTTACCACAATGGGGACACGGATTATACTTGGCATTCTTGTTCTTCTCTTTATCAGCCTTTTTTATGGATGCTTTATAAGCACCTTCAGTAAAATCGCCATTCCTCATTAGGTGTCTCTGCTCCTGTGCCTGCAACGCAGTTACAACCTCAGCTAGCTTTATATTGGACATGTCTTTCGAGTTTTCCAGTGAAGCAATCGTTGGTTCATATTTTTCTGGAACAGAGATCAGCAACTTTTGGACAATTCTGTCATCCTTGAATTCGACGTCAAGAAGCCTCATTTGATCTGCTAACTAGCACAACTTCTCCGCATAAATCTTGACAGATTCACCATCTTTCATCTGGAGTCTGTCAAATTCCCGCTTGAAATTAAGCACTTTCATGTGCTTGACTCTTTCATCTCCCTAGTACTCTTCCTTCAAGAAGTCCCAGATTTTCTTTGCCGAATTCATCTTCATGATCTTTGTAAAAATGGAGGGAGCTAACGCCTGATACAAACACGATTGGGCTCGAGTTTTCTTGGTGATCCTCTCCGTCAACCACCTCAGCTGAGGTATGGTCGCATCCTCTGTCGGCACATCAACTACGTAATCATCTTCAACAGGTTTCCACAGATCCTGCCCTTTCATATAAACTTCCATTTTGATTGCCCAGATTGCGTATCCTTCACCATTAAACATTGGAGGCTGCAGGCCCTGAGGTAAGTTCTCAGCCATCTCCGATGAACTTCTCACAATCACAGCACTCCAATGACTCACCAACGTTAAATCCTTCAAGAAAGCTCCTCACTTAATCACACACTCACAGGTCCCTCAAGAAATAAAGCTCTGATACCATTTGTAGTTGTTATCGATCAACCATGCATACACCAAGACAACAGAGAAAGAATGACGTATAGTAGAGAGAAGTTTTAGAGCGAGAGAGACTTTAGAGAACAGGGGCGAACAGAGTGTTTGTAAGAACTCAACAGTTTGTTGAGGTTACATCAGAATATTATTGATTGTCAAATTGTGTATGTCAGTATACAAATGCCATCGAATTACAGTATTTATAATGCTCAAATCCTAACTGCTAAGTAACCGACTAATCTTGATCTTCTGTAATCGTCTTCTTGAATTCTTGCTTCTTTTATTCTTTACGACGTCTTCTCTTCGTATGTCACTGTATGGTTGAGCATAGGAGCTGCTTCTGTCGGAATTCTGAGACACTACTACTACAGTTTTCAAAAGACCCAAGGCCAGAGTGAAACTTATCTTAAATAGTATGATCCATTCATTTTGATGAAGGTTGTTAGGCCACAAACTTATAAATTTTCATTTCATAATAGAAGAGAAACACTTAGAATGTGGAATGTAAAACATTTACTCCTATTATTAGTAAAGGATATTTCCTCTTCATATTCATATATTCTTTATGGTTATTGTTGTTCATCATTAAATACAATAATTATGTAACAAAGGTATTTAAAAAAAACATATGAAAATTGTAGATCTGCCTTTATGATGATCGTATAATAAAGACTTTTTGCTAAAGGTAAAAGGTATATGCAACAAAGATATTTTATTAAAGGCAAAATGCATATACAAAGACAAACAACTACCTTTATGAAAATCACGCAACAAAGACATCTTGCTAAAGGTAAAATTTCCATGCAAAAAAAGAAAATTTTCTAAATATAAAGTTCATTGGCAAAGACATATATTTCTTTTTATAAGAATCACTTAATAAAGAAATTTTTCTAAAACTAAAATGTAGATATAGATCCACCTATACCATAATCATACAACAAAGCTATTTTGTTAAAGGCAAAACACATATACATGGCTTAAGGCAATTTCGTGACTAATTATCTTATAAAGACAAAATGCACGAATAAATTTAGATTGACTTTATATGATGATATTAGGTATTGTTAAGGCAAATCACGCAAGATAAAATGCAGGTTTGGCTTATGCCTTAACTATGCATCAAAACGTTAAGATGAAACACATCTAAACAAATAATTATTATTAATTACTTCATTAAAAATGATAAAAAAAAAGGTTAATCATGTAGCATGTGGAAAATTATTAAAATAAAATGCATGGAAAAGATAAGGACAAGTTAGGCAAAAAAAGAAAACTTAAATTACTATTCAAGATTGAAGGCCAATGATTATATTGGAAAACATAAGTATTGCAGCTTTAGTTTATTATAGGGACATTGATAGCTTAAAATAACTAAACCCATATGGCCCAATTTAGCCTAGAAATGGAAGCCTAATAAATGCCTAGTTGAAGAATTCATAGGCAACGAAAAATTAGGAATATGGGAAGAAATGTGCTAAATCTATGGAAGTCCGGAATGCAGAAGATGAGAAAATGATGAAAGGCAGTTAACAGAAACATGACCAAGTGGATTGGAAGCTAACTAGTTATAGGAAATCTAGGATATGGAAGTTGAGATAGTGGTAGATAGTTAGCTAAAATGTGGGGAAGTAGGTAGTTATAGCAAAAAATGTTTAGGGACAGAGTATTATAAATTCACTAGCATATAGATAATAAGAAGATAGCTCTCATAGACCAACACAGTTATAGTAAATAAAATCAATCTCTAGAGAGAACAATCAACCTATTTCAAAAGCATCTTTATATTTTTCTAACTTTCTTTACTTTAGGAATTCACTATCGTTATATCGAATTCTCTTTTGTGTTTTATGATTCCCTTTTAAAACAATTAATAACTTTCTTCATTTCAAACTTTTTTAATAATATCTTAGCATTTTCGTATATTAGAATTCCATTTTCCAAGTTTTTAAAAGCCCATCTATATTGTTAATAAGAAGTCAAGTATAAATTTTGGGAGAATTCCTCCCCAACACCCCCAAATTCCAAACTATTACCAAATAATGTGGTAAACCAAATGGGACAACGATGTTAAGAACATATAATAGAAAATAAATCATTGTTTCTCTAACTCTATAGTATGAAGTCCTTACAAATGTAGGAAATGGAGGCTTTGCATCTTAGATAGAAAAAAATTTTGAGAAGGAAGTCTCACCTTCTAGGTTGCATTCTTTCGAATTATCAATATAGAAAGCCTATAATTATGGTACCATCACAAGTGCCATTATTCCAACATTAGCAGCAAGTACAACATCCAAAGAATCTGACACCCTTAACTCGAACTAAAAAAAATTGCTTCAGTGACATACATCCACTACCAAGATTAAGGAAAATAAGCTAACATCGATATAGGAGCTAACTTCAAGAAAGGTATCTTGTGTGAAACCTATTTTCTCTAAAGAAATCACTATAGATCCTAACAATAAAAAGGGAATGGTAAAAATCATTAGTGAAAACAAGATAAGAAAAAATTGAATCCTAAATTTTATAGGAAGTTAGCTCTCTTTGAGAGCCAAAAAGAGTATTCTAATGAGCTCATTACAATTGGGGACATTCATATTCAAGTTCCATAAATTGTTTCTTCCGTAAAGCTCCTAACGTAATTTCAAAAATCTAAAACAAAGAGGGAGGAAATGTAACATCCCACCCTCGACGGGAAGGGTAGAATAGTAATTTAGCAAAGGATGAGAGTGACTGAGATTAATTAGGATTGTTCATGCATAATGGTATTTGTGAACAGTGAATTTTTGCAAATGAAAAATAACTGTACATGCATACATAACATTCCCGGTATTTGTGCCTAAATGGAAATTGGTTGTGAATAACATGGTACTTGTGTTTGAAAAATTATTTGGAGTGAGTCTTTGTGTGTTTTATATTTTCAGGGAATTTTAGAAATTTTCTGAACTTTTCCGAAGAAAATTCCCGAACCGGAAAAAAATCGCTAAGTGGCGAACCGGTTGATTTTCAGTATCGAAAATTGCAGTCCAATGGCACTACAATATTGGGTATATTATTTTGGGATTGAAATTAGGGCCATTGGACTTGAATGGGTCAAATTTCACATTAGGGTTCTTAATAATCCTATTACATGTTTTTGTCCTTTTCTTTTTTTGTCTTTTCCTACAAATGCCAAGTGTCCTAAAGAGCTTTAATGCTTTTGTCTTGTTCCTAGCTATTGAATTCGGCAACTTCATTGATAAAGGAATGAAAAAGATCAAATTTCTTGCTTATTTCTTCATCCCATCCGAAAACCTTCTTTTCTTTTTACCTCTCCATCGATTTTCTCCTTCTTAAAGTGTTACTTCCTCCAACCTTAAGAGCCTTCCTTCATGCATCCAAGCTACCTTCTTATCATGGTAATTGTGTATGTGGAGTGAAGTAAGAAAGTGAGGTGGAGAAGTTGTTGGTAGTTGAAGCCTTTAAGAGGAAGCTTTAATTAGGTAAGTTTTATTTTAAGCTTTAATTATGCATGTCATGGTTGTTAGATGCATTCAATGGGAGTTATGGTGCCTTTATTGTGATTATTTATGCATTAATTTCATAAAGATAGGGGTAGGATTGTTTGGGTATAAGAGTAAGTTTGTGTGAGGATGAATGATGAATATGTTGTGGATTGGTTTTTGATTGGTTTTGATGTTTGAATGAGGTTATCTAATGGGAATTTAGTAAGAAAATGTGTATCTTAAGTGCTGCCAAATTGTGGCTATTGGTCTAAGTGAAAGTATTGATGATCAAGTGGCTGATTTCTTGTCCATTTGG
>JANZXV010000008.1:8667084-8690814 GCA_027576455.1 Erythroxylum roigii | reverse complement strand
CACTTTAACATGTAATTAATAAGGGTATATCAGACATTTCATTAACTTTCTTAATAAGTGTGCATTTCTCTAAAATGACACTTATTATGAATCGGAGGGAGTATATTATATGTGTCAAGTCCTACCTTAGTTCATAGTTTGCTCTATTCGTCCAAGGTATGACAGAGTTTTCTAAACAATCCCTTTAGAAGAATTTTTTTTTTTTGGTCTTAGAACAGGGTATCCACCGGTGGACCAGTGACTAATCCCTTTACTAGTTTGTAGGCACCTCACACCGTGAGACAACTAACCCAAGAATTTAAGGCTGCTCCAAAAATTAATATTTTTAATCAAAATAATATTAATCAAGAATAATAATGTCGGGTTAAATTTATAAATTGTCTATAGTTTGATTCAACCTAATTTTTCTTCTTCACAATTTATGTTTGAGTTGATATCTAACGTGATTAATAGATTAAAAAAATATATATTAAAACGATGTCGTTTTATTGAATTAACCCGTTAGTCACCAAATGAATTGTGTGTGTATGCAGGATGGAATGACATGGCTCCTGAATTCACCAGAGCAAAACCTGCCACTGATACTAGCTGATAAAGGATTTGATGTTTGGATTGCTAACACTAGAGGAACAAGAGTTAGCAGGCGACACACCTCCCGCGTGATTGTTAGCAGGCGACACACCTCCCTCGATCCCAATCACGCGGTTCTCTCTTTCTCAAAATCTCTAATTCTATGGACAGTCACTTTGGACATGCATAGTCATAAAATTAAGTACACAATGCTGAACTTTTTCAGCTGAAGTATTCATGGAACTATTCCTGCACCGCACCCAGTTTTAACTTTTAACTATGCTATGTTCTCAGAGTTCAATTCCTTTTCTCATATTGCTTTGGCAGGATTTCTGGAATTGGTCCTGTGATGAGCTGGTTATCTTTGATCTGCCTGCTGTTTTTGACTATATTTACGTTCAAACGGGGCAGAAGATGCATTATGTTGGCCACTCCCTGGTAAGATCCTCCCCTAATGCCTTAGCACCCATATTCTCCTTCAATTTCATTAGTATTCGACAACATACTAGTTTTTCTTCGGGTGTTAAAGGATGAACCCGTAGTAGTTTAATCATTACTTCTGTTACTTATCTGCTAAAAATGTTCTAAATCTGTTGGGTGCAAATCATTCAATCAAAATTATCAAATAAGCTGTTCTTGATTTTGTTACTGGTTTTCGGCAGGGAACCTTGATAGCTTTGGCATCCTTCTCAGAAGGGCTACTGGTGGACAAGCTGAAATCAGCTGCCTTGTTGAGTCCCATAGCGTACTTGAGCCACATGACCACTGCACTACCCTTAATTTTGTTCTTTCTCCTATTCACTTGCATACCGTATGCAAGCATTAAAAATGTGTCTGCTGCCTACAGATTACTACCTTGTTCGGTCTTGCAGAGTTTAATCCCAAAGGGTAAGGAGCGAAAAACTTACTATCGATCTGATGCTAGAAGGAAAAGCTATATACAGAAAAAAAAAGATTTTATGTTTCCTACATAAAATCTTTCCTGGATTCATTTTTTCTTAATTTTCTCGTCTCTAATTTTTGGCAGGAAGCAAAGCGCTATGTGCTTATCCTGGAGTTGATTGCTATGATTTGTTGTCTGCAATTACTGGTATAAATATTTGTTTAACTGCTGTAGCGAGTTAGTTTGGTGTTTGATTTCTTAATCAACAAGCCAACAACTTCTTACTGCAATTTGAAGAGATGAGTTTCTGGGCAAACCATTTGTACTTACTGTATGCACTTTACTTCTGCCAATTAAACGTAAGAACTGTTGTCTGAATGCTTCCACGGTTGATTTATTTCTGAAAAATGAGCCCCAGTCGACATCGACCAAGAATATGGTGCACTTGGCTCAAAGTAAGTATCTCACCCTGCCAAGCTTACTTATATACGTTGCTGTCATGTCAAGCATTGCTTTCGCTGCAAAATCACTAGCTGAGGGTGAAGAGATGACTTGCATTATGAACTTTCAGCTGTTCGAGATGGGGTCGTAGCAAAATACAACTATGGAACTGCGGACTACAACTTAATGCATTATGGAGAAGCTAAACCACCAGTTTATAACCTGTCAAATATCCCGCATGACCTTCCAATATTTATCAGCTATGGAGGGGCCGACGCGCTTTCTGATGCTCGAGACGTCCAGCTCTTGCTTGACAACCTTAAGTTCCATGACGTTGACAAGCTCACCATTCAATATATTAAGGATTATGCTCATGCTGACTTCATCACTGGGGTAAATGCCAAAGATACTGTGTATAATCAAGTAGTTTCTTTCTTCAAGCTTCCCCACTGATTTTTTACAAGCTTTGTTCATCAGAACCGATATATATCGCCCAGAAAATAATTCTTTAACTACAATATCAAATGTTTGATTAGCTCAATAGTCAATATCAATGAAGCTCATCATAGCAGAATTGTACCTCATCCTCCTACCTGATATACAAGAAAAATCCTGCACCAATGTGTCTGCGAGATAATTTAACTTATTACAGCAATATATGGTTGTTTACACGAAGATTGTATCATCCTACTATCATCACTCATGGAGTTAATTACGTTGGATGTCAAGTGTGAGCAGGAATCTTACATTGAAAAGAAATGAAACTAGTAAAGGACATATAAGTGGAAAGGACTCATAAACCTAATGTCTTAAGGTTTTGAGTTGAAGTATGGTGTTAAAGCCCATGAGTATGTTTCCACACTAAATCCATAATGAAGATCTTCTATGAAAGTGGGCCCTCTAGATTCAACAAGTGATATCAAGGACCCATAAACATAATGCCTTAAGGTTTTGGGTTGAAGTATGGTGTCAAAGTCCATGAGTATGTTCCCTCACTAGATCCATGATGAATATCTCCCATGAAAGTGAGCTTCCCAGATCCAACAAGTGGTCTCAGAGCTGATGGCTCGATAAGGGAGGAGTATGGAGATGGCAGTCGGATCCCGTGGTTGCCTCCCCATGAAGAAGAGCAAGGAGACTCCTGGTAGGCCCAGACCAGTAGAATAGAAGGACTCTTGGTGACGCCATATACTCGAGTTGCTAAGAAAAAGACAGAAAAAGACTTTCGCTCAAGGGGGAGCCCAAGTCTAATGTGGAAATTCACACTTGAGGGGGAGATTATTGGGATATCAAGTGTAAGTAGGAATCTCACATTGAAAAGAGATGGAACTAGTGAAGGATATATAAGTGGAAAAGACCTATACACCTAATGCCTTAAGGTTTTGGGTTAAAGTATGGTGTCAAAGCTCATGAGTGTGTTCTCTCACTAGATCCATGATGAAGACCTCCCATGAAAGTGAGCTCCCCAGATCTAACAAGTGGTATCACAATTGTAAGGTGGTGTCGGCATACATGGTACAACCATTCTAAATTTATGTATTAAAAAGAAGTAAAAAGCAAGTTGACAATAACTTGCATGCAAAACTATCAACAACTTTCATGCAAGCTATTAGTCACTACACAACAGCTTGCTATGCAAGTTGTCACGCGGTGGAGGGTCTATAAAAGACCCTCCCTTCCTCCTCTCTTAACATACATATGCATATCAAACATGCATGAGAGGTGTGGTGAGTTCGAGAGTGAATTTTAGAGAGTCATTTTATGTGAGAGAATGATTTTTAGGGTATTTTTAGGAAACTTTTTTCTAAAAAGGGCGAGTAACAAAATAGTGAGGATATTATCCTATGGATAGTAAATTTGGGAAACACCTTTTATAAGAGCATCACTATTTTGTTGTATCATTTTTCATTTTCTGTACCTGTTATTTTAATTAGTGGAAGATTTATTCCGAATTTGGCCCGTGGACATAACCCAAATAGAGGATGAACCACTTTAAAATTCTGCGTGTTTTTTTATTGCTTATTTTACTTGTAGGATTTAATTTGTAGTTTTTCCCAACAAGTGGTATCAGAGTTAGGTTCGATTATGTGCCAAAGCATTTCTCATCGAAGATGGAGGCAAAAATAAGTAAGAAGATTAGCCTAAATGGCTCCAACTACCACAAATAGAAGAATAAGATGAAAGATCTTATGCTCGTCACAAAAATGCAATTATTGGTGTTTACCATAACAAAAGCTGAAAATAAATCAGACGAGGAATGGGCATTTGAGCATGAGCATGTATATAGTTTTATTCGACATTTTGTTGAAGATAATGTGTATAATCATATCTACAATGAGACTCACGCATGGACGTTGTGGAAGAAGCTTGAGGAGTTGTATACCTCAAAAATTGGTAACAATAAATTATTTTACCTAACAAAATTAGTATAGATAAAATATCGAGAAAGTACCTCTATGACAGATCACTTGAATGAATTTCAGGAGATCGTGGATCAATTATTAGGAATGGGCATAAAGTTCGAAGGTGAAGTGCTTGCCCTTTTCGTTCTTACCTCCTTGCCAAAGTCTTAAGAGACTTTAAAGATTTAAATCACCAATTCTATAGCTGACGATATTGTTAACATGTAATATGTAAAAAGTGGAATTCTGAATGAAGAGATGAGACGGAGATCACAGAGTTTGGCTTCTTTAACAAAGTCAGAAGTTCTGGTCACAAGTTCCAGGGGGATGAGCAAATCTAGAGGTCCAAATTTCAAAGATAAGAGAAGAGGATGACCAAATAAAATTGCAGATGTTGAGTGTCATCACTGCAAGAAGAAGGGTCATATTAAAAGGTTATGTCGGAAGTTCAAAGAAGAAAAGAACAAAGGCAAAGAAGTCAAGAAAGATGATAGCAGTGATGATGAACGCACATCGACGGCTACCACCATTGGTGATTTTCACATCGTCTCATATGATAATGACATGAATAATGCATCCTGTGAGTTCAACTGGATAGGTGACAGTGGTGCCACTATTCATACCACATCACATACAAAACTCTTATCATCATATACACAAGGAGATAACGGTTTGGCTAGAATCACCGAGAAAGGTGATATTTTTCTTGGAGACAGACAATGGCATGAGACTACCTCTGAAAGATGGTAGACATGTTCCTGATCTTTGCCTAAATCTGATCTCGGTTGGCATACTTGATGATGAAGGTTTTTGCAGTACTTTCAAAAATAACAAATGGAAACTTAGTAAAGGCTTGTGCTCAAAGTTGTATGTGAAGCAATTAAAGGTCTCCAATGATGTTGTGAATCTAGTGGAGAAAGATGATGCAATTGAATTAGGGCACAGAAGACTCGATCATATAAACGAGAAGGGGATGATTTAGTTGGTGAAAAGAATGCATTATTTGGAGTTAACCAGGTACATTTAAAGAAGTGTGTTGTTTGTTTTGTAGGAAAGCAAAATAGAGTTGCTTTCAAAAGTTCCCCTCTTTCTAGAATGAAGCATGTGTTAGATTTGGTTCACTCAGATCTATATGAGTCAATGCCAAAGTCACAAGGTGGTGCTCAATACTTTTGGCTTTCATTGATGACCATTCTAGGAAGACGTGGGTATACACCTAGAAGACTAAAGATAAAGTGCTAGATGTTTTTAAACAATTCCATGCCTCAGTTGAAAGAAAAACTAGGAAGAAGTTGAAATGCATTCGAACAGACAATGGTGGAGAGTATACTGGACCATTTAACATCTATTACAAGGAGCATGGTATTCGACATCAGACTACTCCTCCTAAGACAACTCAATTGAATGGTTTAGCTAAGAGGATGAATATGACTTTGATGGAGAGAGTTAGATGCCTACTTTCACATGCAAAATTACCTAAGACATTTTGGGGTAAGGCTCTGTTCACGTTAGTTCATGTATTAAATCGCTCACCATGTATCCCTTCACAGTCTGATGTTCTAGAGGAAGTATGGTCAAGAAAGGATGTTTCTTATAATCATCTAAAGGTATTTGGTTACAAAGCTTATGTCCATATCCCCAAATATGAGAGATCCAAGCTTGACATAAAGACTCGTCAGTGTATATTTATTGGTTATAGAGAAGATCAATTTGGTTATCGGTTTTATGATTCAGTCCAGAAGAAGTTGATTCGGAGCCTTGATGTTATATTTTTCGAAGATCAAATCATTGAAGATTTTGGAAAAATGAAAAGGATGTTCCAAGAACTGATGGTGACCCGGTGGACTTAGAGTTAATTCCTCCAAAAACAACGCTAAGACAATTTGGAGATCAAGTTGAAAATCACTAGCCGAACGTGGCTAATGATGATACTCCCATTCAAAATCAATCAAATGAAGATTATAATGAATATGACGTCCATAATCAACCACCAGCACTAAAGACTACTTAGGTTCTAATAAGGAGATCTACTTGATTAAGAGAAGCCACTACTAGATACTCCAGTAGTATGTGTTACATACTGATGGGAGAGAACTTAAAAAATTTCAAGAGGCTATGATAGATGAACATAAGATGAAATGGGTTGAAGCCATGCAAGATAAGATGAAGTCCTTGCATGAGAATAAAACTTCTGAGTTGTGCCCAAAGGCAAGAAAGCCTTGAAAAATAAGTGGGTGTTCAAGATTAAGCATGATAAACCCAATTCTGATCCAAGATTCAAAGCTAGATTGGTTGTTAAAGGATTCAACCAAAGAAAAGGTATTGATTTTAATGAAATATTTTCACCAGTTGTGAAAATGACATCCATACAGTGCTTGGTTTAGCAGCAAGTATATACTTAGAAATCGAGCAATTAGATGTCAAGACAACCTTTCTTTATGGTGATTTGGAAAAAGAGATATATATATAGCAGCTAGAGGGTTTCAAGGAAAAAGGAAAAGAGGACTATGTTTGTAGATTGACGAAAAGCCTTTATGGTTTAAAACAAGTATTGAGATAGTGTTATAAGAAGTTTGAAACAGTTATGGGTGAGGAAAGCTACAAGAAGACTACATCGGATTACTGTGTTTTTGTACAACAATTTTCTAGTGATGATTTCATTATCTTTTTACTTTATGTTGATGATATGTTGATTGTTGGCCAAAATATCAATAGGATTAACAGTTTGAAGAAGCAGTTAAGCAAGTCTTTTGCAGTGAAAGATTTGGGGTCAATAAAACAAATTCTTGGCATGATGATTATTAGAGACAGGCACACCAAGAAATTATGATTGTCACAAGAGAAGTACATTGAGAAAGTACTTCAAAGGTTCAACATAGATAAAACTAAAGCGGTTCGTTGTCCTCTTGCTAATCGTTTTAGGCTGAGGACTAAGTAATGCCCTTCGATGGATGAAGAGAAGGAAGAAATGATACAGATGCAGACATGGCCAATGATGTTGACTCGAAAAAGTCTATTTCACGTTAATTTTACAGGGGGAGTCGTGTCATGGCAATCAAAATTGTAGAAATGTGTTACTCTGTCCACAACTAAAGTGGAATTTATTACTGCAATTGAAGCATGTAAGGAGCTCCTATGGTTGAAGAAATTCTTAGATGAACTTAGTTTTCAGCAGAATAAATATCAACTATTTTGTGACAATCAGAGTGTTATTTACCTTGGGAAAAATTCCTCGTTCCATTCAAAATCAAAGCATATTGGTGAGAAAGTTTGAGTTTTGTCGATCATCTGCATGAATGATAGTACACCCCATGTAGTCGGTAGGGTGAGAATTATAAGGCGGTACTGACATACATGGTACTGCCATTGTAGATTTATATATTAAAAAAAGAAGTAAAAGCAAGTTGACAACAACTTGCATGCAAGACTATCAACATCTTACATGCAAGTTGTTATTCGCTACACAACAACTTGCTATGTAAGTTGTCACACGGTGGAGAGTCTATAAAAGACCCTCACTTCCTCCTCTTTTGACATACATATGCATATCAAACATGCTGAGATGTGTGGTGAGTTCGAGAGTTAATTTTAAAGAGCTATTTTGAGTGAGAGAGTGATTTTTAAGGTAATTTTATGAAACTTTTTTTTAAACGATGAGTGACAAAATAGTGAGGATATTAGCCTCGGGATAGTAAATTTGGGAAACACCTTTTGTGAGAGTGACACTATTTTGTTGCACCATTTTTCACTTTCTGTACTAGGGGTGAGCATTCGGGCTAATTGGACCAAATTTTCACTGTTCAGGTAAAGCCCGAATTACCCAAAAAATTTCCATCTTACCCGACCCGAATCCAAAATTTCATTACCCGAACTTACCCAGCCCGATCGGGTAATTCGGGTAAATCGGGTAATTTTGGGTTACCCGAAATTTTGTTTGATTCTCTTTAAAAAATTACACAAAATAACTAAATACTTGAATTACATTATCATATCTCATTTGAGAGACATAAAATAAAACAAATAGTTGAATTCACTAATAATATAACCAAATATTTCAATTAACTATCATAATTAATCTGTTAATTCTACAAGAAAAATAACGAAATGGATTTTCATAATTTTTTAAACATAATTCGGGTAATCGGGTCGGCCCGAAAATAATTCAGGTAATACCCGGCCCGTCCTGAATTACCCGAAATTTAGCATTTTATTACCCGAATTAATTCGGGTCGGGCTGGGTAATCGGGCCGGCCTGAATAATGCTCACCCCTACTTGGGAGGCGTGAATGGGTAGATGCACAGCTGTGCATCAAATATTTGTTTTATATCATATTTTCATTTGAATTCTTCTCCTTTAAGTCAGGCATCAGATTGTTCATCATCCAAATTCTCTAAAAATCATAAATCTACACGGATTGGGAGACGTGGACGGGTAGATGTACAATCTTGCATCTTTTATGTGCATCAAATCTTCGTTTTATATCATGTTTTCATTCGAATTCTTCTCCTTTAAGTCCATGAAGGAAGAATGAATTAAGTACCAAATATACAAAAAAAGTATAAAATATCAAGCAAAATACATCAAATATGGGTGTAAAAGTATATTTAAATATGCATCTATCAAATATCCTCACACTTAAACTTTTGCTTGTCCTAAAGCAAACCGTAATCAAAATTATAAATCTTACAATATCATTCCATCATCAATTTTAACTTGTCCATTTATACTCTAAATCATTGTATCCTATTGAATCAAGTTAACATACAATTAGAATAAAATTATCCTATATTTAACTTTTCTAAGCAATATTAAGGGTAATTACATCATCATCTCATCGAGGTCAAAAGCATTAATCTTTACACCCTCACTAAATGTCACTCAATGCACTCAAGTGTTTAGGGAGAAAAAAATCAAAATGTCACTCAATGCACTCAAGTCTCAATCAATGAATAGTAGAATTCTTACCATAGGCTTGCAATAAAATCACCTCTCCACCACTTATGTATAAACTAGAAACAAAAAATCCAAAGGTTTTTATACAGGTTGTAATAGAGCTTAGGTACAGTATGAATGGGATGACAAAAAAGGTTAATTTGAAGGTAATTTATTAAACAATATATTTCAAGACTTATTTACAAATACGCATAGGTCCTTTCAATGCAACTCTATTGGTACCATAAACTTATTCACGATTGTTTTTATAATAAATCAGTCATTCAGTACCACAATTCAAAAATTATTGGACCTTTCAAGAATTTCAAGTCTCAATAAGTAAATCACGTAAATAACCTTCAAGGTTTAAAACAACAAATAGGCCTTCAAAGAAAAATAGGATAAAGGTTAATATGTGGGTTTCGTTAATGAAAAAAAGCTAAAGCTCAACTTAGTTATTCCTAAAGGGAAATTTCAGGGTGTGGTAATTTTCAAAGAAATATGTTTAAACAAGTTGTTGAATCTAAGTGCCTTCATCATGTCAATGCTTCTCATTGAACAAATATGGTCTCAATATGCATAGTAAAAGCAAGTTCTAGAACTATCCTACTATGCAATATATCACACATGAAAGAATAACGAGAGCTTAAGAATTTTGAAATTTTTGCTCTTAGGCTCAAAAGCTCACGAAAAAGATGGGTATCATGTGTGTAAATAACATACAATATCATTCAATTTGAATATTTAATGATTACTAAAAATATGACTTATAAAAGCAATTTTATTCTAACTCTCATCCTTTTGTATACAAATTCAAGTCAGTATTCAACAATGAAATATGGTATTCATGGGCAAATTTCAACCAATTCAAGAGATCAGTTAATAAAATTTAATAATCAAGATTTTAATAAGCTTCAAGAAATTGTTAAAGATTTATTAAACCCTTCCCCACACTTAAAGTTGTACATTATCCCCAATGTACACAATATATATAATGAGGGAAAAGTTTTGTGGTACTTTCCTGAATGTGGTGATTTGTGATGTTGGATCCATCCAATGTGTAAATAGATCCTTGCAAAATATAAGAAAAAGAAAAGAGTTAAAATGAAAAAATAAAAATAACACAATTTAAAATAGGATATAAGAACATCATTAATTAAAATGTTAGAGATGACAAAATAATTAATGAAAAGAAAATTAAAAATGTAGACAATTACTTAAGAAAAAGAAATAATATACAAACTAAGCATCTCCTTAATTTGATGACCTTGGTTGATCATATGAAGATGGGTTCCCTTGGTGATGATCCCAGCTACGTGGAGGAGCTCCATCGGACATGCCCATGTCGGATGGTAGATGCTAGAAATCAACGCCCAAACGGCTCGCTATTGATACCATCAACTCTCCCATCCATACTAAAATAGATCACAACTCACTTATGGCCTTCATAAGCTCTGTCTAACGTCTCCCCAACCGATTAATCCTTAACTGGTCCTGATGAAGATCCTTTGATGTTATCCCCCTTATCTGGAATGGTGGTGATTGTGTTTGTGACTGTGGCTCTGCTGCAGGCTACGATGCTCTGTCTCCTTCCTCCGACAATAGCTCATTAGGTTCTCCAATAATTATATAGTTGTCTTCGGTGGGACCCCGACTTATGGTGCATTACTCTTAGATCAGGGACTACCATGGTCATCATCTCCTGCATAAGTGGTATTTGATCAAATAGACCCATTTTTCTTACTAGCTAAGGTCCAACACATATCATACTGACCTTCTTACCCTCACTCTGACTTTGGATAAACTCGACAAGTGCATGTCCCAGGTGGATATATGTTCGCTCACTCATTCTCTAAAAGAAATATATGTAAATGTTCCCAACAAATCCCTAGCTGTCTCCTCACCCAATTAAATTGTTTGTGTTCCCAATATGTTTGTTAAAATGTGGGATACATGTATTGTGATAATTAGGATCTGATTTTAAATGAAGTGATGTGTTTAAGAACTTGGATTATATGTGTTTGCGATATTCTGATTTGACTTGAGTGAACACGTTAATGATGGTTCACTCACTGAGTTCGCAAACTTATCAAAATTGCAACGTTGACTTTTAAGTTCAGAGGAGACCTAGTTAGTCTAGTTGAAGTAACTTCTGCATTTGGATATGGGTCAATGTTGGGATTAGTTGTACTTGCAAATGTCTTAGTAATATTTCATCGAGGATTGTATCTTTCAATTGTTGTATATTGTACATGTGAATTTTGGAAATGTAATGACATTTGAGATTCTATATGTTTGTGAATAAAAATGGAACAACATGAATATTGGAATGTTTTATGTTATGTGTGATGGATCAAAAAAGTAAAAAAAAATGAATTGATTTAACCATCTTAACGTGTCATTTTCGTAAAATATGTTCCTGAATATCCTTCGGTATGTCGGGTATATGCTTTATGGGAGTGATATGTTACACTATAAATAGTATATCTCCATATACTTCTACTAAAAAGTATAGCTATACTCCTATTAATCTAAACATGAAAATCCACACTCATCTGTAAAACAAATATTTTGAATTCATTATGAAAGTGTTTTTTTTCAACATGCTATATAACCTTTCAAATATAAATCAAAAGTATCAATAAAAGAACTAGCTCCATTTGTACGTATAGTTATGAGATTTGAACTTATTCAAAATTCATCTTACTCCCACTGATTTTTTTTAGAACCATTATCTTATAAGTATATAGTTAAACAAATACTTTATTCAATAAGGTCTAAAAGATTATATCCAACCTTTTGGATATCTCATAACTTCATATTATCCTTTTTAGTTATAAACTTATTGAATGATATATGCTTTAAGTAAGCATCACTTCCCAAAATTATTAACTTTGACTATTTTCAAATCCTATAATTTCATATCTAATTTGAAATCTTGCTATTTGATTTAATTGGAAGTTTTAAAGGTAAGTCATTATACTAAGTTTAGCTATATAAGAAATAAATATTGCATATTACAATATCTTATATTGCATTTTTCTCCTTACATAAATCCATATCATTATGGAATTTTGTTATGGGGGTAGTCACCAGAGAATCTCATTCCTACTAGATAGATAACTAAGAAAATTTAGATTTTACCACATCGATCTCATTGAAGTATTTTTAGTATACTTAGCAATGTAATTTCTGCTCATATTTAAATAATTTAAAATTTTCAAATTTTTAAAATAATATTTTATTTAATATGTATGACTCTATCATATGAATTTATTAGTAAATATAATGAAATATAAGTATTCATCCTTTATGAATTTTTATTCTATTCAATGCATCATATGTATAAGATTTAACAATTTTATACCATCTTCATCCTTTGAACTAGGGTTGATTTTGTTATTCTTCAACTCAACATATACTTGTATGCATCTTTATAATTCTTATTATGCTGATTCAACCAATATATAATAGAAAGATAGTCTTGGTTATCTAACTTTTTATTATTTCCAACTTTGTTAAGTCTAAGTTTTCCTTTGATCGAATACATATTCAAACTATTTGTATAAACATAGATCAACTGCTTTTTCTTAACAATTTATTTCTTATCATTCCTTGAACAATATAATAATGTTGAATCTAAATTTAGTATCAAATACTCAAAATTATGAACTAGAAATATATATGATTTTTGTCATATAATGTATCAGCAAGAAAATCACTTAATCAAATTTTCTTCTTATGACACAATTTCATCAAGGTGTTATACCTTTCTACTATACTCTATAAAACGTTTGCATTATGCTATCATGGTGTTAACATCTATCTGATATGTTTTCCTTAAAGTTTATAAGACGTTAACTCAAAATACTAATGTATTTTGTCATCTACATGATATTGACATATCTTTAAAACTTTTTTTTTCCAAATTCCTAATAGGGATTAATAGCAATATTGCATAATGGACATATAATTTTTCTTTCTAACTTTGGGAACGCTTCTCAAACGTAAACTACGTCTAAGATATTTACTGCACTAAATCTTAGTATTAACTATACTAAACAAAGATACTCAAAACAAAATATAAATCTAAGAGAAAGAAGTGTTGGTTATATATCGTGAGTCTAGTTTCTACTAAATAATATTAAGACCTATCATATATTTGGTTACTCTTACTATTTTATTCAAAATAATAATCTTTACTACTATTCGGAAAGAATCTCTCTAGTTGGCTGGAATTCCATTCAAATTTAATTGATCTTGAGTTTGTTTAACAAACTAAGTAAACTTAAATAAGTAGGTAATAACTCTATCAATCACATCTCATGTGATTCCTAGATCTCTTAGATGACAACTCTTACCAAAATATAAATGATATGTTATTCCTATCATTGCCTTTAGATTCATATGATTATGATTCACTCATCCAAATCATAGAAATTTAGTTAAATAGGACTCATTACTTTAAAATAAAACATATTATAGTTAAAGAGGTCTCGAGTTTGCTTAATAACTCTTACAATAAATAGAACTCTAGTTTTATTTAAATAATGGAGGCAACTATTACTTTCTTAACTTATACTAAATATTTAACTTGGTGGGTTGGCGTAGGTGGTACATGCCTTCGTCACTTAACTAAGTAGTTGGGGGTTCGATCCCCACCCTTGGGAATGCAGCAAGCTCCTGGGCCAGCTGTAGCCCTCCCGTGTTGGAGATGTTCCCACAGCGAAAGGATTAGTCACTGATTCCGTCGGTGGATACCCTGAGTGCACCACAAAAAATAATGGAGGCAACTATTACTTTCTTAACTTATACTAAATATTCTAATGAGGTATTCAATTTTTGATGGTCTTATCAAACACTCATTGCATATAAAATGTCATACATTTTAAATATGCAATTCCTCATGCAAATATAATAAAATTATAAGCATGAAATAGTGTTTAATTATCTATACGATCTCCTTAATCTAAAATAATATTGTCAATTATTTAGATAATTAAATTAGATAAAATCATTATTTCCTAAATAAATCGAGATTATATTCAAAATATAAATTCAATTTAATTTGAAAACAATTTCAAAATTCAATTGAAAACTTATCTTGACCCCTTTAACAAATTTAATCGAAAAATCAATAAATTAAATTCTTTCTTATTATAAATTAGGAAATTTTCTTTTTCAAAATTTTATAAGTGACACAACTAGAAAATATTCATAATCACATTAGGAATAACATTTCCTTAATTAGAAAAGTATTTTGTAATTTCATAAGGAAACAACTTTCAAAATTAAAAAATTTAAATTTAATCAAGCAAATCTATTTTATTATTTAGAGATTAATCTATCAATTAATTAGAAAATAATTATTTAAAAATTAGAAGCTATTTTATAAAATATCAAAGAAGGATCATTTCCTTAATTAATAAATAAAAACATTTTACAGATTTAATGAAGAAAATACCTTTTTCTAATTAATTTAAAAACTTGTTATTAAAATAAAGAAACAATTTCTAAATATAATAGAATAATATCCTTATAAATAATTTCAATTATGAAACAAGCTTTCTAATTACTTAAGGAAACAATTTTCTTAACTTTAAAAGAGCCCAATTAATTACTAAATCTAATTGAAATTAATTTAATTTAATTTCTAGAAAATAATTTCCTAGAATATTAATTAGGAATATGCTTAATTTCTATTCTTAATCTAATTAAGAAAAATAATTTATCTAATATTAAAATTAAGATCTCATCTTAGTTAATATTAATCTTATTATATTAATTTATCAAGCATAATGTAATTATGAAACATAACCCTTTTTGCATTTGTTTGATTAAAATTATTAATTTTATAACTAATTTAATTTAATAAGTTAACTCTTGAAAAATTAAACTAAATTCAACACATATTGATAATAAAGTCAAGCATTTTTTAAATTGAAATAAATTGGAAATACTTTTCTAGATTTATTTGAAATTTACACAATTTTAATTTCAATTAAAATAATTTATTTAAAATTAGGACTTAAACACATAAAATTAAAATAAAAAACAAATGGGGACTATATGGCATGTGCATTGAACTTTTCAGTTTGGCATGTATAGTGCACAAGCCCGATTAGAGAAATTATCAAATAATTTCCTAGTAAGCTATGATCATATTTAATTTAGTTAATCTTGATGCTAATCAATAAACCAACCAAATTAAATTAGCTGGATAATATAATTACTAATCACATCTTATATAATTCTTAGATCAATTAGGTAATAACTCCTTGTTAAAATATATCATGTGTTATTCCTAATTAAGCCTCTAATTTTATATGATCGTGAGTTTACTCTTCCAATCACTTAGGTTTAGTTAAGTAGAACTCATTCATTTAGAATAAAATACGTTTACGTTAGATGTACCTTAAGTTTATTCAATAAGCCTACTAATAAATAAAATTTTAGTTTTATACTCAAATAATAGAAGGTAAGGATCGCATTTAATACCTTTTTAAAAATAATTTTCTAGATTTATTAGGAATTTGAATTAATATAAACTTAACCTAATTTTTAATTTAACCAAAAATTGTTAAGGCTTTTTGAACAAAGAGAGGGTTAACATGCGCTAGAAACTTTTCTGTGAGGTGTGCGACATACAAGTACATCTATCAACATATTATGCACATGATGAATGCGACTCACGCTTTTTCTCCCTTGCATGTGCCCTTAATTTCTCTAAACTAGGGTGTTTTTTTTTCATTCGCTTATCTTCTACATCTTGTTATTGGCTTATCATCGAAGAGCTTGAATGGGATTGCTCATGCTTCTGATGACTTTTTCGGCACTAATATTATGTCGCTTAGGCGCCGCCATCATTTTCCAGTTGTGACTTTCACCATTGGCCTCATCACCTATTAGCAACACCAACTTCGCCAATGACAAGAAAGACTGCTATTTTTTTTTGTTACAAAGGAAAGAAAACCAGACTGACAAAACAAACATCCTAACTAGTGCAATATTCTGCGGTACAAAGCTCCTTGCTTGTTTCGGTTTATGTGCTCCATGACGATCGTCGGAAGCTCCTGAAGTATATGCAAGCCTAGGCTAGATAAAACTGCAAGAGAGGCCAGACTATCAGCACACTAGTTCCCTTCGCGATATACATGCTGAAATTTCACCTCCCATGCTTGGTGGAGTAAACCATGGGTACCTGTCATCAAAAAATTATCCTCAGCCGAAACTATAAAGGAAGAGGAAAGAATAATAATAATCTCAAGAGAATCCACTTCGACGACAACTCGTCTATAACTAAACGTCCATGCTAGGGTAAGTCCTGAGTGGACTCCCCAAAGTTCGACAGTTAAAAGCGAGCCCCTTCCAATGTGCTGGATAAACCCACAGCACCACTGATCGTGGCAATCCCTAAGCAATCCACCAACAGTAGCAATGTTAGTCCATTATTTAACCGCTCTATCTGTATTTAACTTGACCTAGTCATCCGTCGGTTTGGTCTAACCAACTAAATTATCCACAGGTAATCCCTGAGCCCTAAACACACAACTTTCCACAGCCCTTGCCCTGAAGATCCAATTTACGTACTCTATAACGGCTTTAGTACTGTCTTTCGGCCAAGCAAAGTCAGCTTCAAAAAGGCTTATGTTTCGCCATTGCCAAAAAAAAAACAGCATGCTACTCCATAAATTGTAACCCATTCAACCTGCTTCACTTGTGAGTGCTTCATAAGGTTGGGTTTCACCCACAGCTCCTCATTATGTTGAAAAAAAACTGTATCAACCACCTTCGGGGGAAATTTACACCAGAAGGCTTTCACTCGCGGACAATCCTATATGACATGCAATGTTGACTCTTCTTGCCCACAGAAGTGACAACTGCTATTTATTATGAGATGACGAGCCACTCGCAGTTGATTGGTTAGTAGTTTTTTCTTAGCCAATAACCAAGGAATGCCCTAATCCGTTGGGGCCCTACCCATTTCTAGATTAATTCTCAAAGACTGCTATTCACATTCGTGCTACTGCCTTATATTAAGTCATAGGCTAACGCCACTGTGAACCTCCCATGATTAGTTTGTCCCCACAGTATGGTATCTTCCGCTATGTCTTCTACATTAGTATGGAGCGCCGCAATATCCATACAAACTGTGGAAGGGAGATATTGTTGAAACAAATTCCACTGCCAAGTGCCAACTTCATTCGTGAAATCCGCAACTGTAGCATAAAGAGCGCTCACGGGAAGTGGAGAGGTCGCCACGAAGTCCCCAATCATTCACCAAATTATCTAACCAGAAGAAAATACGTCTCCCATTACCCAGCTTCCATTTTATGCCTTGGCATAAACTGCCAAGTTGTAGAGATGCCTCTCCAAATAATCGAAGCCCCTTTCCTATCTAATGTGTGAGGGATGGGAGAAGGATCTAGTCGATATTTAGCCCTTAAGAGCCTGACCCATAAAGCTATGGGTTGAGTAATCAAAGCCCAACCTAGCTTAGTCAATAAAGCGTCATTGGAAGAACGAATCCATTTAATGCCTAGGCCCTCTGCTTTTTTGGCCTGATATACTGTGTCCCATTTAACTATATGCATTTTCCTATGCTCACCCGTTGAGCCCCATATAAAATATCTCATGATTGGCTCCAAATCATCGCAAAGTTGCCGCAGAAGTCTCACAGTTTGCATCGTGAATATGGGGAGGGACAAAATAACTAATTGGGTTAAGGTAACTCTCTTTGCTAGGGACAACACCTTTGCACGCCATCCTGCAAGTTTCTTTTGTGCTTTATCAAGGATGTGCTGATAGGTATGTCTCGTTGTATGCTTATGAATCAACGGAACTCCTAAATATTTCCCAAGATTATTCGTACTAGTAATGTTCAGGGTTTGACTGAGATGGCGCACTGATGCTGGAAAAGGTAAGATGAGAGCGGATCTCATTGTCAAATACCTCGTGAAGGACTGAAGGGATTAGTAAAGGTGCCTTGCCAAGCGACTTGCATAGACACCGTCGTCACACACTTCATAATGACACTGATTAAATTGTCTGATAATCCAATGTCTGTTAAAGTGTTTTGTATAAAATCCCATCGAATCCGATCATATGCTTTTTCCAAATCTACCTTAATAGCGAAATACCCTGTCTTCTCCTTTTTCTTGCACATTGAGTGGATGACCTCCTGAGCGATGATAATATTATCAGTTATTTGCTTGTCAGGAATAAAACTGCATTGATTCGCCTCCACTAGATGATCCAAATGATTTTTTTTAGACGATTCACAATAACTTTAGAAATGATCTTATAGAGCACAGTGTAGAGGCTAATCGGTCGAAATTGAGAGATACTAGTCGGGGAGGGGATTTTGGGGATCAATACTAGGATGGTTTGATTTAAATCATTTTCCCAACGTTCCAATCTGAAAACTTCCTAAATGTACTCCACCACTTGGGGTCCAACCTTCCCCCATTGTTTTTGAAAAAATAAAGCATTGAAACCATCAACCTTAGGGGCTTTATTAGGATTCATGTCAAAAACCGCATTCTTGATTTCAGTTTCATGGATTGGCAGATTTAGGTCATGAAATCTATCTTCCGAAAGCGAAGGAAAAGCTCCAGAGACCATAAAACAATGGAGAGTCCCTTTTTCGTTAGTATAAAATTGGACAAAAAAATTCCTAGTTAAAAGACCCAGTTGAATTGGATCAAATATCAGTGACCTATTTGAATCAATGAGGCGCTCTATATTTATTTTCTTTCTTCTAGCAAAAGTGAGTGTGTGGTAATATTTAGTATTCCTATCGCCCTTCGAAATCCATTCACATAGGGCTTTCTAATGCCAAAAAATTTCCTCCTCACACAGTACCTGCATCAGTTCCCCACTTAGCTTTTCCTTCAAGGCTAAGAGTGAATCCAAGTTGCCGACCACCATGGCCCTCTGAATGCCCTCTAGCCGTGCTAACAGCCATTTTTTTCGATGGAATATATCACCAAAATCTAACTTATTCCATCTCATGAGTTGGTTGGAGAAAGTGGCTAAAGATTCACTCATCGTCTCCTCGGTTGGTAACCAATGTTCTGCTACCACATCATCAAACCCTGGATGTGTTATCCATGCATTTTGGAATCTAAACACTGGGGATCCTATTGTTCTTAGTGGCGGTCTTTGTAAGTGAATCAACATGGGTCGATGATCTGACCCCATAAAGGGTAAATGATGACTCACCGTTTGAGGAAAAGGCTATAGCCAAGATGTCGAACCAAAAACTCTATCCAGCAAAGCTTGAACCGTTCCTCGGCACCATGTAAATTTTGAGCCAGCAAATCCCAGGTCATAAAGTCCACTCCTATGCACCCAACCTTGAAACTGTTTGTTCACCACCCTTGTTGACCTGGCACCACCACGTTTATCCGAGAGTTCCATTTTAGCGTTAAAATCCCCTTTAATGAGCCAAGGTCTATGTGTAGAGTGTCCTACCCAACTTAAAACTAGCCAGAGAAAGGTTTGAGAAGCAATTTGCGGGCTTGCATAAACTGCTATAAAATCAAAAGAACAAGAAGCATACTTGATAGTGGTATGAATAAATTGGCGATGGACTATTACTATTGAGATATCAAATTCAGCCTTTCATAAAAGCCAGATTCCTCCAGAGAAACCTTCGGCTTCTACTCTAATCAAATAATCAAACCCTAAAGTAGGGGCTATTTCGTTTGCTCGAGATTCACTAATTCGAGTTTCCAACAAAACCAGGATACCAGGTTTATAAGTACACAAGTAATTACGCAGGATGGCATGGAATCTAGTCCCCCCTGCCCCTTGACAATTCCAAATGATGATCAATATAAGAATAAAAAATTAAGGGGACAAGTCTACTCTTACTACTGAGTATGAGTTGTACCTCCTGCGTGAGCTGCCTTGTTGCCATCGTCCTGTAGCGGCGTTTCAAGCTCCTCGTCAGGTCGCATTTGAGTCATGTCGTTCGATTCACCCGACCCTATTACTAGGTCTGGAGGTTCGGTAGGAGGAATTATGGTACCCTCCCTGAAATTATTAATCGCCTCCTAATCCTCGACTCCTTCCATCAGCTAAAGTCGCTCCGCAACCACCTGAGCTCTGTTCTCAATAACCTGACTATCATAGACCATTTCTATATAGGAAGTGCTAGATGTTTATCCTGCAGTGTGGGTTGGATTTGAATTAGAGGAAAAATAGCCGATCCTTGTTCCTAATGATTGCTGGCCCGGGAGCTTTCTCTCCGGGTTTGTTGAATTAGGGCTACCATTTGTCTTCTTGAGCCCTTCCTTGAATTACATTTGGGCCCAGTAGCCATAAACACTGGCCCTTGTTGAGTTTGTTTGCCTTTGGCAATTACCTCTGCTACATTGAAACTTTTTCCAAATCCAAAAGGATTATTGTTTTGTGGGGCCTCCGTCTGTGCCTCAGCCTCATTTTCCATGCGTTCCTGTTCTGTCAAGATGGAGAACCTCGAGCCCCCTTACGCGTCGCCTCCCTGTTACGTCCCAACTAATCTTGACGTTGCATGGAGTAGCGTGAAGGCTTCCTTTGTACCTACGTCTAAGGGCCATATCCGTTGGTGTTTCCTCCTGTTGGCTTCCCGCCCTCTGCTTTTGTTGTGGTCGTCGTCCCTAACTGTCCTTTGCCTACGTTCGGGTTAGGGCGTTCCGGTTTAGCTTGTTGACGCTGAGGGCAACCTGATGCTTCATGACCTACCATGCTGCACGTATAACAGAGTTGGAGCAGACCTTTGTAAGCCATTAGGATTGTCTCTCTGTCAAGCTCCACGCTGGTCCGCAACAAAGAGCTCAAGTCGATATCAACAGCAAGTCTTATGAACTTTCCCCGGTGTGCCTGCAGAGTGGCTATGTTTATTTTAACTGTATTCCCCACCAGATTACCTGAGGCTGCTAGGATCCTAGGATGGTATCGTGCGATGGAGATATCCGGGAACCTAATCCACACCACGGCTCGGTTGATATGGCCTTGCGAAGGGCGAAACGTTGGCACCCACCTTTAAATCGAGAGCACTTAGCCGAAGATCACCCATGGTTCATGCGTCAGGGCCTTTAGGTAGTCGTCTTCCATGAACCTCACGAGGACATAATGGTTCTCCAGATCAACAATTTTCATCGGTCCTCGCGGGTTTCACATGATCTTCAACCGGGAGCTGAGAATTCGAAATCCAATCCAGCGACCAAGCAGTTTGACGACTACTGCTTTTGCCCATCGATTATCCAACTTGGTATTGAGGTTGTTAGATAGTATGATGCCTTCTTCGATTTCGACTTGTTCGTCTTCTGGCCAGGCACTATCCTCGGGAGTTTGGGCTGCCAACGCTTTCCCTGTCACTGCGGCGCTGTAGGACTGCTTAGAGCGTGGTGGGAGTTCTTCCTTACGCTTGCAGGTGCGCACACATTTGGAAAGGCGTCCCTTTTGGTCTAAGGACCCCATGATAATCCCAGGGTAACAACCAAAATAGTTAAACGGTGTAAAAAACAGACTGAAAATGGTTATCTTTTTAGAGAGAGAATTGTGTCAGAACTTAGAACTCAGACATGAAGTATGTGAACACAGAAAGATTGCTAATTGACATCAAGAAGATGCTTCAAGCGTACCCAATACTTCTCCAAAATTTTAGAATGTTTTTAATTAATTATTAACGTATTCTAAATTAGTCTTGCAAGGTTGAATAAGAAAGAGAATAAAACTATAGGACATGCTTCAATGTTCTTTTCATAAATAAAATAATAATATCATGAATCAACACAATTGGTGGAATTTTTTGAAACATCTTAAATGTTTATCAAGTCAATAACAATTAAGTTAAACAATTGAAGGAGGCTATGATATTACTATATGAAAATTAATCGAGATTATATCATTAGCACGTTAATATTCAAAAAATAAAATTAGAGAAAAACTTGATTGTGGTATCTTACTAAAAAAAAAATTTAATCTAGGAGTCAATCATAAATTGTTCAAATATCTATTTTTTAACAGCATCAACAAAATAAAGAGAGAGAACTCTTCACTGTTAGAAAATGATTGATACTAGTGTTAGCTCTCTTACTTTCCCCTTTAACGTGAAATATTATGATTTACCAAGTTTAATTAAAATTTAATACTAAATTAATAACATCACTATTAAGTTCTTGTCATTTAAATTAGTTTTTTTATCTCTAGTTATTTTATAGTGTAACCTATTAGGTTCTTAATATATTAGTAATAATTATAAATTTCAAAATTTTAAAACTCCTTTGATTTTATTTTTATTTATTTAATAAATAATTTATAATTATATATTAAGACGTCAGACCACTTAAATATTAAAACGTAACAGTAGTTTATTGTCAAAAACAAAAGAACGTCACATTAGTTTGATTATAATGCATAATATAATTATTTCATCATTCAATATCCCAATTGAATAATAAGCATGGAATTAGTGTGTATTTAAAGCCAATTATAAAGCAATTTATAATTAATATTTGAAAACTCGTTTTTCAAATCTACTGTGACCGAATAATCTTAAATTATTACCAATCAAGATTATTAGAGCATTCTATCAGTTACTTTTATACGATGAATCATTCCATATAGTTTAAAGTTTAAACTATATTCACATGCTACCAATTGAACTGCCTTAAGTAGAACAAGTAATGGAGGAATAAGTCTCTTTTCGATGCTCAATTTACTTGGCCTTCCTCACCTCGTTTTCTTATTTTTTCTTATGCAAGTATCCTCCGAGACTCAATTAGGTGGCAAAGTCGCGCAATTCCGACTGGACCTCAGCCCCGTCGAAAACGTAACATCGGTTGGAGCAAGCCTCCCACTGATTGGATCAAGCTCAATACTGACGGAGCCTCCAAACAGTCCTCGTCTACAGCCACAACCGGCGGCCTTCTACGTGATAGTGCAGGACATTGGCTAGGAGGATTCTCGCAACATATCGGTTGGTGCTCCCCTATGGACGCAGAACTCTGGGGTGTCTACACTGGACTGACACTGGCGTGACATTTGGGCCATCGACGGATTGAACTTGAAGTTGATTCTACAGCAGTTGTTGGTCTCCTTTCTTCTTCCGACTGGCGATCTAGTCATCTTAATCCCATTGTCCGGAGTATCCATGAGTTGTTCACCAGGAACTGGACTGTTGTTCATCGCCATTGTTTCGCGAGAGCAACCGATGCGCCGACTGGCTAGCAACCTACGCCAGTCACTTTGATGTAGGCGTTACCTACTTTCCTACCTCACTCATTGGGTAGGGGTGTTCATGGTAGGGTAGCCTGACCTGTTCATAAATAACCTGAACCTGAACTTGAATGTTATGTTCGACAATTTCACAAACCTGAACCTAAACCTGAAGCTAAAGAACCTATAGGATCGGTTAACCTATTTTTAAGTTCGGTTCTCAGGGTAACCAGAACCTATTCATATTACTATATATATGATAAAAAATTATAAAAAATAGGTGAAAACAAATA
>JANZXV010000008.1:8604909-8625389 GCA_027576455.1 Erythroxylum roigii | reverse complement strand
ATTTCTTAGGTGTTTCCTTAAAGTCCACCCCCTTATCCTTGGACTTCTCCTCCTTCTGGGGCCAATTTGAGTTCCATAAGTAACTAGAATTTGCTCCACTCCTTGTTGACACTCTAGCTTTGAGTTGTCTCTCCACCTTCATGGCCATGTTTACCATGTCCTCAATCTCCAAATAATGTTGTAACTCTACCACATTTACTATCTCCCTATTCAATCCACTCAAGAACCTTGCCATGATAGCCTCGGGGTCTTCGACTATATTAGCACGGATCATAGCAATCTCCGTCAACTTGTGGTAGTCCTCTACTAACTTAGACCCTTGTGTGAGTCTTTGGAGCTTTTGACACATCTCCCTATAATGATAAGAAGGCATAACTCTCTTCCTCATGCATGCCTTCATTGCTGCCCAAGTGTTGATGGGTCTCTCTCCATTCCTCCTCCTAGAGGTCAGAAGCTGATCCCACCATATTAGTGCATAATCTGTAAATTCAACAGCAGCAAGTTTTACCTTCTTTTCCTTTGAGAAGTTATGACACTCGAAGATCAAATCAACCTTCCTTTCCCACTCCAAGTATTCCTCAGCATCATTCCTCCCCTTGAATGCTGGGATTTGCATCTTGATGGATTTGAGGTCTCCATCTCGCCTGTTGAGGGGTTCTCCTCTCCCATCTCTCCTGGGCTTGCGCTCTTCATAGTCCTCCTCCTCCTCATCAAACTCCTCCTCCTCAGGCTCATACCCTGGTGGTTGTCTATGAGGTGGTGGTTGTCGTTGACGTACATCTGCACGCCTGATCTGAGGTTCCTCGTGTCTCCCTTTTCTGAGCTCATCCATTTGTTCCCTAACCTCATTTAAGGCTAGATTGAACCTCTCAAATTGTTGTTGCATGGCTCTCAAAGTGAAAGCGATATTTGCATCTCCCCCTTTGTTGTCATCATTACTACCTCCTTGTGACATTGTAAATAAAATGATACACCTGCAAAACAAAGGTTAGTAAAAAACAACCTCACACACTCCCTCACGTGTTTCCCTCAAAATGATGTCACTTCCCTCGTGTTTAAGTTACAGCAATGACCCCCTCAAATAAGCTCACATACTCTTACCTTTTACCACTCAAGTGATGTCTTTAAAGTTACTTTTCAGAAATCAATTCAACAAAACTAAGCAAACAGCAAACAACACAAATCAATTGGAAGGAATAAGTAAATCCTAATAAGAAACGAAATAAGAACAATTCTAGAAGCAAAATAATGTACGGATAGAAATAAAATAGTATGCTAATACATGGATGGAAAAGATGTGTATGCAATGATTTTTGTGTATAATTAAACAATATGAATGCAAGATTGTCCAATTCAATGTAATGGAAGAAAAGAAAGGCACAAACAAGAAAGTAAACTAAGAATCAAAGAAAGACACTCAATATATTGTAAAACTCAATAAAACCTCGATAGCTAAAAAACAATTTTCAAATCTACCCAAGGTTTAAAATAGGCAACTCAATGTGTTTTTCAATGGTTTTTTTCTACTGTTCACTCTTTTTCGATACCATTCAGTTTTTTTCCGCTTCTGTTCACTCTTTTTTTTCAGTACTGTTCTTTTTTGGCACGGTTCTTTTTTCCATACTATTCACTTTTTTTTGGATTATTGTTCACAATGTACTATTCATATGTTACTGTTCACGGGTACTGTTCACGATTGAGTACCGTTCACGGGTACAGGAACGGTCGAGTACTATTCACGGATATGGGTACGGTCGAGTACCGTTCACGAGTACGATTACTATTCACAGGTACGGTACGATACTATTCACACATTTTTTTTTAAGAACCAAATAAGAAAAAAAACACAATAAAGATACGCATGAGTTCAATAGAATTAAGCCAAAGCTCTGATACCAAGATGATACGGAAACCCCAAGAAAACAAGGTTCTTGAAATCCCCCTAATCCTATTGAATCAAAACCCTAATCTTTTTATTCTAAGAACATGCTAGATCAAACCCCAAATCATAAGTTTGAGATCCAATCCCAAAGAAATCAGAAATCAGAAATCAATTTACGTTGCAAGTACTTACTTACTAATGCAAATCAATTTCTTGAAGTAACTATGAAGACATTCACGCCTCCCTTGAAGAACTCACTTCTGAAATTTTATTAATTAACCAAATTTGATCTAAAAGTTAACCTAAAGACACATATTTATACCTAGGTTAAATAATAAAAGGTTGGGCTAAAATATATGGAAGCCCAAAATAAAATAAAGTCCAAAAACTAAATAAATAAGTCTGATGTGTTGTGCCACTACAGGATCCATATGCTCTTGGGCTTAAGTGATGAAGTATTAAAATAGTCCAGATCTTCTTGTCTTCAAGCTCCAAGTATATATGGTCCAAGGATTTGAGTTAAATGGATTAATTTGGGCTCAATTCCATTAAACTCTCCTCCAATGGGCTTGGAGCTCGCCATTCTCTCCACAAATTGGCCCACACGCGCATAGAAAGCCTCCTTGAGTCTCTCAGTCCTAACTCTAGACATAGGTCCAACTGGAATGACGAGCTTGCCCCTGTCACGCACGTCATCTCCATGGTGATCCTTACTCCTGCTCACATCAGAAAATCTTACTTTTAAAACTCCAAAATATCTTTCAATAACATTTCTTAATGAAGAATGCCTATAGTTAAATAATTCCTATAGACCTTAAGATCCTTCTCTTTTTCCATAATCTCGTTAAATGATATCTCTCACTTTGGTATGGTAAAAGAAATATAGACATATTAATGTAGTCTGAATCAACCAAATATAACTTTCCTAACATATAAAGAACATAATATTAACAAAATTTTATTAAAATTAATCATAATTATTCTATTTATTTTAAATAATGTAATGCCTTGTGGAGGTATAAGAAATCGAACCGCTAGATTTATTATTATTTCTAAAAGAATTGGAAAGTCATTTACAGAACATTCCCATCCAACTATTACATGTGTGAAATACTTATCAAATAAGCAATAACGCATAATATTTTGGGTTGGATAACCCTATATGGTAAATGTGCATTAATATGTCTACTATTATTGCTCCAATGCAATCCTAAAAAATAAATTGTATTATTAAAATAGTTCATTAAATATAAGGATATAATAAAAATAATAATTAAATATATAATAGACTTAAAAATATAAAATTATTTTAAATTATGTTGAATCTCAACAGGTGTATTAGTAAAGGATGATGGACTAATGACTCTTTTTATAAGACTATTAACTGCATACAAAATTTTATAAAAATAATTCAAAATTATCCAAGTTGAATGTTGAAAGCACTCTACATTGGCTTTAGTTATCTCATTATACCCTATTGTCATCAAGAAAATTGTAACTTGTTCCTCCAAAATCAAATGACTTGTTGGCTTTAAGTCTCCTAAACTTTTCAACTTATTATATAAGCTTAAGAAGATTATCTTGTTCATTCTTAAGTTCTCATAAATCTTTATAGGATTTCTATTCAAAAGCTCCAATATCCAATCATGACTTGATAGAGCATAAGTTTTACATGGTTGATTATGTAAATGAAAATATTTATTCTCTTTCCCAGTTACAGAAATAATAACTACCTTCATCGGTTCATCTGAATCTGATTCAAAATCTGATAAGAAGACCATGTATCTATAATACCAGCATTAAACAAAATCAATAAAGACATTTAAATATAACTATGAAAACGATTATGAAAGACTATGACATTTAACATAAATTTAAGAAGTTTGTATCAAACATTCAGTCAAAAGGATCATACCAAATATTCATACAAACCATATGCATAAAATGTTCAAACCATATAATAGTTTTTAATATAAAAGTGCCTAAGCCAGTAAGAATTCAATTTACAATAACATGAAGAAAATAACTAAAGAGACACAATCTAATCCATCTTCTTTGCATTTGGCATCTTTATAGAAATGTCCCTAAAAAGTTTAGAATCAAGTAAAGCCTTTATTGCTTTTCCATATTACATACCTCAACACTTAGATCATATAAAGAATTCAAACATGTAATCATCATATTCGTCTCTTGATTCACTAATGAAGCTTCAAATCCATCCTCTGTAGTGTATATTGTTAAAGCCATTTTTTATGCTGTTAAAGCCAAATTTTTTTAAGTAAATCATTCTTTTTTTATTGTTCACTAATTATAATCAACACCTTTTTAAGAATATTAGAGTATGTCATCTTTGCCTTCTTCTTATTAGGAGATTTCTTTGTGTTAGAAGAAGAATTTGCAACTTAACCTTCTTTATCACTAAATACATAAACTTCATCAACATCAATTGTATATTCCTCTTTCATACTATTTGATGGAGATTTGATTAATGGATATGCTTGCAAACTAGTTGCAATAGTATATCTAAAACTATTATACAAGTCTGAAAATTCCTTCCATCCTTTTTTTGAACTGCGAGCCATTTGATGAAAAGTATGTAGAGTAAACAATATGATATATCAATAAGTAAAAATCTATTTGTACCTTAAATAAAATTTTCCAACATTCACATGTAGCATGAACTTCAACGATAAAGAAGTTGTAATCGATTACTATTTCTTTTAGTAAGTTCTTAGAATTTTTCAATCTAGCCCTCAATGCATTATGTTTTTTCTTCAATTGAACATCAATATACTTTTTTATTGAATTTTGTAAAAGACCTGCCTTAATATTCTTCCAACCAGATTTAGAAAAGGAAGTAGTTGTTTAATTTTCCTTCTTAACTTCTTCAACCATTAATGAGATTAAATGCATCTCTATGATATCATTACATACTCCATTCATATTATTTAAAGCTTCCATCACTAAAAGTAATTACATATAAGTGATGATAAAAGAAGTGATAAGAAAAATATTATATTAGTTAAGAAATTTCATTACATGCTTCGTCATTTTTATTTAAAAATGGAAGTTGCATTTGAGCTTGCTATGATCTTATAAATATAATGTAAGAGTAAAGAAAGGATTTTTCTTTTGTCAAAGGTTGTTGATTTTTCTTTTGTTAAAGGTTGTTCAAGGCTAAGAGATAGAGCGAAAAGCGTCAGGAGTGTTTGGAGAGCCATAGGCCCACTAGAATTAAGCTAGTTTATGACTAGTGGAGGACAAATTATAGACCTTTTAGAACTAGTGGAAGGTCGGTAAAGGCAAAAAAAAATCAATGAATTTTTCGAAAACCCTTAATCTCTTTGTTTCTAGTTTCTAATGCTTAATTTACGATTAATTGTCAAATTCTATTTTAATTATGTTATTTTGATTATTCGAGATATTATTTTAATTAAATTGATTCCCAAGTGAATTTAACACTTATACAATTGCTGAAATTTTAACATCAAATTGCAATTGTTGAGTACGTTTCTTTATGCTAGACGTGTTGAGTTAGTTCAATTTCTAAAAATGAAAAGAAACGAATAGAAACTAGCTGGTTGATTTTCTCTAATTAATTTATTAAATAACTCATATTATCTCAATTATGTTGAAATTACATGACTAAATCAAATTAAAAACTTGCTTATTCACTTGTAAATATTATGTTAGATTTATGTTTTATTTATTTGATTTAATTAGATTCATTATAAGTACCAAAATCACAACTCCCCTTTTTATTTAAGTATTAATTTAGCGTAATTCATAAGTTTTCATAATTGTAATTATTTTAGTTTTTGAATTTTTTTATTGATGAGGTTAATTTTATAGGTGAATATAATTGGATGAAATCATCATACGTGCTTCATTATGTATGTTTAATATTTTCTCAATTTGAAAATAGTATAACTTAATGTATTATACTCAAAATAATTACGTATTATAAAATTAGATTTTATGTTTGTTCAAAAAATTTGTGATAAGCTTATTCTCTTAATTTTTTATTTTGTATCTTATTTATGTGGTTAAAAAAGACACTGTGTTAGTGCTTTGATTATGTTTATTTTGAAATTTTTTCATATAAGTGAAATTATTAAGATGTAATTGTTTTTTTAAAAGCATTAAATTTAATAAATTAGATTACTAAATTAACTTTCTTTTAAGCACCGACTCTTATTTGCCTTATAGTACATTGTTTAATGGTTCAACCTGATCTTGTTGGGGTTGAACGTCGTTGTTTGGATCCATGATTGGTGTGACTCTGGCAACGAAATACCTACAAAACAAATAAGGGCACACCGGGAGTTAATTTCCGGGAGGCCCCTCCGACGCTCAAGTTAGTCTTTTGGAGAAGATTTTGGTTGCTGAAAACAGAGAAAAGTAGGGTTATATTTCGTACCTGAATCAGGGAGGAATAGTACCTTATATACCTGGGGTTACCGCTAAGTTTAGGTCTTTACGTGAGTCGTTGTGTTTGCATGGGAGATTATCTCCTGTGTCCGGGCCGTCGACATCTGAGCCTGGGATTGTTTAATATAATTATTTAATAAATTGAACATAAATAAGGATATAATTTTGTACAGCTATGACATGTATCACATGATGATGTCTTGCTTCATGTGACATCATTTTGTAATTCACAGTATGAAGCACAAATTCATAAAAATAATTTGGATATGACTTATGGAAGAAGGACTTGTCACGATGTCGTTTTAGATAAAAACCAATCTTCTTCTGCCGGCGACTGTTTGGAAGCTTAGACTGTCACTGTGGAGAAGAAAACAAAGAGAGAGAGAGAGGAACAAAGGTAGGGCTTTTCTCTCTCCTCCATCAACGCATAGGTCCCTAGCTACGAAGAAATCATAGAGCTCTTTAAAACCTTTTTTTTTTAAATCTCGTTGACTCTACGTAAGCTTTTCAATCTCTAAACCATTTTTATGCCCTTTTTCTTTTTTTATTTGTTTTGTTTTGAATACTCATTTCTACTCATCTTCATCCTTATCTTACGAATCCCATCTTTGCTCTCAGTTTAGTAAGTTTGGTTTGGACCAGAAAAGGGCTGTTTTTGTTAAGATTCGGCTCTAAATTTGAATCCCTTTTCTTATTCAGCTCAGTGCCCCTCACTCTTATCGAGGGCTTTGGATGCTAGGTTTTTGGAATATTGGTTGGAATTGGTTGTCATTGTAGGGTGGTTTAGTTATTTTGTTTTTGAGAAATTGGGTTCAAGGATTTTGGTTTTTAAGAATTGTTGGGTTCTAGGGTTTTGGTGATGATAGTTTCAAGTTTGAATATTTATTGAGGTTTGTGCGGATTGGCAGATTTTAGAGTCTGTGCATATCTGAAGCTCTGAAAGGTTGGATTTTGATAGGCTTAAGTGACTTATATGATAACTTATTGAACACTGAAGTCAGAGTGATAGCTATGGCTGCTAACAATAACCAACCCAAAGGCCTTGGTCAATCCTCGTCACCCTTTGGAAATGTGGGGATGGTTAACCCGTCAATGCCCACAAATCCAACGTTTTCTCAGTCACAACTAGGGAGTGGATTTCATGGTCAATTCCAGCTGTCCCAAGCACAGGCCAATGCACAAGCACATTTGAAAGCGCAGCAGGCTCATGCTGCACAAGTTCAAGCAGCGCATGCTCAATTTCAGGCACAGCTGCATGCCCAAGGTATTTCTCTTGGCCAGGCTCAGAATGCCGGACTAGGGAACTTGGGATCTTCTTCACCCTCATTTGGTAATGCAAGTGCAAAGAGGTTTATGCAGAAGCCCCCAGTGCGGCCTCCTGGTGTTCCTATGGGAAACATGGTTTCTCCTTTAAAAGCTATGGATCTCAACTCTGCTGCACGCAAAAAGAAGCAAAAACTTCCTGAGAGGCAGCTGCAAGATAGGGTGGCATCAATTCTGCCAGAGTCTGCTTTGTACACACAACTGCTGGAGTTTGAATCTCGTGTTGATGCTGCATTGACTAGAAAGAAAGTTGACATTCAGGAGGCTCTTAAAAGCCCTCCTTCTGTGCAAAAGACCCTTCGTATATATATCTTTAACACATTCGCCAACCAGATTAAGACCATCCCGTCCAAGCCGACTGCTGATCCCCCAACTTGGACTCTTAAGATTGTCGGGAGAATATTAGAAGATGGAGTAGATCCTGACCAACCTGGAGCTGTTCAGAAATATAATCCTATGTACCTAAAGTTCTCATCTTTTTTCAAGAGAGTCACCATTTCTTTGGATCAGAGATTATATCCTGACAATCATGTTATCATATGGGAACAAGCTCGATCACCTGCACCTCATGAGGGTTTTGAGGTTAAGAGGAAGGGGGATAAAGAGTTCACTGCAAATATACGTTTGGAAATGAATTATGTGCCAGAGAAATTCAAGCTGTCCCCAGCTTTGATGGAAGTTCTTGGTATTGAGGTTGATACACGCCCAAGAATAATAGCTGCAATCTGGCATTATGTGAAGGCTAGAAAACTGCAGAACCCGGATGATCCAACATTCTTTAGTTGTGATGCACCTCTTCAGAAAGTATTTGGGGAAGCAAAAATGAAATTTACAATGGTTTCGCAAAGGATATCACCTCACTTATTTCTACCCCAACCTGTTCTATTGGAGCATAAGATTAAACTTTCAGGGAATAGTCCAGCTGGAACAGCCTGCTATGATGTGGTGGTAGACGTGCCCTTTCCAATACAGAGGGATTTGTCTGCTTTATTGGCGAATGCAGAAAAGAGCAAAGAGATTGATACTTGTGATGAAGCAATATGTAATGCAATAAGGAAAATTCATGAACATCGGAGAAGGAGAGCATTCTTTCTTGGATTCAGTCAATCGCCTGTCGAATTTATAAATGCTTTGATTGAATCTCAAAGCAAGGATTTGAAACATGTAGCTGGAGAAGCTAGCAGAAGTGCAGAGAAAGAGCGCCATGCAGATTTCTTCAACCAACCCTGGTTAGTCCAGTTTTCAATTTACCTTTTGTGCTTTTAATTGTTTTTCAGATGCTTCTCATTCCATATAGAAAGCATATTATGCTCCAGGTGACTTGATCACCAAAATATTTAGGTTCACGCTTGAATTTTAACGGTGGTAGAAAATGTCATACTCAATATGATTGGCTCGGTGGACAACGTTGAATTCAGGATCATTAACGGAACTCTTTACACTTCCCAATTGTACTAGCCACAGTTGATATTTACATTTGTTCTGGTTCTGACATGGTAGCCTATTTTATTAGAGTTACTTGGCCTGAAATAGAATAACAAGAATGAAAGAAAATTCTCACATCCCCTCCGAGTTAGACTCTGTTTGTGTGTCTGTACTACATCAATGAGCCTTGTTTTCATTGGTAAAAAAGCTGTCTTATTCTTACGTGGTTTTATTTGGTTACTGAAACAGGGTTGAGGATGCTGTAATTCGATATATGAATCGGAAGCCGGCAGCTGGAGGTGATGCTCCTGGAAGCATATGAGTTGGGGAGTTGTCGGCAGTGGTTCATCATACTTGGCATCTGCAGAAACTTTGGGGGCTTGAACTTAGCAGTGGCCAGAGCTACTACTATTACTAACCATTCAATCCTGATTGGCATGGCCATTCGGGCAGGAGCAATGTTTTTATTCTTGTAAAACGTCTAAAAAAGATTCGGTGTAACTTGTTAGGCATAACTGTCCTGCTGCTTAGAATATGCTCTAATGAAATAGTACTTGGCATCAGTTATCGTAGCGATTTACCCCTTCGTCATTTTTCTGGATAACAGGCATCCTTTCCGCAAAGAGGAGAAATGAAAAATTGAGTGCCATTTTGTGATTTTAGACTACAACTACCCCTTCGTCATTAGTTAATAGGTTCTCTAGTTATTAAACAATACAACTTTTTTTTTTTTTTATATAAAAGGAAAACGATCAGAGCAATTATACAATTGGTCTAGGAAACAGATTCTCAACAAATCCTCTTAACAGGATAAGGTGACACCCAATAGGTGAGGTAACGCCTACATCAAAGTGACTGGCATAGGTTGCTAGCCAGTCGGAGCATCTGTTGCTTTTTCGAAACACATGGCAATAAACAACAGTCCAGTTCTTAGTGAACAACTCATGGATACTCTGGACAATGGGATTAAGATGACTGGATCGTCGATCGGAAGAAGAGAGGAGACCAGCAATCGCTGTAGAATCAACTTCAAGTTCAATCTGTCGATGGCCCAAAGTCCACGCCAGTGTCAGTCCAGTGTAGACACCTCAAAGTTCTGCGTCCATAGGGAAGCACCAACCAATATGTTGCGAGAATCCTCCTAGCCATTGTCCTGCACTATCACGTAGAAGACCGCCGGCTGTGGATGTAGACGAGGACCGTTTATAGTCTCCGTCAGCTGGTCTCCTCTCTTCTTCCGATCGGCGATCCAGTCATCTCAATCCCATTGTCCGGAGTATCCATAAGTTGTTCACTAGGAACTAGACTGTTGTTCATCGTCATGTGTTTCGAGAGCAACAGATGGGTCGACTGACTAGTAACCTACGCCAGTTACTTTGATGTAGGCGTTACCTACTTTCCTACCTTACCTATTGGGTGTTACCTTATCCTGTTAGAAGATTTGTCGGGAATTTGTTTCCCTATACTAGTTATTAAACAGTACAACATTGTTTTGATCCAAATGACCTGACCAAACCTTTGGAGCTTAAACATCATCTCAAGCTACAAATGTTATCTTCAGATAGGCTGCTAATTGATATGGCTGATCCCTACCCTATAAATCTCACAGGCAAGCACACCTATCGAATTATCATATGGTGTTAGTGAATATCAAGTGTCAATCTCACCAGACTACAAGTACTAATAATGACCTCTATTCTATTATCTAACCAACAAAATAACATGATTGTTTTAATTAAAAATAAGCTAAATTTCACACAATAATAGACAAGAACGTAGATGACATTATGATTAATCAACATCAAGTAACTATTACCTAGGTAATGAATCCTCCTAAGATTTCTTAAGTATTAACCCTTTATCATTCAATTCGATTACTAATCATTGAACAGTAAAAAATTATATCTTATGTTAATATCTTTATTAAACTATTAACAACCAATTTTTAGTTAATTAATTGAAATCTCTTTCCAGTTAAAACCTTTAAGATTGCATTAGTCGATTCGCAAATTTCACTATCAGGTTTAACCTGACCATCGAGATTTACATCAAATTAGCTTTAGGTATGCATGTAAAGCCTTTCAATTATGGTAAATCTATTGATACAAAATGATTTTTCAATCTCAGTTATATAAAATCATACATTGAACTAATATCTCAAACATATTAATTTAAGAATTAAAATACATAATTGAATCGTAATGAATCAATAATCAAATTATATTAAATAAATAATCAAATCATAAGGTCCATTCTAACTTAGAGTTCATCCTACCTAGACACTAAACAAATTTGGTTTATAATAATAAAAAATAATCAAAAGTTTAGAAGAAGAATTAAAAAAAAAGAAGAGAATCTATTATATATCCCCTTTTCTCTAATATAATCTCCTGAAACTTTAATGGAAGAATGCTCTCTATCAGATCTCTTATGTAATCCACATTTTTCTGTCGTGTTAGGGTTTAAAAGTGCGTTTAAAACTCCAATTATGCTTCCTTACTTCGATTCTAATTACTACTCACTTTTGTTAGCCTTTAAAAGTGCCTATTCTATTACAAAATTAGGGTTTTTACATTGTGGTTGTCCTTCAAACACTCTTTAAAGTTGTATATAGACTCGTTCCTAAAAACTTATATAGATAGTGAAAATGGTCGTGCATATGACTTACACGAGTGTGTCCATCTTCAAAACTACACAAGCTCACAGAGACTTACACAGTACTACAAATGGGCGTGTACATCACTTACACAAGCATGACCTTAAAAAATAGCTCAAATTCTTTTCTTGTTTGTTTTGATTTCACCCTAATTATCCTACTTTTGATCTATGAAGGTAATTGAGGCCTAACAACACATTAGGAACAAAATAAGAACCAGAAATAATAATAACTCTTAAATAATCAAGCAAAATACACTAAGTATGGGAATAAAAACATAGTTTGTAAAGCATTTATTAAACATCCCCAGACTTAAGTTTTGCTTGTCCTTAAGCAAATCATAATCCAAATTATTAGACTTAAGTTTTGCTTGTCCTTAAGCAAATCATAATCCAAATTATTAAACTTCAAAACATCTACCCCTTATTAACCTTAACTTGTCCATCTACACTATAAATCATCATATCATATGAACTAGATTAGGCCACGATCAGACTCCAGTTGTCTTAGGACAAACTTTTGTAAGCCGATATCAATAGCAATCATATTAATAATCTTTCTGAAATCAAAAGCACAAAATTTCACACTCTCATAAATGATTCACTCAATTCATTCAAAGTGTTTACGGTGGAAAATAAAACAAACTTCCAAATCAATGTATAAGAGAATTCTTACCCATAAGAAGGTATGATGAGGCTTAGGTAAAGGTATAAAAGGGATAATTAAAAGGTAAAAAGGTGAAGAAAATTCACATAAATAAGATTACATAAAACTTGGTTCTTTATAATATTGGTCCTTTAAGCAAAGATTTCAGTTCGCACAAAAATAATTCTTCTCACTCTCCAACAAATATCACAACTTTTCTTTTTTTAATTTATTTACTTGCAATAAATAATTTTCAACTTAAATTCTAAGCAACTTGGAGAGAATATAAAATTATAACAACAATAAAGCACTTAAGAAGAAATAAATTTAACAATCACCATATACTAATAATCATAGGCACAGTGGACTTCCCCTTAAAATTCTTCAATATAATCAAAGTTTTATACAATAAAGTAAATGCAAATCCTTCAAGGTTCAAAGATGATTAAAAATTTTCAAGAAAAATTGAGTAATTGGCTAGCAATATGGTTATAATCGAGGAAAAACCTAAGTCTCAAAATCAGTTACTCTTGAAGATAAAATAAGGTAAGTAATAGTCAAGAAAGAATAGGTTAAAACAAATGGTTAAATCTAAGTACTTTTATTATTTTAGTTTCCCTAATTTAACAATATGGTCCACTTATGCATGATACACACAACAAAGAATAATAGAGTGAACTAATGATATGTTACTCTTAGGTTCAAAAGCTCACCAATATATTTTATGTATCTAAATACTATACAATTTTTATTCAAATTAACTATCTCAATGACTACTAAAAATATTACCTATAAAAGAAAGTCTAATCCAACTTTCATTTTTTCATACTAATTTAATTCAATAATCAATAATAATATAAAGTGTTTCGGATATATTTTAACTAAATTGGGTGGATAGTTAATAAAAATAAACAATAAAGATTATAATAAGCCTAAGAAATTTAAAATTTTCTATTAAACCCTTCCCCACATTTAAAGTTGTACATTATTCTCAATGTACACAACAAAAGCTCATAAAAAATAATATCAAAGAAAGCAAAGTGAGAAAGGAATAATGATTTGGTACTTCCTTGAATAATATTTTATAAAATTTTTGAATTCGTTGCAGTTTCCATCCGGTATTAAGTGCAATCATCATTGCAAGAGAGAAATAAGAGGGATAAAAAGATAAAAAGAAAATAAATATAAAATAAAATTACAATTCAACGCATGAATCCTTTTTATGAACTTGAAAAAAAATTTTCTAGAATAATTCTCAAACTTGTCTTTGATCTCCAAAAGCTGCCTTGTTTTGAAAACCAAGAAGTCAACAACCCTAATTTGCAATATTGATGTAATATCCACAAATAAAAGTCCAAATCTTTTCCCTGTGTTCATCTTATGACCTATGCTAACTAATGGTGGGTGGTTATTCTTCCCATTTTCTTTTTGTTCTATACTAAGGAAATGAAACATATGTCTCGGTGGCGGTGGTGACGTTGATCTTCTGTTATTAGGAGGTGGTGGAGGATGTGATTTTAATGGTGGACGTGGAGGTGGTGGTGGCGTATACAAAGAGCAATCACCTAAAGAGAAGAAGAAAGAATTAAGAATTTAGGGTTGACTCTAAAATAGTTTAAAGAGAAGAAGAGAAATTAAGGATTGAGAAATCCTCTCAAAATGGTTAAGATTTAAGAGGCTAAAAAGGTAAGGATTACAAAAATTCGAAAGGGTTAAAATGATGTGTTTTATGTAATTGTGAGACCTACTTTTATTTTAAAATAAAAATGTCATGTCAGTGAAAGTAAGTCTTATTAATATGCAATTTTTTTTAAAAGTCACTTTTTTAAAAAAAAATCATATGACATTTAACTAACAAATTTTTCGATTTCGTAAAGTTTGATTTTAACATTTTGTTAACATTAAAGTTCAACTGAAAAGCTCTAAAACTTTAGGATTCAACTTAAATTCTAATATAAACGTTAGGGTTTTAAATATACTTTTGAATAATTATTATTCTTCATCAAGCTTGTTATGTAAAGTATTGCAGTAGTAAGTATCATTCACTTCCTTATTGGATACATCACCAGCGTACGACACCTGGGTAAGCGAAAGATTGTCTATTCCTGAAAGGAGAGTAAAATAGAGTAAAATAAAGAGAGGCAGAGTTGTAATGTTTTCCTTAACTTTATTGCGTTTGCTGTAAGAACATTATATACAAAGTTATGCTTGATTCTAGACTATTCATTATAACAAAATGTACAACATGAAAATGATTTTGTTATCTGTAGCTGAAAGTTTGTTGAGAATGAGATGCTCCACTATTAACAGGTGTAGAGGAGATTGTGGTGAGCTTGGATGTTGAGTTGGCAGATGGGCTTGGAGCTAAGTGTCCTGGCCCATTACAAGACCCTGTACATGGCTTTATTATTGGAAGTGAATCCTTAATACTCCCACTCAAACGAAACCTCGGATTTTGTTTGAGGTTTAGTTTGAAAGTTAAATCCCTAAATCGAGCCACAGAGAGGGGTTTGGTGAGCAGATCGACGATTTGACCAGCAGAGGGCACATACCGTACCTCGAGAAGGCCATCAGTGATCTTATCTCGCACAAAATGCACGTCAATCTCGATATGCTTTGTGCGAGCGTGGAAGACTGGGTTCTGGGAGAGAGAGTGAGCACCGTTGTTGTCGCACCAGAGAATAGCTGGTTGAGAAGGGGGAAACCCAAGTTCGGAGAGAAGAGACGATAACCAAAGTACCTCAGTGGAGAGTTGAGAGAGAGCTCGATATTCGACCTCGGTGCTCGAACGAGCGACTACATTCTGCTTCTTGGAGCTCCAGAAGACGAGATTACTCCCAAGAAAAACACAACCACCGCTTGTAGATTTGCGACCATCTGGAGAGTTGGCCCAGTCAAAGTCGCTAAACGCTTGAAGGTTGAGAGATGAGTAGGAGTGGAACAGTAACCCTAGATTGGAGGAGCCCTTCAGGTAACGTAACACCTGTTTTAAAGCAGTCCAGTAAGATGTGAGAGGATTGGAAAGAAATTGATTGAGCTTGTTGACGATAAAACTGAAGTCAGGTCCTGTGTTACAGAGGTACTGTAGAGCTCCAACCAAGCTGCGATACAGATAAGGTTCTGCAAAAGGGTGGCCATCATTGTGAGAAAGCTTGAGACCTGTGGAAGCAGGAGTGGAGCAGGGTTTATAGAGGTTTATATTAGTCTGAGTGAGTAAATCTTTAATATACCCACTTTGTGATAGATATAGGCCAGTTGAATTTCTGTAAACTTCAAACTCCAAAAAATAATGTAAATCGCCCAGTGTTTTGAGGGTAAACTGTGAATTGAGCTTGCGTATAATGGATTGGACTGCGGATAAATTATTGCCTGTGATTAAAATGTCATCTACGTAGACTAAGAGGATGAGAATCGTATCATTTTGATGAAGGTAGAACATAGATGTGTCAGTTTTAGAGTTGCAGAACCCCACTGTAGAAGAGTAGTCTTGAGTTTGTGATACCAGGCTCTTGGAGCCTATTTTAGGCCATAGAGGGCTTTAGATAGCTTGCACACATGATTAGGAAGATGTGGGTGTTGAAAACCTTGAGGCTGAGTAATGTACACAGTCTCATGAAGCTCACCATTGAGAAATGCGTTGTTGATATCGACTTGTTGAATATTCCAATTGAAGGAGGCAGCAAGAGATAAGACAACTTTGATGGTGGATGCTTTCACCACTAGAGAGAATGTATCTGAAAAATCAATTCCAGGAGTTTGGGAAAAACCTTTAGCCACAAGGCGGGCCTTATGCTTAGCCACAGTTCCATCTGCATTATACTTAGTCCGAAAGACCCATTTAGTTCCCAAAATATGCATGTTAGAGTCATAAGGCACAAGGGTCCAAGTGTTGTTGTTCTGTAGGGCAGACATTTCCTCACACATGGCTTGGTACCAAATGGGATTGGAAAGTGCTAGGGAAACAAAGGCTGGTTTGGGAGAGGGACAAGAGTGTAGGGAAGCAGAGTAGACTTTGGGTTTGAAAATGCCACTTTTGGCTCTGGTTTGCCTAAGATGGGTAGTTATTAAATGTGGAACAGCAGCAGTAAGTGGGTTGGGAGAAGGAGTAGGCTGAACAAGAATGGGGGAAGAAGTTGGAAATATGGGGGGTTGGGGATTGGAAATGTAGCGCCCCAAATTAGGGGTTAGATTATTACGAAAATTTAGTATGTTTATACTTGCTATTTGAATATTTGTTAAATTGTGCATAAGTAATTTAGCATGCATTCATGACATTTTCCGGGTAAATTGGTTTAATGAGATTTCTGAATTGTTCGGACAGTATTATTATAATTTTAGTAATTTTTGTATACTTCAAATATTTTTAGAAATTGTTGGTGAATTAATTTTGAGTTGAAAATTTAATTTGAGAGTCATTATTTTATGACAGAATTTTGGTAAATTTTCAGAAGTTGTGTGTGGGTTTAAGTTACTAAATAAAATAAATATCAATGTGATGTTTGGTTTTGGTTGTTCTGTCTTGGGTGGCATCCATGTATCCTCCCAGGGGGTATTTGGGTGTTACACACCAAATCATGCCTTGCTAGAAGGAGAAAATGACAAAGCCAAAAGGTTTGTTAATTTCTCATTTTTCTTTTTTTTAATAACAGTGAAATTTGCAACTATACTTTAAACACATATTGAGTCAAGATGTAACAAAACAAATAATAGTGGTCATAAAAAGACAATATTTTCAAATCTAAGCCGAAAGTTAAAGCAAAATAAGATATTTAAGATTTTAAAGGTTCAACTGATATTAAACCGTATAAAATTGGTTAAAAATTGAATAATTTTAAATTTTAAAAAAGTAATCAAACTTATCTATTGAAAATTTTAAAGTTTATTTGAAAATTTATATTGTTAAATAAAAAATAATCAGTTTATTTTAGTTTATAAAAACTGATTAATTTATGAAAATGATCAATTAATTTATAACTGATTGATTTTTAACAATAAAGATTATTAAACTAAATCAAACTGAAAAGTTATAAATTAAACCAAAAAATTAGCTAATTTAAAGCTTTTACTGCTAAATCAACCAAATCGGTTCGATTTTTAAAGCATTGATAAAACCGTAAACTGCGTCAATCATCTACCATCTTGTAAGTATAATTCCCTAATATAGCGTTAGTCCTGAAAAGGAGAATGTAATAAGAAACTACTTGCCTAATTATTAAGATATTAATCTGAATGTAATTAGTCTCTAATGAGATCATATCAAGTTGTTTGTTGGTCACAGGGATAAGTCTTGATGTTGCATAAAGTGTTTGAATTGGTCATAATCCCAAAGCTATTAGTAGTCCTAACTTGTTTAGGACTACCCACATTACAAATTCATTATTTGTTAGTAGCTTGGATTAGAAAAAGATGTGGTCTTATTATTCTATTTTAGGGTTGGAAATAGCTTCTAAAACTTGAGTTTGGACTTAATTTTGTTCTCAAGCTAAAGCTTAATCAAATTTAATTTAATTTATTAATTTTAGATTAATACAATGTCAGCACTAATTAATTTTTATAATTAGTTAAGTTTTAAAATTTTATTAAATTCACTTTTAAACTTGAACTATTTTAATTTGATTTTGATCCATTGACATCTAATTATTGCATTAGATTCGTGTTAATATGTTAATGAAATCCGCCCCTTAGGGGTGGTTAAGTTGTTACTTGTTAGAGTGGAAAGGTATGAGACCAAAAGGTCCTATGTTCGATTCCCTTTATTTACGCTCTCTCGATCGAACCTGTCGATTCGGAGATTTACTTAGTACGTATTTAAAGGGTAGCAGCTGTGTGTTCCTCCGTTTAAAAAAAAGTTAATGAGAGCCATTTCATTATATATTTTTTAATGATATTCAATTTACTAATTATTGAGACGATGCCTTATTACTCGGTTAAGGTCGGAAATGACTTTTAAAACTTGAATTCGAGTTTAATTATTTTCACACTAAACTCTAATCAAATTATTTTAATTATTAAGTTTAAATTAACACAATTTAGATTTGAGTTTACTTATATGAGTAGTTAAATTTTCAAAAAGTTATTTTAATTCGAACTCTTTCAAATTGAATTTGTTCACATTAATTATTGCATTAGATCCGAGTTAATATGTCAGTGAGATCCAATTCACTAATTTCATGCTAAAGTCACGACAGTTTTAGGCCTGAACTCTATGTCAATTCAATACTATATGTACTGTGTTATTTTTGGACGACCGAGCACTTGGCCCAACATAATCATGAAACGGGGTTAGTTGGTATACAATTCTAGCCCAATAAGGTGGCTCTTTATGACCCAAATTCATAATGGCTATTTAAGAAGAAGAATATGATATTTTAAAAATGGAACCCTTCGATTAATTTAATAATAAAATTTCAAATTGATCAATTTTTAAATTTTCAGATTAATTTAGTTATTAATTTTTTATTTAATAACTTCCTTTTTCAATTAAGTTTTAAGTTTTTTTATGGGTAAGATAATCTTCTTCAAATATTTTTAAATTTTAATTTAATTTTAAAATAATTTTATGACGGCCTAATATCGGTTAAACTTTAAACTCTTGTCTTACTTATTTATTTCGGTCTAGTTTTTAAAACATTAGAAGAATATTACTAATACCATAATTAAGTAATATATAACTAAACCTTCAATTAGACTTTGTGGCAATTAGACAAAACTGTGCTAAGTGCTAACTTAATGTTATATTTAAGTATAGCTCAAGTAAATCCAAGAACGATATTAAATTATCATCATATTATGTTTTTTTAATTATGCACAAACTTGTTTCACTTTGAATGACCAATTTACAAATTTTGATGTAATTGACTATAATGAAAATATCAACTTAAGTTTATAGTGCTGTGCATTGGTCCCCATAGGGGGTTTTCGGGTTAGTGAAGTGGGGGCATGGGATTAAAAGTCATGTGTTCAAATCTTTTTATCTACGCTGTCTCGATCGAATCTCTTGTATAGAGTTTGTTTGGTGTAAAGTATTCGATTAGTGTGATTTGTAGACTATTACGTAAATTTGAAGATTTATCTTATGCGCATTTAAATGACAATAGCTGTAGATCTTTCGTTAAAAAAAAAAATTGTATATTAGATTCGCTAATTTTGACTTTTGAATATGACTAATAAATAATCATTTTAAGATATTGAAAGGAAATAAAAAATTATTTAAAATAGTCATCTCGTCAAATCATATATTTAAAATACAAAATGTATAAATTATGATATAATAGTAGCAATTTCCGGAGACCGATGGAATCGGAATATGTATACTATACTCTGAAGATAATGCGAAAAGAAAGCAATGTTGTGTGCGTACGTAAATCGAACAGGTAGGCCTATTTGCATGCAGTTTTTGTTCCAATGGACTGCCCCTAGCCCCTAGTACTATACTCGGAAGATAATGTGAAAAGAAAGCAAAGCAATGTTGTGTGCGTACGTAAATTGAACAAGTAGGCCTACTTGCATGCAGTTTTTGTTCCGATGGACTGCCCCTAGCCCCTAGTTGCTGGCACGGCATTACCTGTGACTAATAGCACGTTCCAAAATTGTGTCATTGATTTTTAAACACGTTTGATGTAAATGTGTAAAAGAGTTAGAATAGGTTTATGAAAATAGAGGATCTATTTTCCTAATTGCTTGCTTTATATTTTTGACCTTGTTAAGTGACTGTTTCATCGTAATAGTTTAAACTACGGTTTTGAAACTCGAACCGGACATTAAACTGAAGGCTTTATTAGTTACCGGTTTGACCGGTTCGACCACCAGTCGAATCGGTGTAACGTCTTAATTACGAAATAATTATATATAATATTATAATATTAGTAATATTAAAAAATAGAAAAATATGTTAAATAATATAAAAATATTTAAAAAATAAAAAATCATTGAACCAGTGGTCGAACAACCGGTTCTCACCGATTCTCACTGGTTCAATTGAGGACTGATTTTTAGGGGTCAACCGGACCGGATAGCCGACTGGTCACCGATCAAACCGGCCGTGTAACGCCCCAAATTAGGGGTTAGAAGATTAACGGAAATTATTTCATATGTGCTTAATTGTGCAGAAGTATTTTG
>JANZXV010000008.1:8590603-8601307 GCA_027576455.1 Erythroxylum roigii | reverse complement strand
TAATAATAATAATAATAATTTAATCTTTTTGTTAGTTATTACTTTGTCATTTTAAGTTTATATTTTCAAACCAAACACAGAAATAGAAATTATTTATCTATTCCATTCCAAACAAAGTAATGCCTATTCTATTCTATTCTATTCTTCATTTTTTTTATTCCTAAGAATAACTATTCTATTTTTTATCTATTCCATTTTTTGAATTAAACAGGCCGTAAAGATGTTCGAATTCTAATTGAGTGTTCTAATCATAATTATAATATTAAAAAAAATTGAAGATTTTTTAAAAGTTAACCTTAGGCATCGAAAAGTTCGCGTTTTCTATTTTTCAGTCTCGAACCTAAAAATGGCGGGAAAAGGAAACGCTACTGCTCTCTTCCTCTGCTTTTGCTGTTAATTTGGGAGAGAGAATGGAGGCTTCGGGAGATTCAAACTGGAGAAAGGAAGTGGATGAGAAGCTCAATCGCCTTCACTCCCTCCAGTTCGGTGTCGACTTGGCTCTCGAGAATGGTGACTTCTCCACCGCCTACGTCCTCGCCCTCCGCCTCCACGGCTTTCTCGACTCCCATTCTCTCACCGACCTCGATGAAGCCCTAACTCGCCCTATCAGCCGCGAAGCCCTATGTAAACTCGATTCTGCTCGCCATTCTCTCTTTCCCAATTCTGACCGGTACTGCTTGTTAGGTTTATATATATATAATTTCTTATGCCAATATAATGTGGACAGGCTTTGATTTCGCACTAGATTTTGTTTTTACTTCTATTTTTATTGTGTTTTAGACTTTTATTTGTATTGTGGTCTTTGGAGGTTAAATAGAGACCATGGTTGTTTGCTTACGTTCCAGGAGAGCATTTGAACAAGCAGGTAGAGTTCTTGGCAAGGTTTTTGAAAAGAGAGTGGGTGTTGAGAAAATCAAGCAGTCAAAGTATTTTCAATCCCTTCTTCATCGATATGGCGTAAACTCTTCCAATGAACCGGTATGGCATGTATACAAACTTGATGCCTTTCTAGTCTTTTTGCCTATATTGAGTAATCATTTCAATGGATAGGTTGTAATACTATTTTGTACTAGTCATTGTTCAATTGTTCTTTAGTCTTCAAATGGAACGAACGTTAGATAACAGGGAAAAAATAAGAAGAAGAAAAAAGGAAAGACTTTTCTGATGATTTGTCTCAGGTTGACCAATTGGTGAGGAAGGAAAACTCCGATCGCAAGACATCAAAGGTTATGATGCAGGCGAAGTTGACATCTTTATATGGAAGCAAAATCTCGAAAGCAAACAACAGCTCACTTACGAACTCTTTGAACTCCAAGAATGATATATCAGATGACTGCATGATTGTAGAAAGGGATCATTCCTGTCAAAATCAACCTGGAGTTCCTGCTCTCTCTACAAAACGTCCACTTACAGACATAAGTAGCCCCAGATACGATTGTTCGAAGTCACTATCAAGCAATGAAGAAGCAAAATCAGATGTTTCTGGAAGTGCATTTGTAACTGCGAGAGCGAAAATGGTACTTGTTGACCACTTATTGTCCTTATCCTTTTTGCTGTGGTTTATGTAGTATTATGTGACCGGTAAGTAGAGGATCCATCATTGATGTTTTTCTTCTCGACCGCAGTATGGATATGTTTTGCAACTGTAGCCAAATAAGCGTCAAGTTGACATCATAAAGTGGGAAGATGGATGTTACCATACTGATTCATATCATACAGCAATGACAGCTTACAAATTCTGTTAGGCATCTTAAGTTGCTTTCTTTTCTACAGAAGTAAATGGCTCTAAATCAATTCTCTGCAGCTCTTATTTGCCAGAAAATAGTAATAGGTTCTCTATCTCTATGAAACTTTGACTGGAAGTGAATTCTTCAAATAGGTTCATAGTGAAGAAGATGATGTCTTAAACGGTATTAATATGTAATTTTCTGAATAGACATAAGCACCAAGTACGCAACATCGGAAAGTTTGTATGAAAAAGAGAAACATTTTTCTGTTGGTCCAATGTAAGCATATTGTCACTACCTTTTTTTATTAGGAAATGGATGCGAGGGAAAAAAGAGGGTTGACAGGATCCCCTAGTGGATCTGCTTCCCCACAAAGTGATAACATAAACCGGGGCTATGGGGCCAGGTATGGTTTTTCTCGCCGTGGTGTTCGTGGCAATTTCATTCCTCCTATAAAATCAAACGGGGGAAGCACTGGAACTATGAGCGCACGGGTTGCAGGAAAGGGTGATGATGCATTAGATGACTCGACGAAGAGATGGTGAGTTCAGTGATTCTCATCCTGTTTGTAGCAATAGCTGCTTCCTCTCAATTTTTTTTTTTATATTCTGAATTTGGAATTAGACTGACATTCTACATATTCCTTTGCTAATCAAGCTTGGAAATGCTCTGTGGACCTGATGGTGAACTTCCTGAAAAGTTGAGAAACTTGGAGCCTCGTCTCATTGAGCACATAAGTAATGAGATTATGGACAGAGATCCAAATGTCAGATGGGATGACATTGGTACCACACACGTCTTCAAAATTCATGCTGCATTCCAGTTTTTTTCTTCTTCCGCGTTATTCTTATTTCAATTGTTTCTTGAAAATTGTAGCTGGCCTGGAGCATGCTAAAAAATGTGTAACTGAGATGGTCATATGGCCTTTATTGCGCCCTGACATATTCAAAGGTTGCCGTTCTCCAGGAAGAGGTCTTCTTCTCTTTGGCCCACCGGTAGCTACTAAATCCAACAAAAGATTTTGAGAAATTCTAATGGATTTTTTATTTATGCATTTATTAATATAAGCACCTCATATCTTTTTCAGGGAACAGGGAAAACAATGATTGGAAAAGCTATTGCTGGGGAGGCGAAAGCAACATTTTTCTACATATCTGCCAGTTCATTAACAAGCAAGTGGGTATGAATTGATTTCCCTCATCATCAATTTTTTAACTGCATTTTCTTTTTATGTTTTGAGAACGTGTGAACAATATTCGCTGTATGATATACTAGTGAAGGCATCCTGAAAATAGCAGATATTTCAAGTGAAAAAGAAACAGGGAGGAGTCCCATTCGTTATACTGCAGAATGCTTAAATTGCACACACCTCATTCAATGTTAACTTTTAAATGTTCTAACTGTAGATTGGCGAGGGTGAAAAGTTGGTTAGAGCCCTATTCGGTGTTGCCACTTGTCGTCAACCTGCTGTAATATTTGTTGATGAAATAGACTCGCTTCTATCCCAGGTAAATGTCGTCAACCTGCTGTAATATTTGTTGATGAAATAGACTCGCTTCTATCCCAGGTAAATGTTTTTTTTTTGTCTAGAAAAAGTGTCCAGAGGGCACTTTTTAGAAGTTGAATGACTCGGATTGATAGTATCCTTGGGATGATGTGATTCTTTAGCGATTTGGCTTGGTCCATAGAAACAATAATCCGTAAGTTACGGTCGATACTGGATTTAAATTGTTATTGTTCTTTACGCAACCTTACTCATTGAAGAGCATGTCATTAATTTTGAAGGGGCCTCATCATAATTATTTAAGTACAAATTATCTGTTGTTCACCACAAAATATGTATAACTTAAAAACTCTTCTCGTGGTTGCAGCGTAAGTCTGACGGTGAGCATGAATCAAGTAGACGACTCAAAACGCAATTCCTTATTGAAATGGAAGGCTTTGATACTGGCAGTGAGCAAATTCTACTTATAGGTAATATTTTGTGCTATGATTGGGTTTGTTGCGGTAGTATTACTTATACTCTTCCCCATTTTTCCACTTCTGCACCACGATATATCATAGAACACCTCAAGAATTTAATAGGATATGAACTTCTAACAAACTAGGAAGGACCATTTATCAATAGCTTTAGCTTTTACACGGCAAAGTTTGGAGTAAGGGCTCTTCTCCCCTTTGGTGCGGCTATGCCATCTGAGATTGTCCCATGTCATGAATGGAGAAGTGTTATCTTCCTCTCAACTTTCTTGGAATTACATCTTTTAAGCTTCTTGACCATTTTTTCCCTTCCCATCCTTCCCCACCTCTTCCTGTTAGCTGTATCACGCCTTTAAGTTGAAATTCCTTGTGCCTTCTAATGCAAGATTCCTCAGTTTCTTCTTTCTTTTTTGCTTCTGCTCTCATTGTTAAAAAGTTAAACATTTTATCAGGAGCAACAAATCGACCTCAAGAACTTGATGAAGCAGCTCGAAGGCGACTCACTAAAAGACTTTACATCCCTTTACCATCATCAGGTGAAAACCCCCACAATTTCCTATTTACCTATTGGATTCATTGCATAATGCCACTTTGAATCTATAATGCTGACCTGCTGCTATTTGAAATGAAGAAGCTAGAGCTTGGATAATCCGAAATCTCTTAAAGAAGGATGGATTGCTTAAACTTTCACAGGATGAAATTGATACCATATGTAATCTGACAGAAGGTATATAAGACTATATTTTATGAGTAGTCATACTTCCCGTCAGAAATTGTAGGCCCCTTGGTTTTTATATTTGTTTTCTATTACTTTTGCTAGGATATTCAGGATCGGACATGAAAAACTTGGTGAAGGAAGCATCTATGGGTCCACTAAGAGAAGCTCTCATACAAGGTATAGAAATCACAAAGCTGCAGAAGGAGGATATGCGGCCAGTTTCTGTTCAGGTAGTGGCCATGAACGTTTGTAAAGGAACTCGGTATATCTCTCTCTTAGTTCGTTGCTTTCGATCCTTATGATTTCCCTTTTTCCTTTGATACAGGATTTTGAAAATGCACTACAAGAAGTTAGACCTTCAGTTTCTTTGAGTGAGTTATACATATTTGTGGACTGGAACAAGAAATTTGGAAGCTTGTCGTTGTAGACTCCATTTCATTGTTGTAAGTAAAAGATAAAAATAAAACTCTGCAACTTCTATCCGAAGTGTAATGCTGATTTCTGACAAATTTGAACTTAGTTACTCTTAGTCATGCAAGCGTACTGCAATCTGAGTTTGAAACAGGAAGTTGCTCAGATATTAAATGCTACACTAGGACTTTATGGCATTGGATCTACTGATAAATCATATTAAAGATTGACTTGTGTCTTGGGAAGCACGAGGTTACGTAAGGGTGGTATAATTAATCTAAGATATCCATGGCTGAACTATTGATGATTATAATAAGCTCTTCTATCACCGTGCATGCGAGACTTTCGCGTCTTGTCGCAGACACGAGACTTAATAGGCATGAAAACTAGTTCTTTATTAGGCAAAGCGTGTATAGACCGTATCAAGTAGCTAGTCAGATTTGCTGACCTCGGTAGCGGATATGGATGAGTGTTATATCTAATCATGTCTTGGTGCTTCCCATGTCATTTGTCCATCGCTCCATCCATTCGCGCACGTGCGTTGTGACCAAGTAGTTTTTTCAATCAAACTACCAAACCCTGGTTCAGTATTTATTCATAAACACGTGTTCCATCGGAAGTCATTGGATCAAATCCATAAACTTATCAAGACTGACGTAGTCCATGACGACTAGCTAGGCTAATAGATATTTGCTGATAATTTGAGCATGTCTAACCATATACATGCAATCAGGAACTTATTTACTACATAATGTATGCTTCAGGTTATATGACAATAGAACAATCATGCAAGCATTGACTCGTCGAACTGATCAACTAGTTGCTAAATGTTTAATCGTTACCTTCTTCTGACCAAAACTCTCAGTCCACCGGCCATATGAGCTGTCAAAAGCGGCACAAACACCGGCGTTGTTGAAGTAAAAGGTTCGATTTCAAACTTCTCAACTATGGAAGCCACCACATACTTCATCTGAATGAAGGCCATCTCCTTCCCCAGACACACCCGCGGCCCTGCCTGAAAAATTGGAAACTTGTAAGGACATATCTTCTTCATTCCTCTACTTTTGTCAGGTTCCAGAAACCATCTTTGGGGTTTGAATTCCAACCCATCGTCTCCCCAGAGCGCCTTCATTCTGCCCATTCCGTACGGGAAGTAAGTCACTCTATCTCCTGCTCGGACGTCTGTGTTGTCTGGCAATCTATCGTCGAACATGGCGTGTTTCGAGTCCCAGGCTACTGGTGGATATAGTCTCATTGACTCACAGAGACATGCCTCTAGAAAACTCAACTCATCTAATGACTCATAATCCACCAATCTATCCATCACATGTTTCGCCTCTTCGACCACCTCTCTCTTTGAATTGGGATGGCAGGAAAGTAGCCAGAAGAGCCATGTCATTGCTGCTGAAGTTGTGTCTCTCCCTGCCATTATGAAGTTGATGACCATGTCTCTTATGACCAGCTCCTCATGGTCAGCCATTATCAGCCTAGAAAGCAAATCGTTGTTGCTGCTATGATTCTTCCCTCTTTCAATTATCTTCTTCTTGTTGGCGATTATCTCATCAACGTACTTGCGGACTTCTTCAACAGCATCTTTCAGCCTTTTCTCCGATCCAATCCCAAGCCATCTCTTAATCTTCCAGACTATGAACAGAGATGCTGCTCCTCGCCTTGCACATATCTCTGACGCTATGTCAAAAGCCTTGGTCATAGGAGGGACAGGTAGAGAAGGATCTAACGAACATGGATCAACCCCAAGAGAAACCTTACAAATCATGTTGAACGCAAGCCTTCTAAGCAACTCCTGCAAGTCCACAACTTTTCCGGTTTCCGCCAACTGCTCCAGAACTGGCAATAGCCCGTTACCAACTTCTTCTTTCAATGTCATGATGAAGAACTGTCGGAGGGACTTGGCCGTGAACTCATGACTCACCAACTTTCGTTGTATGCGCCAAAGCTCTCCATCCACGTTGAATATGCCATAGCCGAGAAAGTCACCCAGAATTTCGGTAAAAGGCTTCCCTTTTGGAAAGTTATTAAAGTTGGTTTTGAGAATATACTCAACATTTTCAGGATTAGCCGTTACGATAGTTCGACGTGCACCAAGGCGGTGTACAACAATAGTGTTGGTTTCTGATTCTGCTAGCAGTTCAGTGTACCAATCTAACAGGCGGGTTCGGTTTTGATAGTAAGAAATCAAGCATCCAATTACAGGATAGCTGTGTGGCCTGTGGCCTGATGAGAATCTGGGAACTTGTCGAGATGTGCATAGAATCAAAATGAGCGTATAAAGCAGCAGAACGTTTAATAGAACCAAACATAGGAAGCTAAGAGGGATTGCTAGGAGAGAGCCAAAACTCTCCATTTTAGCATGCAATGCAATTGGCTTGAATAGAAATGGTCAGCTCATAATGTATAACGTAATCATTTATAAGCCAATCTAACTATAAATATTGCACTATTTAAGAAAATGAAAAGGACAAGGAATAAGAGTTATATATATTCAACTCAACGCAAACAACTTCTAATGATTCAAATGGCTATACCCGCGAGGTCGTGTAGGGCATGTGCTCTTTCCATCTTATTGTGTACGTTTTTTCTTAATTGTTATAAATGTGCTTTGGTGACCACAATCATAGAGGGAACATGTAGTGTTAGCATCCCTTTAACTGTTATTCATTTTTTTTAATCTCCAATCCTCTGACTAGCTTGTTTGTCTGCTTTCCCATAAGGTGCGTATTAGAATCCTGCCTTCTTTTTGCTAAATTTCTATTCTATTTCTTTCGTATGTGATGCTGTATAAGACAATTACAACTAATAGATGAACACCATGCGGCGTTGCTCTGCAGGTAAAAGATAAATAAATCAACAAGAGAAGTTCCTGGATTGTTGTGATTGGCATGCGCTTCAGACGTTGCTATACTTGAAGCTCAAAAGGTCGGCAGCTAACTCGCAAACATTCCATAGGATTGGACAATTTCGAGTCGTGAAAGATAGCGGAAATAGTTCTTCTGTTCTTAAATAATCTGATGCTTGTTTTCAGGTGATTTCATCCATTTAATTCCTGCAGGGACAAAATAACAAGACAGGAACCTGCTCTTAATAAGCTTTAGTTGGAATGCAAGCACTATCGTTAACACATGAATTAGTTTTCAGTTAACGAGAGTCGTTTCTGTACTGCAGCTTAGTTCATTCGCTTAGAGCGCATCAAATCACATGACATTCACTGACAGACTCCATACCGTGTTATTGGAATCCAACAAGGTATTGCACCAACGTTAGCACCTCAGAAAAATGTGGAATCAATTAAAAGATCCTGCCTTTATCTTCGTCAGATAGATTCTAATTGACTGTGACATGTATTTTTTTTTTTTATATCTGTTGAGTGAATACTTAGTAATATATCATTATTTAATTAATAATTCAAGGTTAATCAACTGATAAAGTAAAAGAAATAAGGAATTCTTAAATTATCAAAACCTTACTTTTTATACAGGTCTCGGAGAATGTTTAACAGACAAATATGTACCCTTAATATGAGGATTTATTAAAATTCCTTCTCAATCAATCTAGCCATCCCTTTTCGTACATTGGTTGATATACCCTACAACTTCATTTCACTCTTATGATTATTATTTTTGAGAAATTTAAAGAATGTGATGATAGGTCTTTCTCCTCTAGGCTGTCTTTTGTGTCAGCTGTCCTTTTAGTTGCGTCCCGAAAGCAACATAGTGAACAAGGTGGTACGTGCTCCTGCTTTTATATGAAACAGTAGAACTTAGTAAGAAGAGAAGTCATTTATGTTTAATTAAGACAAACACGTACTAGATTGCAATTCCAATCCAATGGCGGGGGTTTGTAGTAGGAAAGTTACCACGCAATGGCCAACGAATGAAAAAAAGAAAGGGAAGAAGAATTTTGAGGAAGAAGACAAACATATCAACTAATAGATGTCGAAGTTTGTACATAATAATGGATACTCTATGAAGTCAGAAAATAAATCAAGTATAAATGTATATCTTGTTCCCATAGTGTCATGGAAATGGACTGCTGATCACGAATCAATTACTTCTATTACAAATCTTAATTGTGAACTTCAAAACGATGTTGTGTAATACTCGGCATAGTGTCATGTATAATACCACGTAATGAGAACGTCTTTCTGGAGTTTGCAGCTGAAATTTCAATAGAAGTTAATGACAAGGAAAACAAGTGTTATAAAACTAAACTATATTGATAGTTTTTCAAAATCAAGAGGCGCATTGATAATAAGTCAAACTATAGGGGTCTAGCAAATTTCACCCTTTAAATTTATCGATTTCGCCCTTATAATTTTTGAAACTTATCGTCTATCAATCTTCCGTCTATTTCTATTTAAGAAAGTTTAATAGAGACCTAAAAAATGACTACATTTTGAGAGCACAAACTATGTGAATCATTAAGGAATATTGTCATTTCCTACTCAATGAAAATGACATTGTCCCATTTTTAAAGATAAATGAACAAAATGCACTATTTTGATTTTTGTTTGTTAGTCCTCCGTCCCTCTCGAGTTGCTTCCAGTTTCTCACACTCAACAATGTCTCCTTCCATCCATCTTCCACAACTTTAGGGAGCTATATGATTGGAGCTCCAATAACGTCTCCATCTTCCATATCCTTAGTTTAATAGGTATGTATGAAGAAAAACTCGAAAATTTTTAGGTTTCCTTTGTTAAAATTTTAGGGTTATATTTATTAAAATTTTAGGTTGACGAATATTTCTTAAGAGATCTATATTACACCATATACTCTTTTTTATCTACTTCTCATCCACTAATGAATTAAAATTTCAAGGTTTATATTGCATTAACGGTTAATTATATTGGATCTCCATGTGATTTGGACTTTCTTCACATCAGTCTAAAATGTTTTAAAACTATCATTTATATTTTTAAGGTTTGTTTTTTTTTTCACTCATACCCTTGACACTATTCTCCACTAAAACCCCCAACAAAGAATGGGAAGACAACATTGTGTGGATACATTAGGTCGTGCCATATAAAATATAGTGATGTGTGAGGTGTGGTGTCGTGTTAATCATATACTCAACATTGCATGAAGAGAAGAGAAAAGCATTCATTTTCTTAAGTATATACAAAGAATCCTTATGTAGTAGGAAAGAAAAGGGAAGAACTACTACACATATATCACATAAATCCTAATCAGTCATCTTTATGCATAAATGAAAAGAAAGGAAGACTCTTTTGTGAAAAATAACAACATCGTAAGTATACACTCTTGTTTCTCCATCTGATTGGTTTATGAAATTATGGTCTTCATTTTAGGGGTTTTCTATTAGGGTTTCAGTTAGGGATATTTGAAATCTTCAAGCTTCAATTATTAATTCTTTCTTAGGGTTTCAACTAGGGTTTGCCATTTATGGTTTTTTTTATTAGGAGCTTTCTATTAGGGTTTTCAATTAGGTATGTTCTGTTAAGATTTCAATTAGAATTTCTCAATTAGGATTTAGGATTTTCTATTAGAGTTTATCAATTTAGGGTGTGAAATTTAGAGTTTTCTATTAGGGTTTTCAGTTAAGGGTTTCTAATTAGGAGGGTTTTAATTAGGCTTTAAATTTAGATTTTTTTGTTAGGGATTCAATTCATTGTTTTCATTTGTTATTTTTATATATTATACTGACATGGAAGGTAGGAATTTTGTAATAGTCGATTTTCAAACCTACTGAGGGATTAAAGTGTTAGATTAATGAATTACATTATATCATAATGAATTTGGTGCATTTAGAATATGATTTTTATGATTTCATTCACATGTATAATATGGGCATACACACATGAATTTTGATTTAGAAAAATTGCACTCAATTGAC
>JANZXV010000008.1:8576133-8588138 GCA_027576455.1 Erythroxylum roigii | reverse complement strand
CAACCAAACTCCAACAGCTTCACAATATATCACAAAGATATATAAATGGTATTATATCTGTGATACAGGAAAAAAAATAAATAGAAAATTTTAATATCTAATATTAAAATAAAATACAAAGAGAAAAAATATATTTAAAATCAGAAACTTTACCTTTAAATTATACTCAGAACTCAGAAGACAGAATCGTAAAATTTTTTCCTGCTAATTTTTGAGTTGGAGTACTTTAAATACATATATTGATGAAAATAAAGAAATTAGAAGATAAAAATACACTTAAATATTTTAAGACTATTTATAAGCATGAGGACCACAAAGTTAACTTATAAGTTATAACATTAAAATCATTTAAAGCCAACGTATATAAGTTAACGTTAAAATCATTTAAAGCCAACGTTTTTGGGTGGAAGTTGTTGCATGTTGCCTGATGAAGTCTGTTGCGTGTTGTGTGTTGCCAGTTGAAGTCTGCTACTGTTAGAGAGGAGGCTGTTGGAAAAGTCAAAGTTAAAACATCACGTCATCACTTCTTAGAGAAGAGGCTGTTGAAGTGAGGCCCTTTCTCATAGTGGACTCTGGGCAGGTGCCCTACTGGCCCCTGCCGAGGGCCGACAGTGTTTAGAAGACCTAACATATAATGATAGCAAGTCAACAAATTTCAGTAAGTTGATATATTCAAGTGAAGAAATTATAACAGATATATTTCAAGGTGGCATATAAGAAGAATTGCCTAATATGAGTAAAATATGAGTAAATTGCTATTTCTGTTTCAACAGAAAAAGAAGATTCGTCACAATCATCCGAGTACACTAGTGATGATGATTCAGTCAATATGATACAGCAAGCATGTATGAAGTTGGATCGTACTCCAGTTCAACGGGATAATGATATTGAAGTTGATGACAAAAATATTGATAGATTATAAGGAAGTTTAGATGAAACGAGGAAGAAGCCAAAATATTCTTATTTCATTACTTCAAGTTCAAATGATGGAAAAGTTATCATAAAGTAGGGAATGATTTTTTATTACGTGAACTTTTAGAAAAGTTTTATAGAGCATGAGTATCCAAATAAGATTTGACTCTGTGTATATGAAAATGAAAGGTTAAGGTTTCTACAAAATGTAGAAAGAAATGAATGGAGTATACACACAAGCCTTACACCAAATGGACACGTGTTTCAAATCCAAACAGCCCAAAACAACCATTCTTGAGGTTGAACATTTGATAATAAGAAGATGATTACCATTGGATTGCCAATATGCATATGTCAAACTTCGAAAGTAGTCCTAGTTAGCATATTTTAAGGTTAAAAGGATTTGTTTTATGAGATGACCAACAAAAGATTTTAGACCTTAGATCTTATAAAGCTAAGAGGCATGCCTTATATTTGCTACTTAATGATTTAGGGGAACAATGTGAAAAGAAGTAAGAGGATAATTCTTAGTTATAATAGAAAGCAAAAGGGGTAGCTCACTTTATATCACATCTCATTGAAGATATTATTTGATTCATACAATATTTATAGTGATAATGTATATTAATGCATATAACATATGGTCCTATGTATTTATTACCTTTTATGCAGCCCCATGTAGAGTATCTTTTGTATTGATGACTTTTGGGACAACCTTATATGTAGCATCTTTTGTATTTGTGACCTTATGGGTAGTCCTATATGCATTTTAACCATATTTATCAAACACATGTAGATCGTCTGTTGTTTATGCAATATGTGGTTAGAGCCATGTGTTATACCACTTTAGTTTGGAGCAAACATACAAAATATGGATCTATCACTTGTTATAAAAAGAAGCTTATCATTTATAAAGGTTGATTCTACGATGACTTTAACTCTTATGATTCAATCATGGTCATCTTCTTTAATTAGGTTGACAGCCTTTCTTTTTCCCTCAGTTCTCTGATTCTCTTATTCTTCTTCTTCTTCTTTTTTCTTTTTTTTTTTGCTTTCATATTCTTTTTCTGAAGTTAACTACATGATAATCATTCTTGTAATGCTTAATTTCGAAATTACGTTTTGCTATAGATGTATGAACATGTCGTGCAAAGGATGTTAATAATTGGACTCATATTTTATCTTGTGTGTGTGAATTATTGACAATGGATGTGACATACTTCACCTGCCACCCAACTGAATAAATTAAAAACAGAAAAATATTAAGCATGATGATTATGGAGACATTAATCCAAAGATTTAGAGCACAAAAGGTTCTAGTTCTACTGATAAATGATATTGGATGGGCCAACTACTCGTATCTTTGTAATGTCACATCGTGTATAAATCATCTGCAATGCCTCGAAAGAGGCAGACAAGTTTAGGTGTTTGCTTTTAAGTGTAATCCAGGGGATGAGGTTGAAAGTTTGTAAGCATTGGCTGTGAAATATCAAGTTCATTAATGCTCATGTCGATGTCTGTGGTCCATCTTCGACTCCTTTTCAACTGTTTCACACGGCTCATAAAACAAGTAATTGTGTCCTGAGGTGGTATGAACTTGATTCTTCTTCGTGCATTCTAAATAAATTGTCGTAAAACATTAAACTCTATGCTTTGTGATTGGAAAAATCCAGTTTAAGATGTCCTAAACAATAGTACTTGCTTCTCTTCAGTTATAAGCCACATCCTGCTCCTATATTAACCTGATATCTCATCGCATGTAATGTATCCATCTCACCGGTTTTTCAAACTTATACTTCATCTCCATTGTCACTGATCTTCCAGTCCTTTCAAGTAAAGTTTAGTTAAAAGCCAGTAATGAATACCCAACTTCCCTCAAAGTATCCATTTGATTAACTAGTAGAGATGAATACTAGACACCAATAATACAAGATCGCAAATTTCACATAAATTTACTAACACTTGTGCAAAGGTTTCAAGGTATATTGTCAACAAAATTAACAGGAAGCTATATCTACTGCTCTCACTAGCAAGCAGGAGGCAAGGAAAAGAGAAGTTGAAACAACATATCAAGCTTTGAGACATTATTCTTGCTAGCAAAACATTCCAAATGGGATTGAGCTAACTACGCCTACATATTTGAGTGACCAACTCGGACTTGAACTCTGTGCCACGACGTGTTCAGTATCCCTCTCAAATTCCAAATGTCCTGAACATGTTCAGGTTGTACATTTGCTGCTGAATCCACCTTTACATGATGAAAAGAAGAAACTTCACAACTCAGACAATTACATATTTGATAAAAAACATGGGACTGGTTACGTTAGTAAGTATGGTAGCCTAGTTGAATTGACACATTAAAAAGCTTTTATCTTCTCCAAAGCCAACAGTCCTTTTATGTTCTCTCCGTTCAGTTGCAGTGTCCTGCACTGTACTGTAATTTTCTCTGGAGTTTTTCAATTAACTCATAATTTCTTCTACTCTCAACCATCCATCAACCTAATCATTTGTTTTCATTTTCTTAATTTGCAAGATCTCAACATTGCTAGCGTAATTTGTTGAGCTAATATGCAACAGCAATAAGTGGTGTATTTGGTGCTTCAAATGCAAGAAAAACTCAATGATCGATGTCACTTACTGCTTTTGCCACAATCTCCGTGTCATTCAAGACGTCAACTGTGGCCTCAAAAAGCACCCAAGCCCATTTGTCACTGCCCATATCATCTGCAACGTAAGGTACACCAGGCTTTTGGTATCGTGCGGCTTCCACCCACGTTTTGCCACCATCAACAGACACATCTACTCTCTCAATTCCTCGTCCACCTCCTGATGCTGCATATCCACTAACTTTAACCTATAAAAGTTACACAAACTATGTTGCAAATTTAATCCAAAGCTGAAAAGACCAACATATTTTAGTATTATCCTTCAGTACCAATAAGAAACATCAATCAAAATTTGTAAAGACCAAAAATTGGTTGAAGTCATCTGACAAATCATGGCAGACATGAAATCAGTACTTATTAAGCTAAAAATAACTAACCTTCCCGGGTTTTACTGAAGCCACATCCTCTAAAGAACAGATCACACACTGTTAAGCAGAATATAAAAACTCTTATCAAATGCACACAAAGAATGAAAAACCTTCTTGGATATAAAGCCTAGAGGAATTACCTGGACTGGAAAATCCATCTGTGGCCTCCTAGTAGACCAATTGATGTTATCCCAATTCACTGATGGAGGGAACATCTTGTAATCCTTTTGCATAAAAAAGCCCTGAGAAGAAACCAAGGTGAATTCTATCATATGATAAATGGAATGGAAGGTGCAATTAAATTTCAAACTTAATTTAACAATAGATGTTTATTCTCAACCTGGCATTCTTCTGGAATTATGTTAATATGATCCAACCATTTGACGGAACGGGCACCAATAACACCTGGTACAATCACTCTTACTGGATAACCATGGTCCCTGTTTAAAGGCTTTGGCATGGGCAAAGTAATAAAGTTAATATTTAGCGGTCAATAGGAAACTACATTATCAGCTGTATATTGTTAGTATAACAAGAGCAGAATGACATTCTGATAAAAATAACAGAACAACTTTAGAAAGCAATTCTTGATCATTTTGACGTCTGGGGATCTCATAGCTTTTCACAGAATGTCTGTGCCTTTAACGATTTTAGTTTCTTCGTCCAAAAAATTCTAGGTGTATGTGTCCATAAAAGTAAAAGTACACAAAATCTCACATCTTACTGTGAGAAATAAAATAGTAACAACAATAAAAATTAATTTAAACAAGACCAATATCCGACAACCACACTGACTTTTGATCATTATGCACTAATCCATCATAACATATTTGAAGAGCTCCAAAAAACCCTACCCTAAGAAGTGAAACTCCAACAAGAAAGAGAAAATATGCTGTTCCACAAGAGCATTTCTTAAATCCCATGAGACATAAAACAAAATATTATTTCACTTGCATAATGCAATTCCAGCATTGACAATGCAACTTGTTTGAAAAAAAAAAACACAGCACAGTCGCCTCCATCATATGATTCCTGGTAAAAAGTTAACCTACGGGAGATCAAATTCAATGCAGGAACAATTACTAACGTTTCCATTCATCTCATAAGCAAGCAAAACATCAGATTCAGGGTTTGTGGCTTGACTAAGAGGGATCGATGCCTTGTACGGACCTCCATTCTCCTCCTACACATTCAATAGTCAAAGTGAAAAGTATAGGCAATAAACAATTCAAATTTCCAACCACAAAGGTAACTAGGCAAATAAAGAGTCACCAAAGATCATTAGGAAAAGGCAACATTCATACCTTACACTTATCGATGCTTACAAATTCAACATGTTTACCACCTGATTTTGTGGTACTAATCAACTTGGATATGCCAACAAGTTCAAGAACATCAGACAATTTGGCACCACCCCAAACAGCTGGTACATGCTCAGATAATTAGAAATATGATATGTGAAATATTTTTGGAAGGAACAAAGGTCTCTCTAATTCAATGACTTAAACTATATAACAATTTAACAGATTCTTATTTTCTTATCTTTAGGCTATATTTGGTTGGGAGTTTACTAATGGAATGGAATGGAATGACATGAAATATTATTTTATCATTTAGAAGGAGAGTTTATAATAGAATAGAATGGGATGAGATGGAACAGGAGGATTTTATATTACATCTCATTCCATCATAAACAGTAAAAATAAGAAACCTTCGATTTAGAGGGTTTAGGATGGAATGTAAAATGATAAACAACTTTTTACTATATTACATTATAAATCCTTCTTCCAAACAACAATTCACTATACTACATTATGAGCCCTTTCGTCCTTCCCAAACAACAATTTTCTAATATTACATCTATTTATATGTCATTCCATTATAAATCATTTCATTAAAAACCTTACGTCCAACCAAACATAGTCTTAGTATTTTCTGATATATAGTCAGCAAGTCACATGTACAGTCTGAATCTAAACCAGCTTGAGTGAACTGATCCATCCACATAACAACTACCAAAAGCATCCATGTGAACCATTCTAAAGTTTTTTGGTATTAAACATAATAAATTAATTAGGTAAACAAAACAACAAGAAGCATGAGCATTTACATTGAGAAAGGATACACAAATGATTAATTCAGAAAATTCAGAAAATAAACCATTTCCAATAGCAGAAACGTCCCAGCCAACTCCTTTCACTGTCTTCACCTTGCTCATGGCAGTTCTTCTATTACCAGCACACTGAAAATCTCATACAATTCAAATGAATGGCAATATTAACTGAAACAGAAGGTTTCCATCATAATGAATTATCAAACATAATCCAACAGAGCGGCATTGCTAAGCATACCTGTAATATGGCAGTGACATTGTATTTTGGAAGCATCCTGTCGTTTAACAATAAATGCAACTGTTTACAGCATCCTAAGGTACAAAAGTAACTTAAAAATCAGCGCAAACTCACCTGATATCTCTCATAAACAGCTCCCTGGGGTTGTCAATTAGACCACGGATGGAAACAGAATATCTGATGGGGAGAACAGGCAGCAAAATCAGCTTTAGAATGTTGAAGTTTAAGAAAAGAAGGAATGGGAAGGAAGGAAGATGCCCAACCTTTCAATGTCGTCAACAACAGGGATGGGTCCATGGTTTCTCTTGTAAAACAAATCCACGGGTGTCACGTAGGAGCCAATCAATGCTGAGCGAGGAGGCTCGGCGTTGAAAGGTTGCTGTACAAGAGTTAACAAAGTCTCCAATCAATTGTTTGAAGAATAAGATGAAAAATCATCAAAAGATTACGCCAATGGACATACATGGTAAAGCCAAAAGCTCCAGGAAAGTATTCAGTTTTGACCTCAAAGATACAAATAAAGCGCCCCAAAAGATTACAATCGTACATCATCAATTGAACAATCTTTTGGGGGGGAAAGACAGAAAAACGAACTGGGTAAAACCCAGAAAGAAGAAGCGTGATTTTATTCAAAACATTAAGGTATGCTTTGAGCAGAAGTAGAGAAAAACTGGCCTTGGCGTTGATTTGGAGCGAAGGGTGACGAGGAGGTTCTTCCGAGTAATCCGAAGGTGCTCTGAGTCCCGGCATTCTCAAAGATTCTTTCTTGGTTTAAGGTTTGTATGCAAAAGATGATGAATTATAGTCAATATCAATAACCACGGAAAACAAACGTAAAGGAGAGGACTTCAAGGAAGGTTGCTGGATGTCTGGTGGTGGAAATGTTAACGAGTGACGAGGAGCGCAGCCTTAGGTGAAAGTGAAATGAACGAAGCCTCAACCAGCCCGATCAATCACCACCTGTTTGTTGGGACCCACGCACCATGTAGTGGTGGTTTGGGATCAACGTTTTTAATCGGGATGGGACAATGATTCGTACGTGTCACGAGTCTGCGTGATCGTTTTTCTATCTTCCGTTGTACTTTGTCCGATTAAAATACTTTTCTATATGTCTTCAAAGTCTTCCACCTTCCGTAGGTTGTAGGCTCTGTTGTTGGCATGGCAATGGCATACCCGTTTCTTTGTTTTCTGAGTTGGCACTTCTTAACCATCGTTACAGCATTGGAAACCTTAACTTGTTCAATTTTTTTTATTGCGTCAATTTGTCTGTCTCAAAGATATTTTGTACTTAGTTTTTGCAGCGTTCCCTTCCCCAGCCTGTAAAGGCTCTGTCAAATGAATTGGCATCACACCTTTCTCGTTGAAACTAACAGAGTTGTCTAAGAGGAAATCAAGCTTATTGTTGAATAAAATTGAATCACTTTCCACCTTGATCACACGATGAAGGTGTCAGAGTGGAGAGACGACTGTTTTTGCTTCTGTTCAAATAAACGAAAGGATTCTCACTCGTTTTGTTCTGCCTGAAAAAAGAAACAGACATCGCAGATCCTAGTTTCTACTTGGTGAGGGCGACAAGTAGCAATATATTTTTATGCCAAGCAGTAGAAACAACTCGAAAGGATGATACCAAACCAGCAAATTACACGCTCGGTTCATATGCAGAAAAAAAGGACGCCAGGGCCTCGCACTTGGGAGGACCTAACTGATACACGGCACCATAACCTTTATAATTCTCTTTTACAGATCGCCAGTCTTGTTTACAATGCTATTCAGACTTAAAGGCAAAGCTTAACAAGCGGCTGAGCTTCACAAGCATACTCACGAGACAGATATACTTATTCAGCTGATTCACACGACATCCCTACTTTTCCCACGGAGATTCATCTAACCGGACACAAACCCCAAGCTTGCGCTCTAAGGATTATCTATGAAAAGCAGGCAACTTACATGCCCCACAAGGCCTACACGATTAAACATTCTGAAACGGATCACTTAGGCAGTTGAGCCCGCTTGTTCACAAAGGTCTAATAAATCCAGGGTCTGCAGCAACACCATCAAGGAAAAAATATTAATAGATCGCAAGTGCAGGTGAATAGAACTAATATTCATTGAAGATAATCAACATTATGTGAACCTTTTCATACCTCTGGGACTGAAAGTTCAAGACGGAACTTGGGGCCATCATAATGATGCAAGACAGGCCTAAAAGCATCTTCTTCCAAAGGCTTGCAAAGTTTTCTAACACGGATTCTCACCTATCCATAGGAAATAGTGTGTGAACCAGCTATAACAAGCGGAGCATCAAAATAACTTACCTCCTCCGGAAAATCTGATAATTACCTGAGCAGGAAATCTGGACTCCCCTTTACACTTTTTGTCTTCCCAAGCAGTTGGATCAATGTTAGCACCACCAAAACTTGATGCCTACACACAAGCAAATGAAAACATAAAAATATCAAATCTTTTCAAGTTAAGTTAAAATAAGTGCATGCTTTCCAAATAATTGATGATGAAATTTCAATTTGGGCTTTGTTAAGGAGAAAAAACAGATGTTAACTAAGATTTTCCAAATTATTAACTACCAATTGGGAAACTGATGAGAAGAAAGTCATGAAATCAGAAAGAACCACACAATACCCTGAAGTATATCGGTGGAAACTACTTCATAAGATGGTATTAAATTTGAGAACAAACCTCAAAAATACCATGCAATTGATGGGTAGTATAGTTGTATAGAAAGAGCGGCAGACCAGGAGTTATGGCCCGAACAGAATCCCTGTATCTTGGAGGTAAACCTATCAAGTGAAGATAAGAATAATAAGATTAATCTGCACAAAAAAGATGGAAGTGAAACAAAACCAATTCAAAGTCATACATGGATATTATCGAAGTAAAAGCTGAATCACTTCTGAACAAAATCAATACAAGGTCTCCTAATTGATTTCTAGCGAAACTAGTAAAAGCATAACAAATTGTTTCATCAAATCAGATTCATCAAGTGGCCAAATTTGCCCAGTGCCCATCATGACAGACCAAATTTCCTTACAGGAAAAGAGAATACCAAGAAGGTATAGAAAGGGAAAAAGAGGAGGTAGTAAGTACCAAAAAGCTGGCGTTTTAAGTCTTCTTGCATAGTGTCATTGTTACAGACAAAAATATATCCTCCAAGAACCTCATTTCGCGGAAGTGTCTCTGTAGCTGGTAAAGTCTTGAACCTTTTATCAGCTGCATTATTACTCTCAATGTTATTGTTATTATTGCTGCTGCTGTTGCTGTTGGGCTCCTTGCTACTCTGAATGTTGCCACTATACTTGTTGCCAGTCAGACTTCCAAGGCTGTTTATGTTGCATTTCTGGTACACAGCATTCATGTTAACAACGGAGTTCCTCAAGGAACTTTTGCTCACATTTTCGGCCAGCTTCGAATCCAAGTTCAATATATTGAAGTTAAGGCTCTCAAACTTATTATCTTCCTGAAAACCAAGCTTATCCCTTGGTCTGATCTCGGCCATGCCTTTTGAAAGATCAAGGTTATTCACACGTTCACTTTTTGTCCTTGTCTGCTCAGCCAATTTAGAAGCAGCCATCAACCACTTATGATCCTCAGTGACTTTTGACTGCCCTCGAAGGTCATCACCCAACTGCCAGAAGCTGTGCATGTCCATCGTTCAAACCCTGAAGACACATCAATAAGGTGCACGTCGTCAACATATAATTCGAGAAATGGTTCACAGAATAGGGAAAAACCAGTGGAAAGTTATAACTGATTACCATATTATACATAAGGGCTCTCTTAATTATAACCACGTCCAGATTCTACTTAAAAGACAGAAATTTGAAGTTGTAAAATGTAGATCCCATTTGTCCCATCAAGAAACCTTTTTAAAAACCGTGAAGACCGAGTCTTTGCCTTCTGCGCCATATAAAATAAAATGACTAATAGCCACAACCAGATCCAAGCCAAGCTCAAAATCTACCTCAACCCTTAAAACGTAAATTTTTTCTACGCTCTCAGCGCAACTGAGTCAACTATTGAAACAATGAACTAACTCGCATTCCCGCATAAAGTAAAGAAGACCCATTTTTCAGATGAAACACAGCAACTCGATAAGAATATACATAAAAGCAAAGTCATTTGTTTTTAGTTATCAAGTTAAACAGAACATAGAACACGAGATTAAAACTTTCGATAAAAATTAATATATAGAAAATTCTCAAAAAACCGTTATGTGGAACTAGCATAACACTGCTCTCATTTCCTTAAACCTAACAATTAATTCAATTCAAAGGTAAGGAAAACATATTTACCACCTAAAACTCAGAACCGACACTTTAAAAACAATAACATTGGACAGATAAAGAAAAGAAACAATCGGTACAGCCAAGTGAGGAGTCAAGATTGAAGATTTGTAATGAGTTAGAGGGTTCGGGGAGAAAAAGCAGTTTACCTGATTAGAAGAGAGAGCCCTAGATTTGGGGAGGCAGAGAAATTTAGAGAAAGAAGGAAAGTAGTTAAATTTACTCACGGGAGACGACACGGAGACGGTGAGAAGATGGGAGACATTCAAACGACCGACTTTTTCCTCGTTTAGTATTCCGAAAACACCCCAGTAGAGACTTCATTAGGTAATTTGTCTTCTCTGGGAATAAAGGGTTTGCGAGGAAAATGTGACAAAAGAGTGAAAAGTTGTCTAAAATTAGCTGGCAAATCATTTTTCTTCAGCTACCCTTCCTTTGCATTACTTTTTCCACTTTGTTATTATTATTGTTTCTATAGCATAGGTCCACATCCATTGCAAACAACAGCTTCGATGCCAAGAACCAGAAATTGTTATAATAGTATAACCCAAGTAGTCAGTACACTTTTCTACAGCGCCACGTACTCTTTTATGTCTGGTAAGCTGGAGACATTCAATGTTTCTACATATGTACGGGTTCTACCAAGTAGAATCTCCCTTGTTATCTTTAAAACTAAAATTGCTTGTACATGTTTTTTTTATATATATATAAAAAGGAAAGAGAAGCTGGTTACAAAACGAGTCGGGGAATATAAGTTCCCGACTGATCCTCTGTGAGGATAACATGATACTCTATTGGTGGATTTTCAAAATAAGTGACTTCGAGATCAAAATGTGTGGTGTAGTGTGTCAGCCAGTCGACACAGCGGTTGCCCTCTCGGTAAGTGTGGCTATGAGAAATAATCCAGTTACGGGAGAGCAACTCATGAATACTCTGGACGATGGGATTGAGCGCTTGGGCTCATTCGGTTGCAGAAGAAATCACGTGGAGTGCCGATGTGGTTGTACATGTTTTAAAATACACTCAACACATACATTTATAATAAGGGGGAACGAATGGAAATTATGAAAATCTTTTCTTTATGATTTCTAGTTTTTATTTTTTAATTTTGATTTATATTTTTTAATCTCTTATATAATATTAAATTTATTATATCTTATTTAAATAGATAATTATATAGGTTAAAGTTTTGAAACTAGTACTTATTTATTAATATATATACACACACAATATGTTAAAACTAATGTTATTATTTAGAACTAAATATTTTTAAAGTTTGTAATTTTATTTTTTAACTATTTTAAATTTAATATGTATTGATTAAATGATTCTTAAATTTTCAATAAATCATAAATTATATTATATTCACAATTTTATATAATAAATATTAAATAATTAAATAATATATTT
>JANZXV010000008.1:8542089-8553584 GCA_027576455.1 Erythroxylum roigii | reverse complement strand
AATCAGAAGTTAACGGTAAGGAAGCATAGTAGTGACATTTAATACGTTGACATATCTCCATACCAATTCAAAGAACAGAGTTATTTACCATTTGCATACATCGTATTGACACTGAAAGTATCTTATTTGGCACTTTCCACGAAAAAGACCTGTGCAGTGGGTTGAAGTTTTAAGGGCAAAGACTAATGTCCAAGAAAGACACTTACTTTTCATGATAAATGGGCATGATTTGATCAATATACTGCTCTGGTGTTAATGGAAGATCATAGTCCTTAACAATGGCAGCAGCGGACACTTGCAATGTCATTCCCAACCTCTTCTTCTCTTCCCTTTCCGTATCCAATTCTTTCCCATACTTTGCCAAGAAGTCTTTCACAACTTCCCTTGTAGCACTCTCTGTACATTAACAACCCACCAGATGTAGAAACACAAAAGGAAAAAAAAAAAGAAAAAAGAAAAGAAGAAGAAGCCTTTAGTTGGGAATGCAGAAGGCAATCTATAGAGTTGTATGCATTAAAAATGAGGACGAATCAAGAAAAGAGACCTGTGTCCAAAAGAGTACCATCCAAATCAAGAATAACAGCAGAAATTTTGGATTTTGTATTGCAAGAACCAGACTTGCATGAGCAGCTCATGACAGCCAAAAATTAAATTTAAGTGACAAAAATGGGTTGGTGACAAGTGAGCCGTGCGTTGTGATCAGTATTGGAAACTGGAAAATGCAAAGGAGATCATATAGAATGAGCGGAAGGTATCAATACCCTCTAACAGACGCAAGAAAGTGGAGGAAGATTCAATAGCATATCTCCACCACCTCCGCGACAGATTGGTTCTTCATATCATAAAGCATTTTAAAGACGCAAACAACTTGGGCATTGGAAGAGACTTGGCGCTTCTGTCCTCACATGAGAAGGAGGCGTGCTAAAGTAAGCGTTTGTCTCTGGGTGGCTGTTTGACGTTTTCTTCGGAGAACTTTTGTCGCTTGTTACGGACATCCCAAACGCACATGTACTCTAAATTTCTAAATTTTGTTGGTAAAGTGAGAATTCCAAGCTGGGAATCCGTAATTGCATGTTGAAATTATTCCTTTCGGCTTTCACGTCCTTGGGAGAATTTCTTTTTCTTTTCCAATTGTTCTTGTTCTGATTGATAGTGGGCTCCGGCTGAGCCCCTCGTAGGACTCCATAGTCCATCCACCAGAAAGTTGACAGGTTACACCGAATCAAACTTTGAAGAAGTTGAATGAACAGATAGAGATTAGAGAGTCGAAACGGAATCATTTGTTTCGTTCATTAAAACTATGAAGCATCTTGTCTCCTCTCTACATTCTAATCGTCGTTCTCTTTTGGAGGTACTGTTTCAGAATCTATTTTGGTCAATAAGGCTCGCAAATATAACTCATTTCTTGTTCTTGATATGACCCTTGCAAATATTCTACATATTGCAGCAAAAAAGAATCTACATATCGCGTCAATCAATCACTCCTAATTTTTTAATAAGAGGGAATAAAAAAGATTACACAACAAGTCGCGAGAAGCACATATCCTCTAAAAGAAGTACATGATATTTAATGGGTGGAGTATCAAAATAAATAATGTCTATATTAAAATGCTTTGCATAGTTCGCGAGCCAATCGACACATCGGTTGCTCTCGCGGTATATATGCCGATGTGCTACCGTCCAGTTGCGAGTGAACAGTTCAATAATACCTTGAATGATGGGGTTGAGAGCCTGTGATCGGCTCGCCGAAGAAGAAATGAGATTAATCGCCGCAATCGAGTCAACTTCGAGTTCAATTCGATAATATTCGAGGTTCCACGCGTGCGTGAGACTTGTATACACTCCCCAGAGTTTGGCAGACACCAATGAGCACCATCCAAAATTCTGGATGAAACTACCAAGCCAAGTACCTGTACTGTTACGGAAGATGTCTCCGGCTATGGCACGATGCACAACCTCGTTTTTAGCGAACTTTATGGTAAGTTGTTGTTATTGCAAAATTGCATCGTCGCTTGGGAATGTTAATTTTAGCATAGTTTGTTTGGCTCGGATCTGCTCAATTTGCCTAATTTGGCTCGGACTGACTAGATTATAGGTAGGTCATGAGCCAAAATTATTTGGTCAAATTCGGCCACAAGCTAAGTTTGGGTCGAGGGCAGGGTGGCTGGGCCAAGCTCGTGGCTTGACTAGAATGTTAAAAACGACGTTTTTTAATTTTTAAGAAAAATATATAGGGTTAGGTCAGGCTGGCCCAATCCGCCTGTGGATTAGGTCAAGTCTGAGTAGGAGCAGCTTGGGCTTGGCCTGACCCATTGACATCCTTACGATCGCTTAGGCTATGTTGAGTTGGGAGTTAATTAATAGAATGGAATGAAATGAAATATTATTCAATCATTTGTAAAGATGGTTTATAGTTGAATGAGATGGAAGAGAAGAGTTTTATGTTATATTTTATTGCATCCTAAACCGTAAAAATAAAAAACCTTCGATTTGGAAGGTTTATGATAGAATATAAAATGATAAACAACTTTATATTATATCACATTATAAACTTTTTATGTAAACAACATTTTACTATATTACATTATGAACCCTTCTATCTCTCCTAAACAATAATTATCTAATATTACATTTCATTATAAACCATTCAATTCTATTATAAATTATTCTATTATATTTCATTAAAAACTTTACGTCAAACTAAATATAACCTTAGTAATTTAGAAATTTTATCTGTATTGTATCTTGGAGGTTAAATATAAGGTGACAAGGAAATCAAGTAATTTGAGAGAAACACTAGTAAAAACACAACAAACTAAGTAAAAGAGGTGAGAAACCAAGCAATTAGGAAAAAACAAAGAGAGGAAATAAATCAGGTAAAAGAGAAACTAGGAAACATGTAGAAATAACAAAAAAGAAGAGAAAACAATAAAATTGTAGCGGACATATATATAAATGAGGAAAATTAACGCTCTACTCTTCACTTCTTTTTTGTATGTTTTAATGAGAAACCTTGTAATTCTAGAAAAGTAGAATATTATATATGTCATTATGGAATATAACATTGTTGTCTATGTTACTTATTCCTAATAGAAAAGCTAGTTTGTGTCAATATCTAATGTTTGTCTAATGTGGAATCAATTATGTTACTTATTCCTAATAGAAAAGCTAGCTTTTCATTTCCTACTTTGAATGAATGTTGATGGATAAGTAATTATATGTACTTTGGACAAAAGAAGTACAATTCTAATTACATGTGATTTTGTGTTCCTAAGTTATGCATTTTATATGTGTTGTGAATTATGTTTAGTATGCTTTTAAGATTTCCCAATATGTTTCAACTACTATTCTTTTTTCGTCAAGAAGTGGTCACGGCTCTTGAATACTTTATTTTTCAAATGCTTTTTGTTCCTCCACAAATATATTCCAATGGCATAAATATTAAATTGAAAGATAATGCAAGAAGTGGAGTGAGCATATTTCAATACTAGGCTTCCATGAATTCAAGATATAATTCTAGCTTTTGACTAACTTCTCATTTGTGAATGTGGATGTTAAGTCTTTTTTTCATTTATTCTCATTCTTCTTCTTTTCCTTTTTAAGAAAATCAAAGTGTGTAACCATAGAACTAAATAAGAATGAAAGTATGCACTTTTTTTGTTACTTTATTGTACTACAACTAAGAAGCCAAAAATGACTACAAGTACTATCAGCTCCTTGTCTCTAGTTGAATAGCAAATTTTTCTTATTTAAAATGAGTTGTTGTGTCTTGACATTGGTTTTGATCAAATTAAGCATAGAGGATGTTATCCTGTTAAATCTCTTCATGAAAGTAAAAGCCACTATTATTATAGAATGTAGTGGTATATTTTGTAAAATATGGTCATATTTTGTGTAGGTTGCACGTAATACTTTTTGTTATAATGTGATAATGTGATGATATTTTTTAGTATAATGTAGTGGTATTTTTTCTAATGCCTAAAATATATTGATACAAACCCACCTAGTATTAAAATCCTAGAAAACTCACAAACAAGTTTGAACCAAACCCAAAAACCTAATGGGTATAAATACAACCTAATAGGTAATATAATGGTATTTATTGTAATGTTAAGTGGTATTTTTATAAAAGTGTATAAATTAGTTTTAAATGGTACTTATTATAGTATAAAGTGGCATTTTTGTATGATATAGTGTTTGTATAATATAGTGGTATTTTTATAGTGTGAATTTGTATTCTTGATTAATATAGTAGTATTTTTGTACAATCTAAGATATAAATTGTGTGGAGTTATATGAGTTTTCACAGGTGTTTGATTGAAATAGATAACTTAGTGTTACATGGTATTTACTGTAGTATAAAGTGATTTTTTTGTATAATATATTGTGTAAGGATATTCTCCTATAATAAAGTAATATTTATTATACTTTAAATTAGTATTTTTGTATGATATAGTAATTTTCTTTGCATAATATCTAAGGTATAGTTTGTGTGGAGTTTTATACTTATGACATAAGTAGTACTATTTGAAGTTAGGATATTTAAGTATAAACTTTAAAAATCTAAACTTATAAGATGCAAACTCGCTACAATTATATTACTTTGATATACAATTAAGTACCTTTAATTTTAAGTGTCTAATAACATAATCAAGCATTTAACAAGTTAGGTGATATATGATAACGAAGAGTTTTATCATCAATTCTATATAATTTTAATCATTCATAATATTAGTCACAATATGATAACTCCTATTATACAAAATAATATTGCATATGTCATTGTTATGATACAAACATTAAATCTATATTATTATGTAAGAGTTATAATACAAAACATGCTATATCATAAATATTTAACTACATAAACAAATCATTTTAAAATCATGTTTCATATAGTAAATTTAGTGACTACATTATATAAAAAGAGTACGATAAAAATAAGATAGCTTCGTAATGAACCAAGTACCTTTTATTAATAAAAGTGAGATGATTGTTTATTTTAAAGATAATGAATCTTCAAATTTAAGATCATTATGGTTGAACATTTTCAATCAATTAGAAATTCCATTTCAACTAACAACATATTATAAAAGAGTGTCATGAACTTAATAGTAAGTTAGAAAGAACAAAGTTAAATGATTGACTATATTTTTTTTACTTAATCTAATCAATTATAACTTTTTATTTTTAATATGCCTCTAATTATGATCAATACTGAATTACTAAGTGTCACTAATGTTTTCGAATGTTTTAAACAAAGATGAGACTAAAAGTTGAAATATATGTTTGGATGGAGTCATTATGCTACCTTATTAAAAAAGATAGAGAAAAACCAAAAGAAAAAGACATTAAAAAGATCCTAAAAAATATAAGTTCGAAGTCTAATTGTAAAATAGAAAAGATATTAGGCATCCTAATATACTTGCCTAAGCACTAACCTAAGTCTAAAAAGAGTTTTAAAAATTTGGGGATTTTGAAAAGGAAAATAAACTTGGACATGGGTTTAAAATAAACTCGACTAGAATGTATGTGGTTAATACTTAATAGTTTGTGATTTTACCTAAGGGTTGAAATAAAACGCTTATTGGTTTAGTCTGAATCTGCTGGAGCTGGACGCCATTGTTTAGATCCATGAATCTGATAACTTTGGCTAGAAAATACCTGCAAAACAAATAAAAGCACGCTGGGGGTTGACTCCCGAAAGGCCCCTCCGACGCTCAAGTCAGTCTTTTTGTGAGGGTTTTGGTCGCTAGGAATTAAGAGAGTACGAGGGTTCTGAAGTCGTACCTTTTTTCTAATAAAGTAATGAGTTTATATAGTAAATACCTGTAGGAATTAGGTCAATGTCGAGGAACGAGGGCGCCGTTCTGAGTTTGGGCTTGGACCTAGCACAACCGACCCAACTACTTATCATGATATTTAGGAATTGAAGTAGAAATTTAAACATATGGATGAATATCTGGGAGTTTATAAATTCACCTAAGACTTAATAATAAAATATAGAGATAATAATTCAAACGTGTCTAATCTTTTGAGATTTTTTCAATTTAGTACCAAACTTTCTAAAATTTTAATTTAGAGACCAACCTTAGAAAATTTATACAAATCACGCCAAAGCATTAATTTTGCTGATGTAGCTAATAGATAGACATCTATATAGTATTTAATAGACAAGTTACATCATCAAAAGCAAAATTTTGACCTGATTTATATAAGTTTTCATAAGTTAATCACTAAATTAAAAACTTTAAAAGGATTGATACTAAATTGAAAAAAAAACTAAAAAGATTAGACACTTTTGAATATGTTATTCCTAGAATATACAATGATGCATAAATTGTTATATGGCTTTAAATACAAACAAGCTTGAGCTTTAATTTTTAAATGTTAAATTTTTATTTGAATGATAATGCAATTTTGAATGATAAAGATGGATAAAGAAGTGAAATGAAATTCTTAATTAAATGGAAGGAAATAACATAATGAACTTTTGTTTTAAAAGGACAAAAGATCCTAAAAGGAGTTGTTTTAAGAAAGATTATTAGTGAATTAGAGTAAAAAAAGAGTGAATTTAAACTGTTTAAACTAATTGGACTAAAAAAGAAATATTAGACTTTTTAAAACATTTTTAAAAAAGAGTTTGAACCTAACCATTTATTAAGCAAAAAAAGATCTTAAAAGTATTAACGAGTTATAAAACTTGGATAAAATTAAACTGATGAGTCCAAGAAATTAATCTAATAAAAAAATTAAACCATATAGTCCTAATTAAAAATATGAATCTTCATTATTAAACGAAAAAGGCTTTTGAAAAAGATAATTGGTTTTAAGATATAGAATATCAAATTAAAAAGAAAAAAGAAAACACCTTTTTTATTAATGACATTTGTTTGATTATCTCTCTCTCCACTCATATTCTTTTAGGTAATTCATTCACATAAACAAACATAAGGAAAAAGAAAGAGACTTATACATTTTAATGATTGATTTTAGAGTTTGAATCCATTAAGGGTATTAACACTGCAATCATCACCCAATATATTCTAAAATTTATTACTTGAGATTGGACTTATTTAAAATGAATCTCAAGTGACTTTTCCTAAATGCGCATTATAAAAAAAGAAGTTATTTGATTTTTATAATCCAAAAGAAATTTAAAATAATTATGTTTATAGGTATAAAATAAATTGATCACTTAAAAATGGGCTTTAAACCGAAACTAAACCTTCTTCAGCTTTGGATGGCTAGTTGGGATTAGATTAAATTTGGCCCAATGTAAAACTACTAATATTAATCCTTGTTGTCTATGTTGCTATTGCACCCTCTCGGCCAAACTATAAAACAAATAATGGGTCAAACCCAAAAATCAAACGAATACTAACTAAACTAGAATTGGTCCTTTTATGCCTGAAACTTAAAACTAATTATGTACAACTATTTTTAAGATTTAAGGCTATATAATAACTAACAACCCTAAAAATGATCATTGATATAGTCCACCAGTTAACAATCGAATGCATAGGGAAAATGCACTCGGATTAAAACATATAACCATGATCAATTTCAATTCAAACAATGTTTATATAACCCATGTCCACCCTTATTAAGATTAGGGATGACAATGAGTCAAGTTAGGCTCAGGCCTAAGTGTGTGTTGCTAGGGCTTTGGGCTCAATCACGCCCAAAGCAGCAAACCAGAGGTCGAGCCCGATTAGATCAGAGGTAGCCCAGCCCAAGCCTGAGCCTAACTCGACCCAGTCTAAAAAAATTTTAAATTAAAAAAGTAAAAAATGATTTCGTTTTCAGCAAAAAATGATTGCTTATAAGGGTCTGACCTCGAGCTTGGGCCGATTAACTTGGGCCTAGCATGTTGATTTTGAGTCAAGACAGGCCAGGTCTAAGCCCAGTTCCCATCTCTAATCAAGATAAATAAAAAATTGAAACAGAGTTTAGATATGAAAATATGAACACTTGTAAGGATCAAAATCAAGTATTTGACAAGACTTATAACAAGCATATCCTTTAAATCATAATAAGCAACAACTTAGACTATAAACAAAAGATTAAAATAATATACTCATACTTAATAACTTAATGAAGCAAACAAGAACATGAGGCTAAGGAAAGCAAAATCGCAATAACTTAGTTCATTCAAAACAAGATGGATGAATCTATTTAGGTTCAAGATTAGAAAAAAAAATATATTGTCAAAATCTAAACAAGAACAAATTTAAGACCTAAAAAGAGAAATCATAAATTGAAATTACATTATGCCCTTATCCTCACTAATGATTTAAATAAACACAAAACAAACACATGAACAAACTATTATCTCATTTTTCAAAATGGCAAAATGCTACAAACAAAAGTGATTAACAAAAATTGAACTAACTTAACATACACTAAAGATAGTAATCTATATTGGAGAATGCTTGCATTTAAAGTCCCTATGTGCTTCTCATTTCAAGGTTTAGATTGCAATGACCATTAACTACCTTTATAATACAAGGAACATAAAGGAAAATTTTGTTGTAAATGATATGCAATTAAGTTAGAGGATTCCCATGTATAATCTATTGTTTCTTTTCTTCCAAATGTAGTTAATTGAGACACCTTGACAACTTCTGAAATGCTTAACATCCCCTTTGTTCTTTAGTCGCAGTTTAATGGCCCAATACACTAACTTCTTCCATTTAGTTATGTTGTGTATGGTTACTGTCCCCGTGAGTGGGGACAGTTGACAAAACAAAGTAATCTTGTCCTCCTTGACTGTTTGGTTGATGTCCCCAGTTTTTTTTCCTCTGTCTCCGGTGGACAGGGACAAAGATTTTTGTTCCTTTGTAAACCAAAGGACAAAAATTCTCCGTCCCTGTCTCTGGAACAAAGAAAGACGCATTGGGTTGTTTCTATTTTATGGGTAGCATGATCCAAAAGGATTGATTTTCCTTGGTAAAATGATTTCTTAATTGCTGTCATTTAATCATGTAGAGGGGATTTCAAAGCCGGAGGAAGCATTGCTAATTGATCCCAAGAAACATGATGCAATATGGTGCCTGGGAAATGCCCATACTTCTTTGGGATTTTTGACCCCTGATCAGGATGAAGCTGAGGACTCTTTTGAAAAAGCGTCTGTCTACTTCCAACAAGTTGTTGACGAAGTATTCGTCATTCAAAATCCTCAATCAAAATCTTATAATCTTGCTGTTATTTATTTTCTGTTTGGTACTCTAAATGCTTGGTCATGATAATTTCCTCTCTTGTAGGATCCAGGGAATGAATTTTATATGAAGTCTTTGGAAGTCACTTCTAAGGTATATGTTGTTCCTTATCATTCTTTTCATGTGTTGGGGGACTTAAGAATGCAAAAGTTGGCATGTGATTTTTAATTTTTTGCTGTTTCGATAATGAAAATTTGGAGCTATCTTCATTCAAGTTCTCAAAAGTAACATATGGTTCTACTTATGCACAACCATATTTAGCTGGCTTGTTGATTATATCAGGAACTCTAAGAGAGGAGAATTCGTGAATACGTTCATTTTTTGTATTTTAACTGTTTGATTTTTCTAGTTACCAAGGTTTCCAACACAGTTGATGTTTATGCTCCTTGATCGGCTTGCTATGGTGTGATCAAAATCTATAAACACCTGTCAATTACTGGTTTTTAAACATTTAGCCACTTTATTGTAGATGTTTTACACACTTTCAACTGGTTGAGGTTCAGAGTCAGTCCTAAAATTTTGAGAAGTGCAAGGTTGTAGTATGTGCAATTTGCTATCTTTGGTTAATGAAAAAATAGATTTTTGATTGTTGTCATTAACTTGAAATGTCAGTGCTGTCAAATAAGTCATTTGTATTGGGTTTGTGCCATAAAAATTTATCCTTTCCTGTTCAGGCTCCATAACTGCATGCCGAGATTCATAAGCATGGCTTAGTTCAACAGGTAATGGGGGCTGCACCAACGTCTGGACCATCTACTTCATCGAGTGCAAAGGTAAACTGTCCTTATGCTTTATCTCTCATTTTGTTACTCAGGAACTATCTGATGCATTTTTTGTGGCAATGCCAACTTTTATCTGACCATTGATATATTTCAATAGAGTCCTTCATTAGAATTTTCCACAAATGTGGGGAGATTGTATACCTCTTACCAAAAGGAACTGGGAAATAAATTTATATATCAGCTTAATTAGAAATTTCATTACTTGGTTTATGTTGTAGGTAAACATATTTGTAGGCATACACACTTCATGTTGTTATTGTAGTTTATATGCATGTTGTTTTATTTTGCAGGAACGCCATATAGTATGCATTTTGCCCCCTTGAGTTGTGGGCATCTTGATGAATATCTACAATTTAATAAGATGGTGCCATTTGTGTGGGAGAGAGAGGGATTTAGGTGCGCTTTTCAATATTCATTTTGTTTTGTGGCCATAAAACCATCTATTATGTGCTTCGAGGTCAAATTCACCTGTCAATCTGGATTTTAACTGTTTCCTTTTCCTGTCTCAGAGTCCAAAGAAGAAGAAAAGTAGTGATCTCAAGTATGACATATTTGGATGGATAATTCTTACTGTTGGCATTGTCACTTGGATTGGGTTTGCAAAATCTCATATGCCTCCACCTCCTCCTACTCCTCCTAGATGAGATAAAATGTCAATTTGGATTAGTTGGAGCACCCATAAGAGGTTTGAGCAGGCGGATCGATGCAGAAGACTCAGAAAGACACGATCTTTCATTGACATGTAACTTTGGGGCTCAGCAATACTCCTGGATTATTATAAATATGATAAATGAGTTCATTCTTTTTATGAATCTATTTATGGGTATGTGGTATTAGATCCATTAGTATGGTGGTCTAGAAAATTGTCACCTAAGAAATGCATTTAGGTCTGGAGCATCTTCATGTGATGCCTTGCCACATTTTTAACTAGAACAAATGTTACAAACATCATTTGAAGTGAACTAATTAGTTAAAACACCAAGCTTATTAACTACAATTAAATTTGAAGACAACCTTAAAAAACAACGAAAGAGAATAAAGTCGATTCATTACAGGGGATGGATCATACTTTGACCATCTTTGTTAACCAAGATACCCTACGATTTCCTGAAGTCGGCCCAAGTTTCCACTTCTATTAAGCTCGATACTAGTTAGTACTAAATTGATTTTGGCATGAAAGAGAGAATTTTTCTTCGTCGTTGCAGAAAAAACAAAGCAGTCACATTCATAGTGACAACATCTCCGTCGTTCTGTGATGTTGCGCAGCGTTTGGTTAGCGTCTTCAGCAGACAGGGACGGGACGAGACTGGGCAAGACGGGATGGAACAGAACAAGAATTGAAAACAGTGAGATGTTTGGTTGCGGTGGACAGAACAGAGATAATTGTCTTTCTCTTGAGTACAAAAATATGTTTGGTTGCCTAGGACAGAACATAAAATAGTGTTAATAACGGAAATGCCCCTATAGTATAATAAAAATAGTAGATGTAATT
>JANZXV010000008.1:8526459-8538746 GCA_027576455.1 Erythroxylum roigii | reverse complement strand
ATAATCGACTATATTCCTCGACTTTTGGAATGTCTTCTTGACAATTGCAGGGCCTTGATTTTGTTGTTGACGCTGGAGTAAGAGTGGCTGATCCTTCTACTGTAGTTGATATGACAGGACCTTATGCAAAAATCATTCGGCAAGGAAAGGTGGGCTTTTTACCATGGAGATGTGCTTAATAATTTCCTAATGTCATGGTCTGATTTCATGGTGAAATTATGTTCAGGGACCTAAATTACACTGGATGGTAGCTGACGATGATGTTCCTGAGTCTGGTTTTGGTGCTGAAGACCTAATTCCTTCTGCCACATAGAGGCCAATCCTGTGGACAAGCATGAGTCTTTTTATTTCCGATAAACTTTCAGTATTAATCGGAACAGAAACATGACATCTTCCAGGGAATGAAGTGTATAGTCTAGGGTTGTACAGATCCATATAGATTACAGTGAATACCACATCCTCCAGGAGTGGTTATGGTTGTGAAGTGAAAATGGATGTCGTCCTTGGTTTAACTTCGTGGTGGGGTTCATGCTATTGTTAGGTCTTGATCCAACTGCTGGAAATTGAAATATCTATATATAGTAGTGATTAATATTTAATAGTGAACCTTTTTCTTCAATCTTTGTGTAGTGGTGTTAGCACAAACTTTCTTAGAGGTTAGCGGATGTGGATTGGCATTCAATAGAATCCTTAAGAGGACCACTTTGTTTTTGACATCACAAAACTCTGATTCCCCCACACCCGTACATTTGCAGCTGCAGCGTATCTCTATGTATATAGCAACGGAAAGAACAGCCCAGGACCATTACTCCCTTTGAATGACATTCCAAAATCTCAATAACTAGACCAATCTATACCAACAATCTTGTTACCCGATTCCTATTTTATGGCCCTCCATAAAGTTTGGCAGACTTTTGTTCAGTTTTCTATTATATTATTTCTCAAGAAAATGAGTGAACCTGCAATGAAGTTGGCATGTTTTATCATTAAACTTAGTGCCAGCTTTTTGGTTTGCAACTTGTGCTTGGATAGTAATATAATATAGCCAGATACTCTTCAAAGTTCAAACTCTCTGGTTATTGTAGATTGATGCTTGAGCTGGCTAATGGTAGTTGAAGAGGAATGTGAAAATCTTTAAATGAGCAGTTATTGAGACTGACGACAAGAGCTGGGGTGGTTGTCCTACGAACGTCTCTTCTCCACCCTCTCCAACATATAACCTTAGTAGACATTAACTGGCCGCTGTTTGTCTCCACAATTTTTCCCTCCATACGCTTACTGCCTTTTATTTTCGTCCTCTTCTTTCTCCTTTCCTACGCTTCCTCTTAACATGGCAACAGCTGGAAATAGTTTCTTCAAGTTTCTTGAGCTATTACAGCTACTTGCTTTTACGTTAATGTTGATACCAGTAGAATCCACACTGCCTCTTAATCTTCATCAGGCTCCACAAAAGTACTCAAGTTCTTCTACTGCTGTTTTCCTGTATGGTTCCAGTGCTTGTGCGAACAATGGCTGTAGTTCCACTTCCTGTGAGGTGAATGACATACTTGCATTAATATCAGTCAAAACATTCCTACAGGTTTCTTAATCCATATTGTTTCTGGTCAACCATGCATGCCTTCAGTTAATGCAATCCGTATCCAAGAAAGCTTCTTTTTTAACTTCTACACATCTTAAGATTCTGAATGAACGAAGCATGCACCTTTCTTCTTCTGTGAAACCATCTTACTCCTTGCACTCAAAATTTGAGCAGCTTGATGGTCAAACTCTGAGATCATGTCCTGTTGGTGATGTTATAGAGTTCAACAACTTAACTGTGAATAGCAAACACAGTTTCGTACTCAATGTCACAGCTCGAGATGGAGAAAGGAACTCATCGGTTTACTCTTGGTTCATTGGTTAGTATAATTCTATCCTCTTTGTTGATTACCAACAAAGAACTACTAAGTGGGAAAGTACTTATTACCGTCTGGTCTTCTAGAAAAATGACCATATCTAACTATTTGTTTGTCTCATGATATGGTTATCATGTAGATACAGTTGAACCAACTGCAGAAATATTTAGCAAACAGAAATACACAAATGCTGAGAAGGTAAGCATTGATATTACATTCAGTGAAGCCTGCAGTGGACTCGGTGGCTTTAAATGTTTGAATTCATCAAACTGTGATGTAAGTGGTGTGTTAAAGATCTGAAAGGTTTTCGTGTTACTTATCCATAGCTCCACAAAACGGGATATCAACAGTCGTGAACTTGAAAGACTCCATTCTATTCAATTTGCAGCTCATCGTAGATGGTCCAGCACATGTTGATGTTTCTTCTCTGCGCAACATCAGGCCTTATTCCAAATATAGTCTGGACATAATTCTTTCCTCCAGAAGTGCATATGGGAGGGTGGTTATCAGATTGGTCGACAAGTTCTGTACAGACAAGGCCGGAAACTTCTTTAAAAGGACTAACAGATCCGTTGTCCTTATTCACTTTGGTCAGTTGTTTCTGATGAATTTTCTTACGGTCATTACATAGATTAGATTCTTCTGTTATTTACTTGAAGTTGCCGTCTTAGATAGAAGACCGGTGGTGGTGGACTTGTGGATGCCTGTTCCATCATATGTTCTGGATATCAATGGGGTACCAAGAACTGTCCTTGCAACTAACAAAATGGAGGACTTGAAAATCTTCTTGGATTTCAGCATCCCCATTAAAAATTCAACAGAGGAAGTCCTAAAAGCCTTGCATGTGAATTCCGATAAGATATTGCCTGCCTTTGCCGGAAACCATGGGAATCGCAAGTTTGAATTTGAAGTAAAATGCCAGCTTCATTTTCTTAACATCTTCTCTTAAGTTGCTGTAAAATGTGCTATTTAATAACAATAGCTTTCAACTTTGTAGCTCAAGAATGTGTCAAGTACTGAAATCATAACAGTGGAGCTAGATTCTGGTTTAATCATTGGAAGGACAGGCACTGCTGTCTCACCAGTTGCCTCGCTTACAATTCTCTATGGTATGCTATTCCAGATGTTGCGATCACCCTGCCTTTACTGATTTACTAACTATAAGGATTTTCATTGAAGATGAAACAAAGCCTAAAGTGGAACTGAGAACGAGCTCTCCAAGTATAACAAAAGCATCTTACATCAAGGTGATAGTTGAGTTTTCAAAGCCAGTTTTTGGGTTTGAAGCCTCCATGTTAAAAGTGGAGGGAGGGAAAATTATAAGGCAGGTGCATAGTTGACTCTCATTTGAATTACTTCTCTTACTCAAATGAACACCAGATGAAGACTAAATAAAGCCAAAACTTCTGCATTCTCCAGATATAAGGCACTCTCAAGAGCTTTACACTCGTTGACTGTCCTTCCTGTAGCTCAGGGCATGATCTCCATAGCTGTTCCTGCTGACAAAGTGGATGATATCTCAGGAAATAAGAATACAGAATCCAATACACTGGAAGTGAAGCTATGTAAGAATGATTAATCTCTTGGGTTGCTTTTTATTACTCTGCATAAAGTCAAATCCTTTTGTATAATCATAAGGGTGCAAGTTGTGAGATTTTTGCCACTAACACTCGTGACTGCTGCTTCTTTTCATTTCAAAAGACTCAACACCTGCAATATCAGTGGCGCTGTACTCATTTGTGACTTGTGGAGTAATAGCAACGTCGTTGACAACCGCTGTAATTTCAGTGTCCATTGGCAACCTTGGAGTAATAGACACTGCTTCTTCAAGAAACGCCAATGATTTTGCTTCCAACCCATCAAAAAATCTACAGGTATCTCGTGAAAGCCAATCAAAGTTAAACATATCTTTATTTGCATTGAGCATCTACCTTTGTCTCTCTTTAGCTAACAACACAGAGGAAAGAGTATACTGAATGCGGACCCCTTTGAATATCTTATAGTTTTTCATCTCAGGGATTGCTTGGGCACCTTCAAGTATTTGTCCTGTCCGACTGGATCTCACCTAATCACCCCGCAGAATATTCGGAAACTACAAAAGGACTTAGGTGGCTCTTACCTCGTCAAAAGCTTCCATGGAAAGAGGATTGTACTTCCGTCTGGCCAAACCATTTTGATCTGACTGAGAAGTATATCAACAGTTCACGACCAGGGTTTCTTGATCATGAAATGCTTTATCATCCCTCAGCACCTCTCACGTTGCAACGTCAAATATCAAGACCAACTGAAATAAACCAAATTGGTGGCCGGCTACAGGGACACATAGGCAGGGAAAACACTTCGTTTGGGCTACCTCTGAATTCTAGGGAATATTTCATTCATCTTCTGGTCGGTATCTTCTACGTATTGTTCACAGTTAATGTTTTGATTTTATAAGAAATGTGCTACATCTATGTTCATCTAAAATGCAGAGGGGAGAACCCTTTTCAGCTACCAATGTGGTGAAGAGAATGGAAAACTATAATGGGTACGTGAGAGTAGTTTAACTTCAATATCTCGTACATATAGATGTTCTTTTCTTGTTAATCATTGGTACACTGTTGACCTTGTTTCTTCACTAGGTGGCAAGACTTGGAGATGAACTTGTTCTGGCTTGGTCTGGGAGGAGGGGTTTTAATTACAATCCGTGTTCTATCAGTGCTTTTTCTAAGAAGCAGGAGGAGAATAACAGCTCACGGAGCACTTTCATTTCCCAGGTTCGAGCTACTACTTCTAATTCTCATGCTACCCTGCATGTCTCAGTCTTCTGCATTTGTGATAAGAGGTGAGGAATTACATATCAAAATTTGGTATTTATATCTTAGGCCAACAATGATTGCTTGAACTGATGATTATAAGCTTTTCAGGTGGAACGATGGGAGGAATTATCACAGGGGCTTTCTTGATGGTTATCCCTGCAGCATTCATAGTATCAGTTAGCTTTTTCTTGGTAGTTATTATCTTCTCAGACAGTTTTTCCCAGTATAAGGAAATCGCGCTTGTGGGTACCAAAGAGCAGTGGTATACAAAGTTGCGGTTCTTCATTACTGGGCGGCCAGTGATTGGAAAATGGTTTTACAGAGAGGGGTTGCCTTCACTGTTCCTCCCACGCTTTGGGATTCTCTTTGAGAATCTAAGGGGTCCACAATTGGTCGTTTCCATCGACCAAAACGATCCAAGCACCATATCTAAATGGAATGAAGGCCACCAAACTGTGATCGGGAGAGTGAGAGCTGTCAGCTCAGACGAGAGTAATGAGGAAAGCTCAGAAATTACATTAAGCAGAGCCTTGGGGTGTGTTAGATCTTTTTACATTGTTCTTGACCTTCTAAGAAGAGTTGGGCTGGGATTCATATCAGGAACTGGCTCATCAAATGCAACAAGCCAAAGGGTTTTGGCGTTGGCAATCACATTGACACAGTTCATATATCTGCTAACGCTAAAGCCATACATCAGAAGGGGAACTCATGTGGCAGAAAGCGTTTCACTTTTGTGCGAGGCGGGCATCTTTGGTATATCTATTGCTACAAACAGCTCGCATACAACAGAAGCAAGCCCCCTGGGACGAGTGATGCTAGCTCTGCTACTCATAACTTTTATCGCTCAAGTTACAAATGAGTGGTACATTTTTACGGAATGTATCTTAGGACTATCTCATCCTCAGAAAAATTCTCTCAAGACGGGACTAAAGTTTGTCGCTAAAGGCCTTGTTTTGCCTTTCCTGCCAGAAAAACATTGGCCAAACGTCCCAGCCGATTGCTCCCCGCAGAAAACTGGCCTCTCTGTTATCCTTCCTCTGACTCGTCAGAAAGAACTAGGAAGAAGAGATACAAGAGCACCAGTTATTGATCCGTTAAGTAACATGACTGCAACAGTAGTCCCTGTGCTCAGCCCTTGTTCTCCTGGTCCTGGACTTGACATTGCTCACACGAGTTCAACTCCTACAAGGATTACGCTTACCGACCAGAAAGCATTAGGCAAGAAGCTCAGGGACATGGCAAAAGCGAGTTTCCCAGTGGACTCAGAATGTGAGGAACACAGAAGTGCAAGCTACTGGATCAGAGACCAGATTTTCCGTCCTCTAACTTCACATGATCTTCAAGCCTCCACTTCGAAAGCCAGAAACTAATTTTAGAGACAAATGACCATAAAATTGTAGGGAAAACCGGATCAAGGTATCTTGGTAGTCTTCAATCAGTAGCAAATCAATTTCTGACTATGCTTCTATTATACCCATCTCGCTTGTTTCCAAATTCCAAGCAGGGGAAAATGAGAGTAAGATGCCAAGAAAATTGGCAAATATGTTTTTTTGAGGAGATTCTCATTGAATAAAGTCAGGAAGGAAGGCAGAATATGTTGTGTCGTTGTATCCAAGCCTGAGCAGCACATATCATGTCATTATATCCAATACTGTTTCGTTCCAGTCTTCATCTAGAAATTATTTTATGTGAACTCGGAATACCAAGGATATCTATTTCCTGGAGCAACACCGTTGGAATTCGAAGAACTTGCAAGTGCTCAAAAGAGGAGATTCTCAATAAAGACCTATTCAAACTCCAATTTACAACCATCAGTAATTTGAAACATGTGGCTGCTCCTTCATCATCATGCCTAAAAAGACCTTTGACATGAATGTTTTCTATAACTCGTATCAAGCATTTATACAAACATTGGATCAGAAGCAGTTTGATTGACTGTTGCACCATAGATCCATAGATTTATCATCTTAACATGCAACTCCTATAAACAACTAATGACCACACATCAGCTCACGCAGAGTTAGTATTGATTCCACATTGAGACTATAGAGTAACGTGTCAATTATTTTAGTACTTAATAATTTTTTTAAAATATAAAATAATTATTTTAATTTTATATAGTTAAATTTAATTTTTATTATGAATTTTATTATATTAATCATAATTTTTTAAAATTGTAAATTTCAATACGTTGCTAACAAAAAACACCAAGGTAAACTTGTTGAGAATTAATTCAAAATGTTATAGTTGTTAAAATTCCTTTAGAATAGGTCTTAGGTTATCTTAGAATAAATCTTAGATTATCTTTAATCTTATCTTATAAGCTAAATTTAGTGGCTGAAAAATCTATTTTAGTTATTTGTTTTTTGTCTATATAAGGCAACCAAGTTTTAAAATAAAAGTATAGGAGTGTTACGTATTGTTTAATCTTTATCTTATCCCATCTTATTCATCTTCTTTTCTTCAAAATCCTAACATGGTATCAGAGCTTTAGATCCTTGAGAGATTGAGAGAGAAAATACAAAGATAGAGTTCCCAATGGCTGCCAGCAATTCAACATTTATCTCACCCCCAAGTTTCAAAGGTGAAAATTGTCTAGTATGGGCTGTTAAGATGAAAGCTCATTTAAAAGGTCTTAGCTTGTGGCAGTGGGTAGAAAATGAAAGAGAATTACCACCTCTGGGAAGCAATCCAATACTTAATCAGATAAGGGCTCATGAAGAAGAAGAAGCAAAAACTCCAAAAGCTTTATTTATAATTCATTCTGCTGTCTCAAAAGTAATTTTCACAAGAATAATGACTTGTGAAACAACTAAGGAGGCTTGGGATATGCTGAAAGAATTATATCAAGGCAATGAAAGAACAAGAAGGATGCAAATCTTAAATCTCAAAAGAGATTTTGGGACTTTGAGCATGAAAGAAAAGGAGACCATGTAAGAATATTCTGATCGGCTAATAAATGTGGTGAACAAAATTCGACAACTGGGAGAAGATTTACCTAATAGCAATATTGTAGAGAAAATGCTTATAAGTTTGCCTGAAAGATTTGAGTCTAAAATTTTATCTCTTGAAGATTTAAGAGATATCAGTCAAATAACTTTACCATAATTGATTAATGCTTTGCAGGCTCAAGAGCAAAGAAGGGCAATAAGAGACCAAGAAAGTGAAAAGATGGTGGAGGGAGCTTATCTAGCAAAGGTTCTGTCATCAAAAAAGAAAGGAAATATTTCTCAATGTGGCCTTTGTGAGTAGTTTGGTCACGAAAGGAAAGATTGTTGGCACAAAGGAAAGCATCAATGCTATAACTGCAAAAGATTTGGTCATTTACAAAAGAATTTTAGATCTAAAAAAGAAGAACATACAAATTTTGTTGAAGTGGCTGAAGAAGAAAATCTTGTTTAGATTTGTTGGTGAAAAGTGCACCAAGATGTGTTCAGAGAGACGTGCTCCAATAATTGCAGGTTGATGAGAAGAGCATCAACTAGAATTGGTGAAGAAAAGTGCTTCACATAATATTCTGAAGATTAGGAGAGAAGTGCTCCATCCTTGAAATTTTAAATTAAGAGAGAATGTTGATAATTAATTCAAAATGTTATAGTTGTTAAAATTCTTTTAGAATAGGTCTTAGATTATCTTAGAATAAGTCTTATATTATCTTTAATCTTATCTTATAAGCTAGATTTGGTGGCTGAAAAATCTACTTTAGTTGTTTATATTTTGTCTAAATAAGGCAACCAAGTTTAATAATAAAAGTATGGGAGTGTTACGTATTGTTCAATCTTTATCTCATCCCATCTTATTCATCTTCTTTTCTTCAAAATCCTAACAAAACCTACATTATCAACATCTGAAAATTGAAAATTGTCAAGTTTATGTTTTGATTTTGGGTGTGTGTTCTAGGCAAGGATTTTAAAAGTTGAACCGAATTGGTCGATTCAAACTAGATAAGTAAGAATCGGTCATCTGTTTTAATTTATATCTGTTATAAATAAAAATCAGTTGGCCAATTTTTTGTTAAACTGTAAGAACATAAGAACCGTGAGTAATCTTCTTCTTCAGTTATGTCTTTTTCAATTTTTTTATATCCGTCTCCTATTAAACTTCAACCCTTTCAAAGATTCTTCAATCTTAGAAAGATTCTTAATATCCATCGCGGGTTAAACTTTAAGTTTTTTAATAACTCTTTAGCTTTATTTAATTTGTTCTATTGGTCTAGTATTTGAATTAGTTTTCTTTAACAATTTCAATTCCATTTCAACCTCTTTTCTTTTATGCTTGTTCCATATATTGTTTTGATTCCTTATGCCTAACTTATTTGTTGTTGTTTCTTTTACTAGTTGTGATGATTGAAGTCAAATTCTAGACCAACAAATAGAGAAGATGCAAGGATTAAAGGTACTTTGTTTTTAGACTTTCACCTTCACTCTTTCTATTTTCATCTTTCTTTTTTAGTTCGCTAGTTTAGCATTGTGTGACTTATATTCATGCTGGTTTGTGAATCTAATTTAAAGATGATGAGTTTAGTGACTTTTGATTGAAGTTTTTTGGTTAAGAATTTGTTATCTTTGGCTCCTCCTGCTCAGTTTAGTTATAGTTATGGATGGGATGCTATGATCATTGATATTTACTCTTGAAAGGTTTTGCAATGTCAAGATTTGAGTGAACTTGAGAGATAAAGGAATTTTGTTCCTGGATTTGCTTGCTTTTGGCATTATAAAATTAAGAGGTGAATATTTCGTTGATGACAAATTGTGTAAATGAGTACGAAACTTTGATATTAATGGGTCTTGATCGTTAGGAAGGTTGGAGTAGTGACGCGTAATATGATATTTACTTTTTTAATGGTCCATTTGATTGTATCTTTGAACAATGAACTAGTCAAATTTTGGGTAAAGAAGATTTAAACCCACGTCTAAATGCAATCACCAACACCAAGTCCATAGTTTTGGATAGCGAAGGGAACACTTTACGTTTAGGCCTCCCCTACAAAAACAAAAAGCTTGTTCTAATATTTTATCTAGTGTCAGCTTAAATAATAAATAAAAATAAAATAAAATTTATGGAAGTAATTGATAACCACCACCAACTTTCCTATTACCATATGAATATTGTTAACTACACTAGTATGTCAAATACTATGTATTTATTAGGACAAGTATATTCAATAAATATTACTTTCTTAGAATTTTCAAATCTTATAATGATATACAACACTTAAAAAATTATTTTTTTAATTTTCAGGTTGAAAATATAATGAAGAATATGGAATCATCAAAACAGATTTGATGAATTTAACATCCTTTGCTTGTGTAAGTGTGATCTATCATGAATTCTTCTTCCTTATATCTGATAGAAATATTCAATATAATTGTATATTTTTGGGTGGAATGTTTAAAAGGGAAGGAATTAATGTAATGAAAGAACATCTTGCTAATGTTAAGTATAATATTGCTTTTTGTACAAACATACCATTTGATGTTGCGAAAGGATTGAAAATCATTTATAGCAAGCATAAAAGAAACTGGAAAATAAAAGACTCATAATATATCTTTTGGAGATGATGAAGTACAACAAGTATTAGATAAAGGAAAAATGAAAATTGTTATGGACATAGAATATTATTTTCCTCCGAGAACTATTCTTAGTTCTCAACCTAGTATAAAAAGTGCTTTGGTTGATAAGGATGTTATATTGCAATGTAAATTAATATCGGCTAGATGATTCTATCATTCATGTATTCCTTTCAATGCTTTTAATTCACCTTATTTTTAGTAAGCAATGGATGATACAACAACCGGAATCAAGGATTTAAGGCACCTTATTATTATGAGATTCATGTGCCTTTGTTTTAAGATTAAAAAAAGGAATGTTAGTTGATTAAGGATACACATTAGTCCAATGGAAATCAATATGATATACTATAATGATAGATAGGTGGATTGATCAAAGATACAAAGCCTTGATTAATTTCTTGGTTTAATACAATATTTGAATAACTTTTATCAAGTCTATTGATTCTTTTAGTATGGTAAAAAATACGCGTATTTTATTTGAGTTATTTTCTAAAATTGTCAAGTGGGTTGGACTAAGAAATGTTGTGCATTTTATTATAGATAATGTAGCTAATTATATATCAGCGGAGTACTTGTTACAATCAAAGTATGAGTATATTTATTAATCTCTATGTTTTGTTTATTATGTATATCTCATTTTAAAAGATATTGGTGGTATAAACCATATTTTTAGTCTTGCTTCACTTGCATCTAAAATCATAATACAATTTTTTCTTGGTTAAAAAGCAAGAAGATTAGGTTGAGATTGTTCGTCATGCTGCTACTAGGTTTGTAATTACATTTATTACTTTGAAAATAATTTAGTGATAGGTAAACATTTTTCAAGGTATAAGTTATCAATGAGTGTAAAAAGAAAAGAAATTTATGCTATTATTCTAGATAATAAAATTTGGAATGCCTGTTTCATTATTATGAAGATTGTGACTTCACTTATAAGGTTTTTGAGGATTGTTGACTCAGAAGATAAGGTATGATAATATATATAGAGCTTGTAAAATAATTATGAGTCTTTTTAAAAGGAAGGAAATTGTATAAGCCTTATACATATATTCTTGACTGACGATAAGATAAACATCTTATTTAGAGGATCTACTTAACAACTTATTTTCTCAATTCTTATTACTTATATAGTTGAGACGTATGTACAAATGATATTATGAATTACCTCTTTCATGTTATTAAATGCAAAGGTATTTTCTCTATTGAGGAGCAATCAAATGTGATAACTGAAATTAAACTGTAACGTGAAGTTTTATGGAATTTTGCTAATTCATCTGCAAAGAGATAACTTAAAAATGCAGCATGATAAGTTTCATCCTTTTAGTTTATTCTTTATTTATTAATAACATTTTTTAATTAACTTGAATATAATGAATTTGAAAAAGGTTATTTATGAAAAAAATGTATAATTTTTTTCAATAAATTAAGAATATTTACTGATGGTCAGTTGATATCTTATTTTGATTATATTCAATATTAAAAGTATAATGTATTACATATTTACAATAGAGAATGCTTTCGTACATGACTAATTTATAATTTATTTGAATGCAGTAGAATATGTTGATATGAATATTTTTATTCATACGTTATTAATTTGTAATTTATTTGAATGTAGAAGAAGATGTTCATGCAGATATTTTTAATAAAAGCGTGGTTTATAAGTCTTCAGATAATACTGAAAATTTTGAAACTTTAGAAAATGATGAAATACAATCTCTTTTTTTTTTGAGGGAAAATCAATGCATTAATTTAAATAAAGTTAACAATACAAACTGGCGGCGAAACAAAAAGCTGAAAATCGGAAAAAGATAAAGAGCAACGAGCAAGCCTATGTGCAATCACATTGTCACGACGACTCACCCAGGAAACACTAATGTCAGGACGGTGTTCTAAAAGAGTACGACAATCCTGAATAAGGGACCCAAACTCGGACCAATCGGGAACATCACTACGCAAAGCATGCACCAAACTTTGGGCATCGGTGAACACCACTCCACGACCCATGCAGCGAGCCGATA
>JANZXV010000008.1:8495134-8506959 GCA_027576455.1 Erythroxylum roigii | reverse complement strand
TGTTGTGTGTTGCTGGTGCGTGGGTCTGCTGGTGCGTGAGTCTGGTTGGTCATCTGTTCTGCTCTGCTGGTGCGTCGGAAAAGAGGAGATGTCGATGGTGGTCGGTGATGGCGATGGCGATGGCGATGGCTGGTGCGTCGGCGATGGCGATGGTGTTCAACTGATGCGTCGGCGAAGACGAGATTTCAATGTTATGGGTATTATTGGGTTTCTAACGTTAAAAACCAAACCCACTATTTGAGATTTCAATTCACGTGATTTTTTGCACGAATTTAATTTACATAAGCATATGGGTTTCAACTCACGCATGGATTCAATTCATGCTAAAAAGAATGTTTCAAACAAGTGAATTGAATTCAATTACACAATTGAATTCAATTCCTTGCTTTCCAAACAGGCTGTTAAGGTAATTGGGACGAATCATGTTTTCTTTTGAACCAAAATAGCTCCTTTCAAGTCCCAAGGTGCACGTGAATTGGTAGGAAACTTTTCTGGCTTAAATACAAAAGCGAGTTCAAACCTCCTAGTCATTTAAAACTTGGAACTAAAACTTTGCCTTCCGCAAGGGATCTATCTGACTCGAGCGGAGATTACTCTGAATGTGTATAGCTTAAAGATGTCTTCTCATAATTGGGACCTCCTAAGACACTTCACGAGGGAAAAAAAAAAAAAGAGCTCATTCCAAATTTGGATTTAATACCCTGTGACTACACCTTCCTTTTGGCTACAGATGCGTCAAGAAGGATTGAGGAACGTAATAACTGCTGGTGTAATGGCCAATCTTCAAAAGAAATTTATAGCCTACTAAGAAAATATCTCCCTAGCTCGAGTATACTGACAAGAACTTGTGCCACTCCAGAAACAAGCAAACCTAGCATTCAACTTGACAAACTCAACTTCATATGCCAGTCAAACGTGGATGACTCTCTGCAGGGAGCACACAATCTTCTAGATATTTCTAGACATCTACAACAATACGCTTATGAAGCCACTGTAATGGCCACCTTCAGAAGCCATCTATAAATCCAGGTGAAGATGGCATTCGTTATAAATTATAGCTCTCTTTCAGCTGGTGTTTGTTAAGAGTCCCGCTTACTATCTCTCTGAACAGATCTAGGGACAAATGTAAGGCCACGAGTATTCCGGCGTCCAAAGCTGATGGAAGAAGGAGAGGAGTCGGATGTACTTAATTTGGAGACTGCCGCAACAAGTCCATCCATTGTTTCACCTTCTACTTCCATTTTGCCTTCAGCTTCCTGCTTCTTCTGATTTGCTTGCCTACGCTGAATCTTTTGCCTTGCTTTCTTGGATGGGAGGGATTTCTTGTAGAATTCAAAGGAAATTGGGAACTTATGCTTGTCCACCAAGTGCTGATGCCTACTTTTGTAATTCTTGAATTTCAAACCACAACCTTCCACCAGGCATTCGTACTGTCAATGGGAGGCAAGAGAGTTAGAGTTCCATACAAAAGCATTGATAATAAGAATGAATGCACATACAAAACAAGTCAAAATTTGACAAATATATCTTTAGAACTAAAAATTACCAAGAAATTGGCAAACAAAAAATGGTATTAAAGAAAAAACCAAACTCTTCAGACATTATTGATACTTTCATCACCTTAAACCTAGAATATCCTATGTTGATGTTTTTAGTTTGTTCTCCACTGAAGAACTATTAAGTGCATTAAATGAGACTTCTCAAGTGTTTACAAGGATGTTGCATAACCTGTCCTCGCTTAACACCAAACATGCAAAGAAAATAAATCAGTAGGTTAAAATCAATGATAACTATCATAAGAATCACAGGCATCATTGAAAAAACAAGTTTCTGGAATAAGCACAAAGTTCTAAATTTGGAAAATGATAGACATCAATCAGGGCTTGATGTAATCATAGTTGATAATTCAACAGAAAGGGAGTAAAGAAACTACCATGGCGTATCCACGTGCAACTTTTGCCTTAAAAAAAGAGTCATGCAATTCAGAAACATGGATGCTGAGAAGGCGTGCGGTAGGGTAAACTCTAGAGCAGACAGAACAGGACGCAGCGTGCCGTGCATTGTAATGGTCTTCAAAGGCCTCCAAGGATGTCAAGTGTGCACCACAACCAACAATGGGACAGCAAACCTCCCTGCTTCAAGCCATGATTTCACAGTTAACATCCTCATTACGATCTTAGCAATATACCGAATAGAAAAATACCATGAAGTGCTGCTTTTCAACAACAATAAAAGAAATAGTCCGAAAATAGACAAACTGATAACATTCCAGATGTTTTCATCCCAAAGAATCAAACTTTAACCCACCTGGCGTCATTGCCCACTAGATCCTGAAGCTGATGCTTTTCATCATCAGTTAAATCCAGTGCAACCTGTGTGTATATATATAGAAAACCCAGAAATCCAATGCTCAATCTAATCACAAAATTAAAATAAAAACGTAAATGGAAATGAAAAACTTTCAAACTTTAATTGGGCAAATTGAAACACAAGAAGGAAACATGGAATATAAAGTGAACCTGTTTGGCGAGGAATTCCCTTTCAAAGTTGCCAGAAGCAAAGAAAGAAGAGTCAGGAGTGAAACGACGACGAACAGGCTTCCAGTACGGAAACCCTAGCTGCTTGTCACTATTGGCAAAATCATCTACTTCCATCGCCATGGTCTCTGTAATCAATTAACTTTTGGTATGGCACGTTATGAATCAGACTTATCTTCAATTTCTTTCCAAACAAACGATTCAGCTGCAAACTTCAACTCCATCATTTTGGGTTTTGGTGGTTTAGCTCTAACTTTTATTAGTTTCCGGGCTATTGTCCTCCTCTTATGGCCCTTTAATCAAAGCCCAAATGCACAAAACCGAGCCTTCCGATTGCCAAACCTACTCGGTGAAAGGTCAGTTGCACCTAACGACTAATCTCTTGTGCACAATAAATATAGGTGTCCAACACTATGTCACTAATTCACTTTAAACGTGTTAAATGACCTTAACTTCGTACATATTCAGATTACCTGGCTAGTTTGGACGTATCCAAAGGCAATTGGTCAACTTGGAACAAAACAAGTTGTTTTAATTCTAAGGGCAAGGGTAACGCGAAAATTTGGATACTTCCATCTCCTGTTTTGCGAGTTTAGATTCTCTGTCTAATATTATTGTGTCCAATAAATCTCAGCCATTTATTTACGTGGAACTCGCATAGGACTTGCGTGGGACCTACAAAATAAATGACTGAGATTTCATAAAACAGAATAAGACAAAGTAAAACTTGACAAAGGATATAATTTCCTGTCTTGCATAATTAAGAATAGAAATTACAGAGCAAATAGGATACGTAGGACTAGGTCTGCCTGGTTCTTTTAAAATAATTTAAAATTTTTCTTCTGTTACAAGTGAAGATGACTAGTGAACTAACAATGACATAATCTTAACGTTAGTTAATCCTTTAAAAATTAAGACTTTTAGTGCTTGGAGCGGATTTGTTTTTAGGTCATTGTCATGCCACCGCTAACTAATCCCGGGGAAGGAAGGTAGATTTCAGTGCCTAACCTCTAGAAGCCGATAGCACCAAGCATACACGTAGAAACACATCAATTCAACGAAGCTGCTAGGAAAGTAGATGAGTTTGAGCTTTTGTTTAGAGGGGTTCGGTCGGCTATATGAGTAAACGCTTGCGGACACTCTCAACGTTTATACAAAGTCATTTGCGTGCTTGTTCTGCCATGACTAACTACTGTGGAGGTTGTAGACTCAAAAGAAAACGTGTATGGAATATAATTAGGTGCTTCAACCAAATAAATTCATATATTTCTTGTTGGATATACACCATAGCCTCACAAGACATGCCTTACTAGACCCCGTCATCATCCTATATAATTAAGAATATCCTCTCCTGCTGCTGATATCATATACCCCAATCAACTTTGTTAATGCCATAGTTGATGCTTTAAGGTTCTTAGGATCATCTCTTTACCACTTCTTATTCTAGAGTTGCTATCATCAATCGTTGTCCACATTTTTACTCACAGGCAGATACCAGGGATGTGCACTATATATGAACGTATATTCGCTGCATAACATAGAGCTGATTGTGAATTGAAGAAGAAGAAGAGAAGAGGTGATCAATGAAGACTGTAGAAAGAGTATGGTGGGTTTTGGTCATGATCGTCATAGTCATAGCGCATAAGGGAGAGGCACAGCTGCGAGAAAACTTCTATAGCTTTAGTTGTCCAAACGTGGAAGCCACAGTGCGACAAGCTGTGTCCACTAAGTTCTCTCAGACCTTCACCACTGTCCCTTCAACTCTTCGTTTATTCTTTCATGACTGTTTTGTCTCGGTACGTATATGTCAGCATGAGTATGATTCGTTTCATCTGCCAGTTTGTGTACTCTTACTGCATATACACAGATGGATAGATAATCCATGAATGTTTAGTACTTGCAAACTTCTGGACTTCTTTACAGGAAACGATGCAAATGAGAATTATAAGGCAAGAGACTTTTCTTTTTTAATCTCAGTTTTCTTCTGAGATGACAGTATGGTCGTAACTGGGGGCTGATGTGATGGTAGAAAACTATTGTATGAGTGTTGCAGAAAAGTCGGTGATTTGTGATATTTTACTATTTTTAATGCCACCGTTAGAAGGACGATTTGACGTCTTCCAACAACTTATGAATAGATCAGTTCTATAATTTTGTGTTTTCACACTTGAATTCCATTTCGTAATCCTTCCTGACTAAACAAGCAATCATAAAGCTTATTAGTCAATCTGAATCGAGTTTGCTAGTTCTATTCAAAACCTTGGTTTGAAGGACTAATCAGATCACTGAGTTAGACTGAATATAGTGGTTGAATATGAGACAACTTCAGAAGTTTAAAGTTCTAACCTGCACGAGATTGACCTGTTTTCCTCTTTATTTTAGTCAAATTAAATTGGATATGAAGAAGAATTGAGCATGGCAGATGTCCTAGTTCATCTTTGATCACATACTTGATAGTTTAATCAGGCAATAGAGTACTGTAGCGCTAGGTGAGGTAATTATTCCACATGCTACAGAACGTGCTATACCCATAGAGGTTTTAGGTTTCAGTTACAAACTTCTAACTCTATTTGCTTGCTTAATTATAGGGTTGCGATGCCTCAGTTATGGTTTCATCACCAAATGGCGATGCAGAGAAGGATGCACCTGACAATCTTTCACTTGCAGGAGATGGATTTGACACCATAATAAAAGCAAAACAAGCTGTGGAAGCAGTATGCCCTGGAGTTGTTTCCTGTGCAGACATTATGGCAATTGCAGCCAGAGACGTTGTAGTACTGGTAACATAAATTTCAACAATTCCATAATTTCCGTTGCTAGCTTTACTTAGCATTCCTTCTTTATTTTCCAACAAAAACTACTAACTTGGAGTGTTTTTTTTTTTTTGATCTGATAACCAAATTCCAGGCTGGAGGTAGTCCATTTAATGTAGAATTGGGACGTCGGGATGCTCTGATATCTCAATCATCACTTGTTGCTGGAAATTTGCCAGAACCCAACTTTACACTCCCTCAACTTAACACTATCTTTGCCAAAAACAACCTCACACAAACTGATATGATTGCACTTTCAGGATGCCACACTGTAGGCTTTTCTCACTGCAATCGCTTTGCAAATCGTCTTTACTCATTCTCTCCTTCCTCTTCTGTTGACTCTTCTCTCAATTCAGACTACGCTAAGCAGCTTATGCAAGCCTGTCCCCAGAATGTAGACCCCAGTGTAGCTGTTAACATGGATCCTGTTACACCACGAATCTTTGACAATGTTTATTTCCAAAATCTTGTTGCTGGTAAAGGCATGTTTACTTCAGATCAGGTCCTCTTCACAGATCCTGCATCTCGGTCAACAGTCATTGACTTTGCCAATCAGCAGGGAGACTTTAATGCAGCTTTTGCCAGTGCCATGGTAAAGCTTGGTAGAGCTGGAGTTAAGACTGGAAACCAAGGACGCATAAGGAGAGACTGCACAGACATTAATTCGTGAAAGCATAGGAAGGCCAATTTATCATGGTGGGAATGAATGATCCATTTATAACAATTGTGCAGCACTGTTCAATTAAATTTCCAACTTGTATTGTTACAAAGTCCAATTTTCTGCAAAGCAGTCATCTTTGCATTGGAATTTTAGTAAGCAGCCGTCAAATAAGTGCATGCAGATTTCTTGAATAGACAACTTTCATTTATGGAATAGTTGACCCCTTTTATTCTTCTCCACGTTAGGTTTTTCTGCATGTAGCCAGAAATATCTGACAAGGAGCTGAAAGTTTTACACTGAAGTAATGGTGGTGTGTTGTAGAAATGAACATCAGACTGAACACAAAATGGTTCACTCTCAAAAAACATCAGATTGAACACAAAATGGTTCACTCTCAAAACAAAGTGAATAAAGTTGATATTGATCATCAAGAGTATACAGTGGACACGTACACAAATGCATACACTTTTGGCGCACTCAGCCATATATCTAAGACGAGGAATGGAGTAAAAAGTTTCATCCAGACCTTCTTGAGAATTTCACTGAGGCTTGATCAAATCTTTGGATTGATTCCTTCAATCAAAATTTAAAACTTCATTGGAGTACAGAATTACTGCCAAAACGAACTTGAGTATACTCTGGTGGAGAAACTGTGTTATGGCTCTCTTGACAAAATCAAGTGTGAGATTTTCCATAGAGGTGTGCATAGACAATCTTCGTCCGGTACACGAGAATCATGCTTAGTATAAGTGCAATAATGCAGAATCCGGACATGATCATTGAAGTAAGGAAGAAACATATGGTCCCTTCGCATTTCAGAGGTTCCTCAGGACCTAGTAAACTAGAAAAAGTAGACCCTAAATTCTGCAAGTGGTGATGAGCTTGTTTTTCTGCTTCACTGTCATAGATGTAGCTTGCAATTAAACCAGAGAAAATAAGGGAACCAGCTGGATTTGCAAGAGTGAGGAAATTGTAAAGGGCCCCGAACTTCTTCAAGCCAAACAATTCAGAGGCAGTAGCTGGCACGATTGCCCAGTGAGCTCCATAGCCTAGACCAATCAGCAGGGTGCCAATGTACATTGTCCCAGGCCACCCATAAGCAAAGAAAATATGCCCTACTGCCATAACAAATTGTGCAATTGCCATCGCCACTGGTCTTGGATAAGCATAATTCCTGCATAAGACCAGATAGATGAGTAAATTGAATAAGCTGCTGCAAAGTCTACCTAGAAAATAAATTTATAGTCCAAGCAAGATGATCGATGCTTCACCTTACAATAACCTCAGAAAAGTAACCCCCTCCAATGCGTCCAAGAAAATTCCAAATGCTAATTATGGACACAAATATATGTGTGTTGTCATAACCTAAGGACTGACTCATCTGACCCAGGTTATCAATCACAGTCAGCCCAGATCCAGAACCCAGTAAAAGAGAGACGAAAATCAGCCACAAGTCCGCTTTGATCAATGCCTGCATCAAGGTGAAATCTTCACCTCTATGTGGACCTCTTCTCCTCTTGACCCTTACTGCTCCTTCTGCAGCTGCTTGGAACAGTTTAGCTTGCAACTGTGCAATTCTCTTTTGCCTCTCTGAGGCCGGAAGCAAGTCTACATCCCTTGGCTTCTCATCTTCCACCTCACTTAGTATCACCTCGTGGGCCATATGCTCAGACTTACCAGCTTCTTGTTTCTGTGGCTCGGGCAGAAAAGCCTGTTCTGCAGGATCTCTTGGTTCTGAAGAACAACACAAGGATATAGGAATTGCAACAGGAAGTAGAAGTAGGACAAACAAAATTACTGTAAATATCACTATCACAGTGTGACTCAAGTTGATCAGATCTTCAACAAGCATGACCCCCATCAAGTAAGCAGCCAGTAGGAGGCATACACTATATACAAAAGTAAAGCTCGTGGGATCACTAGATCTGACTTGTTTATGACCTCCAACAGGTCTCACGATAAACATTAAGGCAATGACAACCATTGCTGGCCCAACTGCAACCATGAATATGAGAGATGCATGATCAGGCGTATGCATCACTGCATATACTTGGGTCAATATCGCACCACCTAAGCCAGCAAATCCTTTCAAGATTCCCACTACAGGACCTCGACTTTTTGGGAAATTTTGAACGCAAGAAACCAGAGAAGCTGTATTGAAGTAGGTTTCACCGTTGTTACCGATAAATATAAGAATGCACATCTGCATACTGAAAGAAGTTAACAACTTGTCCAAGACATTATGGCAAAAACAAGATATGTGATAGGAAAGTCTCCTAAATCTCTTAGCCTAACAAAAAATTCATAAAAGACGACAATAAATATTACAAATAAATTTCGTTGGTGAACGAGAACGGAAAGAAATGATTAAGAAAACCAAGCTAAGATCAATTAATTGTGATCTCTCAAGGTGTCTCTCCCACATCACATCTATAATCTTAGATTCATATACATCAGGCAGAATTACTAGAAACGAGAAAACTAATGTCAACCATAATGTAGAAAACCATTAACAGGATTTTTGATAATGGCTAAAATTGGCTGAAAAGAGGATGTTTTGATCTTTCAATTTCTGTATCTAACAACTTCAGATTGATCAATACTCAGCAATTGGTGATAAAACAGCTAACTATCGTGGAGATATCATCGTTCCAAGTAAATATTTAAAAATGGTACTCCATCCGAAAGCTAACCTCCTAGTGTAGAAGCCACAGAATGATATGAAATTGTGGCCTACAGATAATGGTTTACATATCAAGGAGGAACATTACTGAGATGCAAGAAAAAAGGACAAAGGGAATACCCCACAAGAAATTGATTTGTCCCAATTCAATCGAAATCAAAGGAAACAAGAATTAGATGGTGCATTTTCTGGGTTTACCTACTATTTGCAAGCAATCCTAATGCGAATATTCTGCAGATTTAATTGGAATTTTTAGAAAAATAGCCAAGAGAAGGAGGAAGTTGGAATAAATAGGATGGATGTGAGATGATGGTTGAAAGCATACGACTGAGGATATCGCGTGAAAGATTCAAAACGTTTCCAGTAAAGGAAACGAAGAGATGATAAAAGGTTCAGATTTTCATATGCAGCAAAGTGCCCTCGGGCATGAAGCAGAAACGATATCACAAAGGGAAGTAAATAGATAATTAGAGTATCGACACTTCATCAAATCAAGTTGAAGCACTGAAACAAATGCCGATGGGTGAAGAACAAGTAATGTTAATGGTATTGCGTATTCTTCTTGATAATTGGTATCAGTATGAGATGAACATACGACAAATGCAAACATTACAAAAAATGACGCACAAGAAAAGTAATTCGACCAGCAAAGCACAGAACTACTGAAGTAACCGGATAACCAATCCGACCAATCATATTTTCAACTTAGATCACATCAGAAGACAAACTGTAGTATAGAAGTTAAGAATTTGATAGGTACTCACAGCCCACAAAGGCAAAACAGGAGCTCGACCAGTGACAACGAGCCAAACCCAACCATAGCCAATAAGATTCTGCAGAGCCCCGACAAGCAAAGCGCCCCACATGGGCAAGATTTCACATAAACTACCAGCGAGGAACCCAACACTGTCTCCAAGATCTTTAGCCACACCTAATCTGGCAATCTGTCTCTGATTGTAGTTCAGAGAACTCTTTATAACAGGTGATATGCTCCCAAACAAATATCCGATCCCTGCACACGACTGTATCCACATTGCAGCGACAAAGACGAACCATCTGTTGTTGACAAAGGCTCTGAAACTTTCCTGCAAGCTACCCATCATCGCCAAACCAACAAAATTAAGGAAAGTTTGTTTCTTGGATTTTGAGTTTTCCTTCCTACTCTGTTTCTGGGATCATGAATGACAAAGGACAGGAAGTTTTTAGCTTTTATCAATTCATATGACCATCGAGGCAATAAAGGTAGGAACTTTTAACTTTTTATATGCAAAAGAACAAAGAAGGTGGTGATAGTAAAGACAATCTAGAATATTCCTGTTCACCGATCATGATGACGTTGTCGAGCTGGACTGTCCCCGGTGGTAATTTACATCTATACTTTTTTAACAGGGAGAAAACAAAGGTGGAAAGAGTCTAGAGACAATTGGACATATGCCACTGTGTTGATAACCATAGGGGTTTGACGTTGGACTGACGCCATTACAGGGACAATGGAAGAGAAGAAGAAAGTTTTGAGCTTTTGACTGATCCATCGGCTCTCTGTCTTGGCCGTTAAATGTCTCCCAGCTTCGTTCATCATGCCTAAAACATTAATATTAGATTGAATCAACGTTTGGATTTGCTCTTTATTTTTAGAAAATTGTCATCACCAAACCATCACTTCCACCTTCGCTCTTAAACGGAAGTTATCCTCTTTTGTAGTATTCAAGTGTTAAACTTTTTGTATCGGTCCTGTCCCCCAGTGGAATGTACTATGTACACTAACTCCATCTCTGGTAACTAATTTAGAATGGGATAGTGTATTATATGTTATATATATTTTTTATAAATGTAAATAAAAGAACAATACTATTTATAAAGGTCGTAGAATTTCTTTTATATCAAATATTTTAAATTACAGTAAATTAAAATCATATAACAAAAGCTATTAGTTATATAATTTTTTAAATATTATTTTTAAATTAATTTGTCAATTATATTAATAAAATATCAACAATTACATTTTAAAATTAAATTATTTGTTTTTAAAATTTTACGTATTTAAGTAAAACATCACTGTCGTGCGAGTCTCATCACTCACGTTGTTAAATTTCCTTCCCTTTCTTGTCCTTTGTGCATTATTAAGCACACATGGGCATGGCGGCTGTTTAACAATGACTTTTTTATTTCTCTTTCAAAAAAAACGTCTTTTTTTATTTTTATTTTATTTGCATGAAGGGGACTAGAACTCTATTTATTAGAGTTACGGCGGCGAAGTGAAAAAAGGACGAAGATGGTATGAACTGTTTTCTGGCTTATGTTGCATTTACCAGATCATATTCAGACACCAGTTAACCCTTCACCACCAATGCCTCTCATCAGTATTAACTACAGATGCAGATCGGATCCATTTATGTAGCAAGAACAAAAGACAGGAGTAGCTCTACACGTCATGTGCTTGTTAGGTAGATAAATTAAGAAGGACCCACGAAGCACTGAAGAATCATTATGTATGTGTGTTTTTTTTAATTATATTTGCACATATTTCAAAGGCATTCTGAATTTTGGACTCTCTTATTAGAACCCTTTTATTGTGTAGTCTCTTGTTGAAACTAATTCATTGTTAACGATGAAAACTATTTAATTAAATAATTAATTTTACTTTCTAATTTTACATCATGACATATACAAAGTCAAAGATGTGGATGTCTTCAAACGTAGTCTATTCATTAGATGTACAATATGGACGGAAAGGTTACATCAACTTTTTTAGCAAGTTTTACGAAGAAGTGCATTTATAAGTTATGAATTGCAAGTGTTTAATTGGATAGAGCATTTGGAGTAAACGACAAAGTACCTGTTTGGTTGTTAGCTCATCAACTAATTTTTAGCTGATTGATTCTACCAAAAAGTTATTTAATTTGTTTAGTTGTTAATTGGTTGGGTTGGCTGATTCAACCCAACCAGTTAAAAATTAAAAGCTCCTTGTAAGTGACGTTTAGGGCACTTAGATGATTACTCTTTCCAATAATGTCGATTTTGTCCTTAAGTTTTGCCCAACCTCATTACCGTCTCTGTTGGACCCCGTTACCGGAGCCCAACTCCGGATCCTGTAACATGAAACTTAGTCATTTTGCCTTGTAGGGTTTATT
>JANZXV010000008.1:8482275-8494543 GCA_027576455.1 Erythroxylum roigii | reverse complement strand
AAATGAGAGTGCTTTTTGACTACCATGAATTGCTAATGATAATGGAGAATGGAGTTCCAAGTTTGGTAGAGTGCAACTGAGGTTCAAAAAATTGCTCATCGCGAGGGCATGAAGAAAGATAATAAGGCTTTGTATTTTATCCACCAAGGAATGAATGGTAGAGTATTTGAGAAGATAGCTGGTGCAACTTCTACGAAGCAAGCTTGGGATGCTTTGTTCAAAGAAGCAAATAAAGGTTAAAAAGGTAGGATTCCAAACTTTAAGATGTCAATATGAATTATTACGAATGGAATCATCTGAAAATGTCACTAACTATATAAGTTGAGTTCTTGTTCTGACAAATCAAATGAAAATTTATGGAGAAGAGTATACTAATAAGCTCAAAGTGGAGAAGATATTACGATCACTTATGACACGATTTGAACATATTGTGGTGGTGACCGAAGAAGCCCATAATTTATTTGAAATGATAGTTGATGAGTTATCTGGCACATTGGAAGCCCACATTTAAAAATCAAGTTTCTATCCAATATGAGCAAGGCAGTGCAATAAGGATTGGTGGTTCCCGTGGATGAGGATGAGGACGAGCTGGTCATCATAATAATATTGGCAGTCATGGTGGCTATAATAATAATCATGGAGGAAGAGGCAATCAAAATCCGGAGCATCGGAAATAAAATTCGAGCTGCCAACAGAGTTCAAATTATAAAGGTCGAGGCTATGGCCATGTTAAAGGAAGGTGCGATAAATCCGATATTGAATGTTACTCGTGTCACGAATATAGGCATTAATCTAATGAATGCAGAAATAAAAAGAGCAATCATATGGTTCATTGTGAACAAGAAGATGATGATGATCGAAACCATGCCCTCTTTATGGTTACTACTGCTATTGAGACACTAAACTACTACACGTGGTTTCTCAACATTGGGTACACCAATCATATAAGTGGAAAGAAAGAACTCTTTATTGATTTGAATGAATTAGTCCAAACCAAAGTAAGATTTGCAGACAATAGCACTATATTAATCATAGGGAGAGGAAGAATTTTCACCAAGTTTTAGAATGGAGTTCACAAGTTCATTTTAGATGTGCTATATGTGTCAGACATAAAGTATAATCTACTTAGTATAGGCCAACTAATAGAAAAAGGATATGATTTTAGTTCATATGGCAACCAATTCTCCATTTTTAATAAAAAAAGGTACACTGATTCTTAAGGCTCCTTTGATTAAGAATCATATGTTTCAAGTTGATATTATCAAAGATCCTTACACTTGTCTTGATGATGCTACAAAAGATGAATCTTGGTTGTGGTATCTTTGTTTAGTTCATTTAAAATTTCAAAGTCTAAAATTGCTTGCTCAAAAGAATATGGTAAAAGGGCCGCCAAGTATTCATCATCTTGAAAAATTTTGCAAGGCTTGCACTCTCTGAAAACAATGTAGATTACTCTTTATAACAGGGAAAAATCAGCATGCAATACAACCACTTCAACTTGTTCATTCTGATATATGTGGCCTAATAAGTGTGGTATCAAATGATAATAACAGACATTTTCTTGCCTTTATTGAAGATTTTACAAGAAAGACTTGGGTCTATTTTCTACAACAAAAATCTGATTTTTTTGTTACTTTAAAAAATTCAAGGCTTATGTTGAAAGATAAGCGGGTATTTTATTAAAATTTTGTGAACTGATGGTGGTGTTGAATATACTTCTAACGTATTCAAGAAGTATTGTGATGAATATGGAATCAAGCATGAAGTCACCTTTCCTTATACTCTACAACATAACAGGCTTGCAGAGAAAAAGAATAGGTCCATAATGGATATGGCGAGGAGCATGTTAAAAACTAAAGGTATTCCTAATTCTTTCCAGGGCGAAGATGTCTTATGTTTTATTTACTTCTTGAATAGATCTCCAACAACGAGGTTTCAAAATATCACCCCTGCGAAAGCATAGAGTGGCTATAAGCCAAGTGTAAAGCAATTGAAGGTATTTGGCTCTATTGCTTATGCTTGTGTGCCTGTACAAACAAGAACAAAACTTGACGATAGAGGAGAGAAGACAATTTTTATTGGCTATACACATGGTGGGTACAAATTGTTCAATCTGACGACAAAAAAGGTGATCGTAAGAAGAGACATTATTTTTGCCAAAAATGAAGCCCGGAATTAGAATATGGATAAGGACAATAATCCTCAAATGTGTCCTATTCATATTCTGGAAGAAGAAGCCTCTCAAGTTCCTGTTGTAAATGAAATAGCTTCATTAAATGATGAAGTCATGATGCCAAAAGTTAAAAGGCCAAGGAGGCTTCACCAATAATCTGTCATGTTGTGAGATTTTAAGGTAATGTCTGACAATGCTATTAATGATGATGGAGATTTGTTACACTTTGCTATGTTTACAGATTGTAAACTTGTGAAATTTGAGGAAGCAATTCAAGAACCCAAGTGGGTGAACGCCATAAATGAATAATTAAAGGCAATCGAAAGGAATAATACATGGGAACTTATTACCCTTCCACAAGGTCAGAAGGCTATTGATGGCAAGTAGGTTTTCAAGACAAAAGAAAATACAAAATGTGAAGTGGAGAGGCATAAAACAAGATTGATGGAAAAAGGCTTAGAACAATGACCTGGTTATGATTATCAAGAGGTATTCTCTCCAGTTGTTTGAATTGAAACTATTAGACTCATAATTGCTTTGTCTGTGCAAAATTGTTGGAAAATTTATCAAATGGATGTTAAATATGCAATTCTTAACGACCCACTCAAAGAAAAATTGTCAAATAACCACCAAGTTTTGTAAAGAAGGGTAGTGAACATAAAGTGTATGAATTGAAGAAAGCATTGTATGGATTAAAACAAGCACCTCGGGCATGAAACGAATGCATTGATTCCTTCTTTCACAACATTGGATTTCAAAGATGCCACCCGACTATGCTCTGTATGTAAAGGCTAATGATTCTAGTGATTTATTATTACTATGCTTTTATGTTGATGATTTAATATTTACTGGAAATAATAGCAAGATGATTGAAGGCTTTAAGAAGTCTATAATGCTTAAGTTTGAAATAACCGATCTTGGCTTAATGTCATACTTTCTTGGCGTGGAAATAATTCAAAAGGAAGATGGAATTTTCGTTTCTCAAAAGAGATATGTTGTAGAGACTTTGAAGAAATTTCGTATGCATGATTGCAATCCTGTGAGAACTCGTATGGAGGTTGGGGAAAACTTATCCAAAGAAAGTGATAAAGCACATGTTGATCCCACTTATTTCAAGCAAATTGTTAGAAATCTAAGATATCGCACTTGCACAAGGCCTGATATTATAAATGGAGTTGATATAATTAGCAAGTTTTTAGAATTCCTACGTCAATCCCAATGCTAGTTGCCAAAAGAATCATTAGATACATAAAAGGCACCTATAATCATGGTTTATTATATTCCCCGTCTAATAATTGTGGTCTTGTAGGCTATTCAGACAGTGATTAGGGTGGAAATCTTGATGATTGTAGAAGCACTTCTGGATATTTTTTCAATTTTGGGACCACAACTTTCTCACGGTCACCAAAGAAATAATCTATTGTTGTACTTTCAACTTTTGAAGCTAAATACATAGCTCCAACCTTAAGCGCGTATCAAACAATTTGGCTACACAATTTGACGAAACAACTTATGTTTCCAATTCAATTGCCTATGAAGATTTTTGTTGATAATATTTCAGCAATCAACTTGTCCAGTCACAAATGGGAGAAGCAAGCATATAGGCACACGTTTTCATTTTCTACGAGATCAAGTTGAGAAAGGAGATATTGAGTTGGTATATTGCAAGTATAAAGACCAAGTAGCTGATATTCTCACCAAGCCTTTGAAATATGAAGTTTTTATGAAGTTGAAGAATACGATGGGAGTGAAAGTATTATTGAATTGGAATTAAATGGGAGATGTTGATTCTAATTCCGATTCTATTTCTAATTTTAGGTAGTTAGTTTGAGAGTTTTATGATTAATTAGTTTAGATTGATATCGGATTATGGGTCCTCTTGAGTCTATTTAAACCGATAGCATTCTCTAAAATATGTGTGCGAAAATCGGAGAAATAAAAGTAAAGATATTTTATTTTCTCCACAATTTCTTTTCTTTCTTATCTTGAAACAACATGACGTTCATATTGCGTGTGTCTTACCATTAGTTTTTAACTAAAAAAATAATAAAACGAGTTTTCATAAAAAAAATTAAAAAGTATTTCGAAAATTAAAAAATTAAGAAATTTTTATTAAAAAAGATTAAACTTAAGAAAAAGCTTTATGTCTTTTACCTCCAAAACTGCATGTTTTGGGTGCAGAAACAACAGAGAAAAAAAAACGCCCTTTCCAGGAACGAACGGACGGTATTATCCAAAGACAAGAGACCCCAATACATCGCTCTTGTTCTTCCTTCTTAGGCAACATATAATCATTGTTCTTCATCATCTTCTTCTTGTAGTTCGTCCATATCCAAGTGGTGTAGCATGATGATGATGATAGGAGCCTCCAATGAATTCTTAAACGATTTCAGACCTGTGGGGCGACAGATATGGACTGCCTACCCATTATAGAAAGCATACTACAGCAAAAGGTTCGATTTTGATAGCATATATGACATGCGTAAGTTTAGGAGGAATATCCTTTTTCTTGATGCCATCTGCGTGGACAATTTCTTATGCAATTTAATGTGAAGATGTCAATTTTGGAGAAGGAAAGGGGGCCACCCAGAAGACACTAACTACAACAATAGTGGTGAATTTGGTTGGTTGCCAATCCTCTCCTCAGCCTTCTCTGCAATTATCATATCTCAACTTGCAGTTTATAATTTATAAAATCATGAGTCGGCTGATAAGAAATAAATCATATACTAAAACCCAAAGCATGGAAACAGAGAGTCTCTTTTGTTACAATTCTCTTTAAAGAAAGATGGAATTACTTCAATTAGTTTATCTTTCAACTTGTATCTATCCACACTGAACCTTGATCTACAAACTGCTAAATATATAGCGAAAGAAATCCTGAAACCCCATCTCAGGATCCAAATGGAAAACACTTCCTGGTTTTAAGATAAAAAACAATAAAAGACAACCAAAGTGTGGATGAACACCAGAAAGTTTGGATCTTGGTAAAGTAGCCAAGATTGGACTCTTATATAGATCCAAGTCAGAGAGCTTATCCTAAACCTTGAAATTTCTAAACAATTTCTTACCTACCAGCTTCTGGTTCTTTCCTGTTTGTATAAGAAAGACATATACAGATTTAGGCAAGCAGGTAGCCAGGTAGACATTCCATCATTTCAATATAGTAAGCACCCCCATAATCTCCACACTATACTTGGGTTCCTACAATTGGTTATATTACAAACTTAATTTTGCTTGACCTCGGCAAACTAGTCGATATGTCCGAGTGGTTAAGGAGACAGACTTGAAATCTGTTGGGCTCCGCCCGCGCAGGTTCGAACCCTGCTGTCGACGTTATCTAACTTTTTTCCTTGGTGATGCAGTGTATGAAAACAAAGGCAAGTGGGAGCATTTTGTCGCTAATAATTGGTACTCGAGCTTAAGCCCATCAAAGTCAAGTTAGAATGAGATTGGCATCATTTTATATTCTACAAATATAGGGTCCAATGTGAGGGTTCCAGAACTCTAAAATCTGGATGGTTTGTGCACTGTTTTGTAGTTGATGAAATGCAGACTATTGAAATGTGGACTTCCTTAATGTAATCAAGTCCCAGAAGCAATGAATATACATACGGCATTGGGAGATATATACAGAAAACACTTGTACATTAAAGGTACAAACGGAATTTCTATCTTGTAAGCAACTGAAGATGCCTTTGAATACTTTTAGAAATAGTTAATGCAGTACAATCAAAACTGGAGAGGACTTGGTATATGTCATTTACGTACTTGTTCCAATTCCTCGTGGCAGAAAGAAATGTACACGGAAAAAGAGCAATCAGGTGGAAGTTTCCTTTTTGTTCAGATGGGGATGTGAATCCGAATACCTTCTTACTCTAACCTTCTCTTTTCCTACTCATTTACTCCTTTTGATCTGTTCTTCTACTTAAAGCAAGGTCCTGACCTTTATGAGTTAACTAATATCTCCTCTTTTTCTATACTCCATATATATATATATATATATATATTCTTCTCTTCATTCCTCACCCTATTCATTTCAGTAACACAGACGTGACCAAGCAAGCAGATAGGTTAACAGAGATGGCAGATTGGGGTCCGGTGTTTGTGGCAGTAATGTTATTTCTACTCCTAACACCTGGTTTACTCATTCAAGTGCCAGGTCGTCAAAGGTTCATTGAGTTTGGCAACTTCCAGACTAGTGGAGTTTCCATACTTGTTCACTCTATTCTGTACTTTGCTCTAATGTGCATCTTCCTCTTAGCTATTGGTGTTCACATGTATATAGGTTCATAGCTGCCCTGCCCTGTCCATGGAGGTGGAAGAACTATATAAATATGTATAATCATATTTTGTTTCTTTTTCCTTCACTTGCTAATTGTTAAAACGTTGTTTCAATTCTCTGTCGATCTGTTTCCATCATTTGTTATAATTGGTATATGTTTGTAATTTACTCGATTAAATCAAAAGAGTTGGTCCCTGTGAATTCCCTTTTGCCCACACCCCGTACCATTTCATTAATTCAAGCAAAATTTATTATATCTGTTGAAGCACCTGTGATTGCAAGAGAAAACATAGAAACTCTGTATAAATTTGTTATGAATCTATTCATTAGTTATATTCTGGAAAGAGCCAACAATTGAGTAAGATCATTGCCTATCCACTGTATGGATATATATGTAGTTGTTTGTTCAGGAAACAGTGGGTAATATTGGTAAAATAATTGTTGATCTCTCATGCTTCTATCCTGTTGATCACTCTCTATTAAGTATCACAGTGCTTTCCGATGTGCTAAGAAAGATCAGAGACGCTTTCAAGCTTCATCAGCAGCTGTCTGTACTACGAAAGACTTTGCTTGAGATAGAATTTAGGAACCCTATACAGATGATCACATTAATAACTTGGGAGTAGTTCAAATTCTATTCACCTGGATTAAACGTGTGACGAGAAATGGATAGGAAACTTAGTTACACACGAGTACTGAATTTAGTGATCAGTTATCTAACTAGCTGTGATAGAGCAGAAATTACAATTCTGCAGTTGATCCATGGACACTCTACTAGGCATAAAGATGGACATGAAGAATAACAAGAAACAAAATCAGAAGCAAACCGTAAATAAGCAAGTGGACAAACATGGAAGCTATACTGGTCTTCATGTTCATGAAATCGATGGGACGTTCCTTGGCAGGCATTTGCAGCACCAATCCTGGTGATAAAAACGCAAACAGCGCTGTTGCTATGAGAGAAGCTGCCCAATCGTGCAGCATAATTAGATAGTACTGTAGTATCTGCAACAACTCTTTGACAAGCCCTTGCCTTCTTTGCAACTCCCTCCTAGATGTTGATGACTGAGCCCTCAAGTTAATCTGAGAACAAATTGTTGCCAGTAGATGTAACCTTCAACTTATAAAAGCATGATGATATATGAGGAGTATTTTGACTTCTCCATTAGCATCCACCCGCTTAACTATTGGCCTTAATTTTCTGCTCTATCCATCATCCCACAATCAATACTCAGCAAAAGTGAAGTGAAAAAGGAACTCTTTTTTCCTGAGAGGAACGGGATTCCAGCATGAATTGTGTCTATTTATATTCAATCATCAACCTTTTCTAGAACTTGCCGGTTGGTTCGGTGGATAAGGCAGAGTATAATTTCTATGGAGAATTGATGCCAAAAGCAATGAACAATGACTTTGACTTACTCAAAACCAACTATTAAGAGGACCCCATAGAGTTTAAACGTATTTCTTTGATAGGTTTAAGCATTCCATCATCCTCTTCTCATCCATTGTTTATGAGAGTAGCGTTAGTTAGAGGTCACAAACTTTTGGAAAAGATGGCTCATTTCATAGTTAATGTTAAGCCAACAAATGAGGGCCCATCTACATTAACACTCCATTCTTCTACCCCACCTTTAACGCTAAATCAAGGGACATGGTGCAAAAAAAAAAGCAGAGTTAATGGAAACATTAGCCCCACGTCCTTAAAATCTGATAGGCAGCTGGGAGCCATTATTACTGTTATCATTCGTGTTTTGAATATAAGATTCATCGGTCTTGTTTATTTGTTTGGACTTTCGAGGAGTTCGCATTACCATTCCTAATCCTTGAACTAATTCTGGACATTTCTTCACTGCCAGGCTGCCAGCAATCAACAGCTTACATTATACTTATCATATAGGACAGACACAGCTTTCGATGTATTCTTCCTTGAAATGGAGTCAACTGCTCTAATGAATCCTCGAGTGTTTTGTTAAGTTTAGCACTTCCTGCGTTTGTGTAAGCCCATTTTACATAATAACGTTTTTAGTTGCTGAGTGTGTTGACTAGATTCTCGTACTAACCAAATGCAAGCCAAAGACAACGGTACTAACCAAAGCCACCCAACGGACTTCCCATTTCTCACCTCCTCACAAACCATCCCATACCACCTCAGCACAAAAGACTCTAATCTCAAGTGGCCCCCAGTCCGCCATTATTCCATCTCTGTCGCAAAACAGCCATACCTTCACGCCAGAACAACAAAAATCTGTCTTCCACACCCGATCTGCTAAGCGAATAATGGCGGACTGGGGGCCTGTTTTAATAGGGTTGGTACTCTTTGTGTTGCTTACGCCTGGTCTTTTGTTTCAGATTCCCGGAAACAACCGTACTGTGGAATTTGGCAGCTTTAAGACTAACGGCAAGGCTATAGCTGTTCATACTCTCATCTTTTTAACTATCTATGCTATTCTCATCTTGGCTGTTCATGTCCACGTCTACGCTGGCTAATACTCACTACCAGTAAGTCCAATTAAGTTCGACCACCAACCTTAATATGTACGGGAGATAATCAAGATCTGTGCTCTTTTTGTTTGTTTTTGTTCCTAATATGGAAAGAAATGATCTTTTGTTGTCCTGCCAGTCGTCCTTTTTGAATTTGAACCAAGAAAGATCAGATCTATATTTGATTGTTTGCATCTCGGTAACTCGTACTAATTTCTGGGTTTAGGTACTTGTACTTGGGTGCTTGGTATATTTCCCCATTGATTTACTTGATAACGATATGACTATTTGATAACTTAGTATACGTTAGATGATACACTGGCGACCCTCAAGCTCAATGGTTTAAGTACTGCGTCGGAGTTATTACTTGCTGGTTCTTAGAGGAGCTTGATTTTGAAGAAACTGAACTGAGATGTTTCTGCTTGGAATGCTAGTTCTACTGTCTTTTGAAGAAACGATTTTTTATTTGGAGAAAAGAAATTCCAAATCTGGGGAAGCAGTGCGGTAATCCTATAATAAGATATGTCTATTTAGGACTACAGCACTTTGAATACGAATCAGAAAAATACTACTGTTTTTGCTTCAGATGCATGGAGCTGTTACCAAAAGGTTCAAAGTTAAGGATTCTGAAGTATGAACCTTAAAACTCTGTTCTGTTCCTTCAGTATATAAGCAATAAATAAGATCAAAACTCGAGCAGATGGATCTAACCTTGCTGAAAACAAGAAAAAATGCAAAAGAACTCGAGGGTTTCCTGGATAAGTCGATAAAAAACCAGACTAGACCGCTTAGATTAGAGCAAAGGAGAACAAGAAGTTTTAAGTTGTAAAGAATGGGTAAGGAAGTTAAATAACAAGATATTGAAATCTTCGGCTGAGTTTAGATTCCTGTCAGTTGACGTGTATGTGAATATGCAGAAGTATATTACAGCATGAACCAAAATGGCTATCCCACTTGTATTCATGTTTCCGAATTCTACCACTCTGATCCGCGCCGGTGACTGAAACAGTAGCCTGGTAATAGGAGGATGAATAAAACTACCACCACTACAACTGGTAGCACTCATCTCTCTCTGTCTCTCCTTTCTCTGTCAATCTGTTCCTCTCTATATAGAGATTTAGCTGCAGAAATTTGAGATATATCTCTAAGACAAATTAACTGTCCAAAAAAAGGATGCATAAACAAATAAAAAGAGGTTGTGTTTAGGGGAGGAAGTAAGGTATGTGTTCCTTTTATGGTGAAAGAAAGAAAGAAAGAAAGACACCAACTTCTCGTTATTGTTTACTCGATGGCTTTCTTTTTACTAATTATAGACATTGATGAAGCTGGATCCGTTTATTATTAAAGAAACAAATGGAAAAGCAGGTGCATGTGTAAGGTTACACTTTTGGTCCAGGTGTAATTCAATGTTTCTTCGTTTCCCTCTTCCTTGTTCAGATGTAGTGTCTCGTTGATGTCTGTGAAGTTTCTCTTTTCCTTGCATGCATTCTGGTCCCAGGTCACACCAATATCTTCTAATATAGCATCAGGCATCCATGAGAGCCAGTAGGGGTTGATAACACTGGAATGTTGTTGGTAAGGGAAGATGGACTGGTCCTGTTTCTGATAATAACAGAATCGTCGGTGAAGCAAACATCGGGGTCGGTATAGAGTTGGAAGGGGATAAACGAGCTAAAAACATGTAAGTACGTCCAATCTGTGATAAGAATCTGGTAGAGAGCCATTGCTTCAAAGAAAAAGCTGCTTGCCTCACCAGAAGGCAGTAAGAGACTATTCACGATCACAAGCTAGGACGTTCTTCATTGTCATTTCTGACATGGCATCCTTTATATACAACGACGTAAAAGATGTTCAGTTGTTGAGGAAATTCGGTGGTATTCGACCATGGAAGTTCACAACTATTCAAATTCCATACAATTTGTCCTGATGTAGTCAGATTAAAAAGAGACTGGCCGTTGTTATGTCCTGAGACGTAGCTTTTCTGTCTCTTCTAGGTTCAACACGTCTTAGTTCGTAATTACTCTAAATTTCTCGTTTTTATCAAATAATTGAGAAAAGGGAATTGGCGTGTGAATGTGATAATGATCCAACCTATTGGATTGTCTCTTAATGGTCGTTTTCATCTTCGGCCTACCTCTCCTGGACTGAATAATCCCATGTCTTCATCTTGTTGAACTACCGTTTTAAGCTGATTATATGCAAATAAAGGAAAGAGTGAAGCTTTGACGAGAAAGTTTGTTTCTTTAACTAGTGTTGTCACAAGGGACAAACTGCCTTCACACAAGGACAGAAACCTACATCGATCCAACAGCTAAAATGAAATAAACATGCGGACGTTTACATTATGCCGTCCATGGGAATGTAGCTGTCAAAGTAGCGTGAAACCCAATGCCCTCTTCCTGTTATCAAGCTTTGCTTTGGTCCTTCAAATTCATATATACTATTAGTTGTCCCATTTCTGTCTTGCTCCACCCTACTCATTATTTAGTTGTATGGATCTACGCATACGGACTCTGGGTCACACCATAACTGATTGTCTATCATTTTTTCCTGAATTTTATACCGGGTCATCGGCTAGAGAACTAAAACGTATTGAGCACAGGAGATAGAAGAATACAGAACACAGACGACAATGGCAGACTGGGGGCCAGTTATCATGGCAGTAGTTCTGTTTGTGCTGTTAACGCCAGGACTGCTCTTCCAGCTTCCAGGAAAGGGAAAATGGATTGAATTTGTCAATTTTCAAACCAGTGGTGTGTCTATCCTGGTCCATACCATCATCTTCTTTGGCCTCATCACCATTTTTCTCATTGCAGTTGGTGTTCACATCTATACTGGATAGTATATCTGGCTGGCTCATTCGCACATGTACATCCAGCGGTGAAAGCCTAATGGGATAAGGGATTACATATATTATATTGCTTATTTTGTTCCTGCTAGCTTCTTGCTTGTTTTTCTTTAGTCATGTCCCAGTTACCACCAAAGCTTGCAGCACCTCTGCTGACTGTTTTGAATCTTTGACCGCTGTTCTTCAATAACTCAGCTTGTATTATTTGGGGTTTTCCTATTGAGTTTATGGGTGCAGATTTCTTTAATAATCATTGACTTGTTGTTAGTTGAATGGTTTGTTTCGGCAGATCCCATAAAAGAGTCCATGTGATATACTTGATTATTTATCTTAGCCCTTGTGTTTTAAATTTGTTCACCTTAGTCCCTGTATTTTTTATTCTCATTCAAGATACCTCAATTGGATATTTTCGGACAAATTTGTCCTTGGAATCAAGAGATTAAAAAAATGTATTTCAATAATCTAAGGGTAAATTTGTCCG
>JANZXV010000008.1:8451691-8468208 GCA_027576455.1 Erythroxylum roigii | reverse complement strand
GGAGTTGGTTTAAATTAAACGAAAACGTCGACGTTTTGTTGTGGGACAGAATAGGGACAGGGTTAGTGGGACAGAAGATCCGAAGCCATCCCGGCGTCTTTGGCTTCCTGACACATTTACGTGAATTACATGTCTTCTTCATTTGGTTTTTCATAATAAACCCAGGAAGGACATTCGGTAGACGAAGAGTTTTAATTGTCATCACTTAACCAATGCCCACCGAGTAAGGCAATGCAGATAGATGGGGAAAGTAGTCAGAAATAACTGTTCAGTTGCATACTGAGAAAGTGCAAAAATCAACCCAATTTAATTAGTAATTTCCATTAAGTTTACACATCTGCGCTCTCAGAAGAAACAGGCTTAACCAGATGAAAATTCTGCACGTATATATTTGGTAAAAAAGTTATAAAAAATATAACTTTTAATCAAAATCTCTCCAATTTGAAAGAAGATTCATTTAATGCTGGACATAGAAAGTATTCAATGATGCCTTTCCATTTTGAAAAGTGAAGAATAAAGGCCATCCGGATCCTGATATGTAAAGGGAAAGGAAGTGAAATGATAAAAGACAGATCTTGCCTTGGATAGTTAAACTAAAGTAAAGTAGTAAATCCACTAAGTGGGAGTGCCAAACACAGATACGGACAGGAGGGAGAGGAAGAGGCCGAAGAATCTGAGAGAGAGAGACATATGCTTAAAGAGTGCTGTGTAGGAGGTTGTCAAAGGAAAGGAAAAGAAGAAGAGAAAGTTACTGAACAGACGTACGATAGGCGCCAATAGAACTCATGCTTTACTCTTTATTTATTGATTCAATCTATGTTTATGCTATGGTAATCTTTGTTTATGGTATGGTTTAGATATGTAATAATTAAACTTACATCATCAACGACGCTTTTGACACCAACTGACTGTTCGTTAACATTATCATTTATGTGCCCAGTGCCCCCACTCACTCCTTAAATTACTTATTTATCTCTTCTTCCGATCGAAACTTCCATAAAAGTCTCTTTCTCTCCATCGCCACAATCAACTTTTATTCTTTCTCGAACGAAACCGACCCACGTTGAAATTTTAGTTTTTGATTTGAGTATTCACGCACATCACCATTTCTTAGCGCTTTTGAGTCCGTCGTTGGCTTCAATTTCGGTTCTTGTTTGGACTTGTGCACAGTCCACACCCAAAGAGCTGTTTTTTATGCTGATGGTAAGAGCTAGAGCAAATTGTTTTCTTTATTTCGATTTCTTTAGGTTTGAGACATCATAGGATTCGAACTACTAAAGATAAAAACCGTATCTGTCTGTTCGGTTGCTTAGGAAGAAAGCTCAGGATGATAACTCAAAATTACGTTTCTTGCCTGTTTTCGTCTTTCTTTTTCTCTGCAACTGCTTTGTTTGTTTTTCTAAGTTTCATTCTTTTAATAATTTATCAATCTCAAATTCTCAACTTTCAATTCCTGTGTGTGGAGTCAGGGAAAGTAAAGAAAAATAATACAGTAGTAGCTGATGGCTTTTGCTTTTCTTTCTTACGTTGCTTGTTTTTAACTCAAGGCTCAATTTGGACATACTTTACTCTTGTTCTGTTAAGCAAATTTGGACTCTACCTTCATATGTTTTAATCACAATTGTGGGAGTTTACCTCCTTCCTACGACTTTCTGATTTACTTACTGCCTACCCTCTTTCTCTCTCTAAATTTCATTGGTTTTTTTCACATTTTTTCTTTGAATTTTAATGTGGGATGGCAACGACATTCTGGGTTTTTCCTCTCGTGTCAATTCCTTGCCACGCTTTTCGAGTCACTCCACGTTTATTATAATGAAAAGACATTAGATTGGCAGGACTCACTCTTTTCTTGTGATTCCCTTCTTTTTAGTTAGTTTTCTTATTTCTTCAACTATTTTCACTATATGTTTTACCTCTTATTGTCAGAAATTAGTACAAGTTTTGACCCATCAGTCTGCCTTCTGATAAGGTGAGATTAGACCATCCAGCTGTTTGCTTGTCTTTAGTCAATGTTTTAGGAAAGACTCTTGCAGATATATTGCAACTATTTGATTAGTTATTACTAATGTGCACATTCAATTCCAAAAACCCTTTGGATACTTCTAGGAAAACCTTCTGTGTGCACTGCTCGTGATTGACCTACCACTTGTGCTTTGTTGGTGGGTACAATTTAAGTATACCTCTTTTATGGCCTGCTTGCTGTTGATGCCTCCATTTGTCTGGTAATTGCTGCCCGTATCACATGAACTTCACCATATTTATACCTGTTTGTCCTTGTATACATAGCCTGTAATCTGATTTTTTGTTTGTTGCAAGCAAGGCCTAGGAACTGATCATTTTTGTTCTTGTTTAATTTCTGCTCCAACGATCAGCATATTGAGTAAACTCTAAGTTATGGGATGCCTGGTGTCTACACCCAATGGTTCTGGTGGAAATCGAAGGAGACCAGGGAGCATAGGAGAGGTTTTTGTTTATGTACCTGGTTTTCGGATACCTAAACCTGTTGATTTTTCCCAGTCACTTGGTAACCAGTTGTCAAACAATTTGGTGGAGCGACTATCTGCTCTAAGAACTCGTATAGTTGTTATGGCTGGCCAAGAACCACCAACGGTCACGAGAACAAGGAGAAAAAGTGCTACCCAACATGGTAAGAGGTTGCATCATTATGTTCCACTAAACCTGTTTAAGTTGCAGTCCTCTATGTGTAATCGCTCTATTGTCTGCAGGAGGTTCAACATTAACAGATCTTCATCAGGCTCTTGAAGATTACTTACCTGTTCTTTTGGGTTTAGTTAAGGATGGGAGTCATCTTCAGCACAAAGTGCAATTTGTATGGACCAATCAAGAAGATGATGTAGAGGTGCGAGTGGCACTAATATAACTGTATAATTTTACTGGATAGCATCTAGGAATTTTTGGTCATAACCCCATTCTTGTGCTTAAATGGACAGCAGTTTTGATATAAATTGAAAATTTTCAGGAAACTGCCATGTGTAATGCATGGTATGAAGTGTTGTCAGTTCTGCACCTGATGGCAATGCTGTCATTATCACAGGCCAACTTGTTACTTCTTCCAAGAACATCAGCTGATGGTTACCAGCCAAAAATATCTGAAGGTAGTTGCTACCGAAATATATAGCTGATTGCTCTTCTTGATATTACTTTCCTACCTTCTCCTTTTCTGCAGTTTGCATGGATGCTTTTATATAATGATGTGATTACTGAAGTTATTTTCCCTTTTCTCTGAAGAGAGCAGGCGAGCTGCAGTGGACATCTTCTTGAAGGCTGCAGGATACCTGGATTGTGCAGTCCGATATGTGATCCCTCATTTACCTGCTGCATTAAGGTTTTAAAGATGAAAGACTTAAGCTAGAGTGACCTGCCATACTTTCATCAGATTGATAAAAGTTGCTAGGTTGTGCTGACAGTATACATCTTATTGTTTTAGGAGAGATTTGCCAGTGGATCTGGCAGAAGGGGTTCTTCGAACACTTTGCTTGCAAGCATTGGGGCAGGTACTTGGATGCGTCGGGTTAATATCTGTATCTTACTACGTTGAATGGAGGATCAAAGATCTGGAATTGATTATCCAATTCATTTCCATTAATTATTCTTTGTTTGCAGAAGCATATTTGTATTTCCCATTGTTCTCAGGTGGACCCATTTGGGTTGTATGTCATAGAACTATGTACGCTGAATTGCTGATAGTTATGCTGCAATACTAGTGCCCCTGGGACTGACCAGAGATTAATCTATTCTGTTGTTAATTGACTAATATAAGGTGCACAGTAGGTGTCAGGAGCTCTTAGTCTTTAATCAGTAATCAGTACTGTTCAACTCCATGTACTGAAGAACTTTACTGTAGCATCTAAAGCAATTCCTCGTGTTTTTCTTCTCCTTTATGTATATCTATCTTCCTGACTAACATTGTTCTCTTTCTTGCTTATTTCATCTGCAATACTAATCCTGTTTTCCTTGTCATCCAATCCCTTGATTGCTCTCTCAGACAATCAAAATCATTGCTTTTTAATTTAGTTTGAGTTATTTAGAAGATGGATACTCATTCTTTATGCTGTAAGATATACAGATTATAATGCTATTTGTGGCCTTTTTTATTTTCTGTTGATTTTTATGAGTATGCTTTCTTTTAGTTTATAAACTTGTCACTGTCTAACTATGTTTTTGCTTTATCTTGTTGTATGCAGGGTGTTGACATCCAACTTGGAATGGCAATTGATAGCGCCAAAGCCACTCTTGCCGTAAAGCGAAGGCTTGCATGTGAGATGGTGAAGTACTGGCAACAGGTTTGACAATCTTATTTGTTTATTATCTTCTATTAGCTCTAGTTAGCCGATTATTGTCTTTAAAGTTTGCTATAGTGGTTGCATATGCCCTCTAAAGTTTGGAGATTTGGCACAGGGAGACGGCTTTTGCTATATTTGAAATGAAGCCTTCCCCTTTGAACAAGTTCTCCGCAGATTGCTTTTCCACTCTTTATTACTAAATTTAAAGTAGCTAAATAACATGATTTGTGGGTTTTTTAATGATTAAGGAACACTAGCCTATAGCACAAGAAGAGGCCACATCTTTCTGATTCTACCTCAAGTCATAGGCCATGTTTTTAAGTGCTATATAAGCCACTTTCACATTTGATTATATTGGAGAATGCACTCTAGATAGGGTTTTGGAGCGGAGTTAAGGAAGAAAAGGGGCTTGGAGGATTGTTTGGTATTGTACCGTGCAAGGATGGCAATGGGTTGGGCTTGCTCAGGCAGCCCAAAGCTCGATTGGGGCCACGGCAAAATGACCTCTTTTTGTTAAGTTATGCCAAAACCACATCATTTTGCCGAATCATTTTGGACTGGTTCAGGCCGGACCAGGCTCAATATGCCAGCCCTAGTACCTTGCTTCCTGTTTGCCATTACTCGGAATTTATGCTGCGGCACCTTGATTACTTAAATAGTATTTTTTTATTTGAAAGTCTGGAAGATCTGAAGATTAGAGAAAATAAAAATAATTTCAGAAACAGATTCCCTGGTGGTCGTTAATACCATAAAGTGTGGCTTCTTCCCTTCACATCAGCACAGTCCCTTTCATCCTCTGGATGTTTCGGCATTGTAATGCAGTAGAGGACACGATGGTGAATTTTGGTTTCTAGTTCCCTGTATGACTTCATTTATTCTCCAGCCCTCCTTAGGAGGTGCTTAGCATCTTGTTTATACACAATATAGGATAGTAGTGTTTGTTGTAAATTACTTGGGAGTTATTTACCCCCTTTGTAGAAGAAGTGAAGATGTTTGTTTACAGTTCCTCTGGTCTAACAGGAATGAACATATTGTATAGGTGTTTTTCTGTGCTTCTGAAATATGTAATACTATGTTTCTGTTTTATTGACAGGCTCAAGATAACATCATGAATCTTCCGCTGTCAAATGGTTGGGGAGAGAAGCATCAACTCTTTATAAAGTGGAAATATGTGGAAGCCAAGGTATCTTAGAATTGCTGGCATGTTTTCTTTTTCTTGTCAATTTAGGTAGACTATCATCTCCATTTCTGTTCCTTTGCCGTGGGCAAAATTTTTTGGTGAGTCTGATATCACCCTACAAGTAAGAATAATGGAAAAGAATATGGACCAAAATAAAGTTGCATAACAATAATCCAGAAGACTTGAACCATAATATGAAAAGAGTGACGCCCTTGTGAAGTTGAATAAAACATAACATTTTTATACAGATTTTTGCAACTCTAGCATAAAAGTATAGTGAATTGAAATTGTTGCTTCTTTCATGTGTTCTTCATATTTCTTGTTTTAAATCCTGAATTTTATGAGATGCTGCATTTATTCTCCATCATTGCCTTTTTGTAGTAAAGGAATTTTCAGTTCTTTAGCTGGATTTCCTGTAAAAACTGACATAAGGGCATTGCTTTCTTTTGTGGAAAGTTTAAGGAGAATAACAGTTTAGATTTGGGCATATTGGATCTTATCTCCCTAATGCAACATGACTTTGGCATCAACACAATAAAATGGTTTTGTTTAGGTTCAAATTTTTTCTCCTTTATTTTGCTTTGACAAGTTTATGGGATAGTATCCGTTTTGTTGATTTTCTTTTGGCTAACCAGGCTGCAGCATATTATTATCATGGCTTGATCCTTGATGAGGGAAACACTGAAAAATCTCATGGAATGGCTGTAGCTGCCTTGCAAGCTGCAGATGAATATTTTAAAGAAAGTAAAAGGGCATGCGAGGCATTCAATGCAGTATCTCCTTTATCAAGGTCTGTGCCAAAGACTCTTCTTTGTAGGATTCATTTGATTAATGTTTTATGTCATAAATGAGATCCAATGTTCGTATGATGAAGATATACCTATCATCTTTTCCCTTCGCCTTTATTGTTTTGTGCAACTTGAAATCCATTGCTGTATTCTTGGATTCTTCAGCAATGACCTTGCAATGGTTCAACTTTGAATTGAAGTCTTTATTGCAGTTCTGTTAAATCTTTGCTTGCGCTAACTCTTACCATTTTATGTAGAATACGACTCCAATATAATCACGTTTATAGTATGGTTGTCTAAATGATGACTGTTGTATTATAACAGAATCATTGAGCTGTAATTGCTGGCTTTAAGTTTATTCCTTAGCATTTGTTTTCTGGAAAATAGATTACAGTTTATAAACCAAAATGTTTTTGCTGGTTTGAATCACCATACCATGTTTCAAAAACCCTGTACTTTTTTTATCAGTGGGTTTCAGATCATGCAAGTCTCCATGGACATAATTTAGTGGGTGTTTACTAGAGTTTAAGATCCCCTCAGACTGCCCATGATTCGCACTAATAATTGTGTTTTTCATACAGAAATCCACCACTTTGGGGAACCATAAAGTATCTGTCAGAGAAAATTCCCAAAGATACTTCTAGCAAGGTGCGAATAAACCGTGATTTGTACTCTTATGAAAAGTAAGTAATACTTTTTTTATAAGGTGAATTTGTAGTAGTTCTCTTCTTGGCTCTTTTGGACGAAGTTTGATATGCTTGTTATTTGCTACTTCTGTGGTGATGCTTACAACAGAATCATGGAGACAGCGCCAACATTGCCTGATTTTGCCTTGGCACTGAAACCTGATGAATATCAGCTTCCTCCAGTGGACCCTTGTTGGAATGAGGAGAATATATGCTGGGGGCAGTCTAATTCCAATCAACTCAAGAGTGAAAGATAGGCCGGCAAGTGGTGCAACATACGAAGAGGGCCAATCTCAAACAGGGACTGGCTAACTGTCACGCAAGCCATTCTGCAATTGTGTATAGCACAGATCCTTTCTTGGCTTGTTTCTTCAACTGCTACAATTATTCCAAAAGCGTCTGCTGAAAGACTGGTGACTTATCCTATGTCAAAGCTCTGTATGCTATACCTTCAAATTGGGTTCTGGTAGAAGATGGTTGGTTTTCCTAACCAAACAAAAAATAATAATAATAATTGTTACTTTTATGTTTCTATTCATTGAACCAGAATTAACGAAAATTTCTAATTTAATAGAAAGCTTTTGTGTAAATCGTTACAGCAATAAGGGGCTGCTTTTCATTGATAGTATACTACTTAATTATGACTAAGTGAAGCCTGTTAGGACTCCATAACTTATAATACTGGAGTTCCTCTATATTATTATTATATGTCTGTAAAATATGTATCACTACCGAATGGTAGTGCCTAACTAGAGCAGAATATGCTCTTAACTAGAGCTGATAGCTCCTCAGAAGGTTAGTATCCTTCCGTCACTCTTTTCTCTCCGATTTCTAGCCTACTACTCCCTTCTCTGTCTACCCTTTTATACCCCCCTCATTACGTACATTCTGTTGTGCGTAACTAACTGGCCAGCTGTACATTTTCTAGAATAACTCTCTCTCTCTCTCCCAAAGATCCTAAAATTGCCGCCTCCTTGAAGAGTAGCCTTGTCCTCAAGGTTGAAGTGAGGAAAATGACGCCAATTCACATATGCATCCTCCCCTGTAGCTTTGCCACTGTTTGACCCTTCCCTTTAAACAACCCTTGTTGTGTTGAGCCTCTATCTTCATTGTTCCCTTTGCCTCTCTCTGGTGTAATCTGGAAACGTTCTCCACAACGAAAGCATAATCCCTTGACCGTGCGGTCCATGAGCTCTTGGTAAGAGATGTGGTGCAACCCACGATTCTTCTCAGCTGGTGGTCGCCGGTCTGTGTCGATCCTTCTCACCTGCGGTGCTGGAGCTTGCTGATTCGGCACCTGGGCGTTAGGTCGGTACCCAAGCATGTCACGGGTTCGACCCGCTCCATAGTCCCCTCCCATCTGCATCCGGCCCGTAGAACTGGAATGACCCGAGTCCAGTCGACTCGGGTTGACCCTGAAATGGGTCTGGTTCTTAAAACCAGCATCCCGACGTTGTCCCCATGGTCGTTGTCGCAAACGCCAACCTTCCTCACCGCACACTTCCACCTCCACTGCTCTAGCGACCTTCCTCAGTTGGTACCGATTCACCGGGTTGAAGGTGCGCACCTTCAACCTGACATTTGATCTCAATCCGCTCATGAAATACCCCATGAATTGTTCCTCTGGAAGTCGACCTTCTTGAGATGAGATAATTTCGAAAGCTTCAATGTATTCATACAGTGTATCAGTTTGGCGAAGATCCGAAAGCTCTTCGTACGGGTTCTCAAACCTCCTTCTTCCAAAACGATCAATCAACGCCTTCTTAAAAAACTCCCAACTCAAATCTGTCTCCGTCTCTCTTAAAAGATTAAACCAGTGGATCGTTGAGCCCTCCATGCTTAAAAGGGCAAGTTTGATCTTCTCCTCATCCGAAGTATTATGCACTTCGAAATACACCTCTGCTCGAGTGATTCATCCTGTCGGGTCAGACCCATCGAACATGGGTAGCTCCACCTTCCGTACCGACATCCCATACTCCTCCATGTAAGCTGAAGTCTCCCCACGTTGTCGGGACTGTTGCTGGTGTTGATGAATCCGCTCACCACGCGGCGTTTGGCCATCCCTTACCGTACTGCTCCCCTGTCCTTCCTCATAATCTTATTCATCTCCAACAATAGAACTCGTTGCATTTCCCTCATCGCTAGTCGCATGGAAGATTGGATGTCTTCCATTCCAGCCTCCAAACTCACCATACGAGATTCCAATACATCTACCCTGTCGGACATCTTTGGTGGCATCAAGGTGAGTTATTCAACTTCGCTGGTCTCCTAAAGTCACTGGTCGTCTCTCCCTCAATTGGTATCCGACAGGTCGGACCAATGTTAGGACTCTAGAACTTATAATACTGGAGTTCCTCTATATTATTATTATATATCTGTAAAATATGTATCACTACCGAATGGTAGTGCTTAACCAGAGTAGAGTATGCTCCTAACCAGAGCTGATAGCTCTCAAAAGGTTAGTATCCTTCTGTCACTCTTTTCTCTCCGATTCCTAGCCTACTACTCCCTTCTCTGCCTACCCCTTTATACCCCCCTCACTATGTACATTCTGTTGTGCGTAACTAACTGGCTAGCTGTACATCTTCTAGAATAATTCTCTCTCTCTCTCCCAAAGATCCTAACAAAGCCATTGACAATACTGAGGCAAGAATCCTCTCGTCTACTTCCTATCTGTGGCTGTTTTAAGAGCATTGCTCAACGTGGATTGAGAAGAAATATTAGGATTGGACCAAATTGAATCGGAGAGATGAGCCAGGAGAAGATTAGACGACTAGGAGTTTTCCTCCCGTTAACTCCATGCCACTTTTACAACTTTTCTACCACTGTCCTCTTCCTTAATGTTGAGTGTGTGCCCTCTTTGTTGTTCTCGTTCAATACAAATTTGGGACTATCAGCTTTTAAGTGTTCTATGTTTTACAGCTGAATTGTTAAATAATGCTTCCTTTTGGGGAAGCTGCTGCATTTGGTTCAAGTTTCATTCCATGGTACATACATTTTCATGTTCATAACATGTGACAGAGACAGATGAATGGCCTTGTAACTGGTCAACTAAATTTGAGACTGGCCGGGCAAATAGCATGGCATATTAATAACTGGAATGGAACCCGTTATCTCTGACTTCGGATTTCAACACTAATATGAGAATTCTAGCTAAAGCCTAAACAAGAAGGAATGAGAAAGGGTAATCAGGTTTTTGGATTTCCCAGAAGTCCACCAATGTTTCGTCATCCATAGTGCTGCATCTGCCGCGGAGCTCCCTCAAAAGTGCACAGCTAATCTTCAACAGCTCTCCCATCTTCAGCCAATTGCTTTTCTTTTTCTTGTTCCTCTGCAATAACAAAAAGTTGTGCAAGTGATTGCAGTTTGTCGGTGGTCACTTAGGATCAGAAATATTAAACTTAGGCAACAGAATTGGGCATCTTTTTTGTCTGAAAGTGGAAAAATAACTTAAATCCCGCTAAAACCTCGGAATGGCCCCTGTTCCTCGTCAATCTCATTGCCCAATGCTAATGACTCGATGAGCAGAACTTACTAAACTATTCATAAAACTCCAGAACATATGTAACTGATGACAGAATAAGAATGATGGCTAAATAGTTTCAGTTCGTGGGAATGTACGTAAAATGAACTGATAGCTAACTCAAACAAATAGTATATGGGTCAAAAACATAAATCTGATGATTAATGATATGTAAAAAGCACCCAAAAAATATTTAAGCATTTATGTGTGCCTATGGAGGTTAGGCAGATGCCTAAAGGTTTTGCAACAGCAATCTCGTGCATGAATTCAGCCATCAAAAACTATTATGAATTTCATAATAAGAAAGCATGGCTCAGATATAGCACATACAGCAATTAGTAGCTTCACGTATCACCCACCTGCGAAGTTCATAACTAATGAAACCTCCATGATAGGTCAGTTGCCATAGGTTATGCAATGAAAGAGGAAGTTTCCAAATTTCCGAGAGTATTAACCAGTCCGATTTGCAAAGATGTTATATACTAAATTTAAGTGCCACACTGAAGAGAACCATGATCGGAAGTTGATAGTGAAAATAGACCTCGTACCCATAAGTTTGTATATGGCTTTCTGTGTGCGTCTTTCAAGTTTATCAAGCTTTTTTTGCACATCCCTTCTTAGGTCCCAGTTTGGTTTCTTTGGAGCGATGTTGAGAAATGGATCCTAAAATTACAACCAAAATCCAAAACTAAGCAAGAATTTCCTAGAGCGACCAGGATTTACATGAACTACATAACATATAGATGACTTATCTACTGCAAACAGACAACAGTGTTTGGGAGCAATAATGTACCTCTTTCTTCTCTTGAGGTGGCGGTTCTACAGCAACAGGGTCCTCAAACTTTGGCAGAACAGGCGGAGCTATTTTACCCTCCTGAAGCTCCTTGTCTTGAGGAACATAGTTCCTAAACTTCATCCCAGGATTGCTGAAAGCGAGGAGGTGGAAAGAAGACAATTGCAAATTATACTAGTTAGCACAGACATCACAGACATGCAAGCCCACGCTTGCCAAATAAAAGCATTCACCCGGAGCAATTCAAACAAGAATGAAGTCTCCCTCTTTTCCCATTTCTTACATTGTTTAAACAAAAGGTTCTATCGCCTGTGGCCTCTAAAACCTCATTGGAAGCTCAATTATGGCTTTTGAATAGAAGAAATAAAGAAGTAAGACTGTAAGAGTAACTGATAGGATGTGTTCATCATCTGTGGCAGTTATGTCAAATGACCTGTACCTCATCAAACGAAACATCTTAGGCTTTTAAACTTTAAAAAAGACCATATCTTCCCATGAAGATTCAAGAGAATAGATGTGATGTTTACCAAAATTAACTGTTATGGTTTGATGGACGTTACATTCTCACATATGTCTAGATTTAACAGATACTCTATGTTTCTAGCCTAATATTAACCTCTTGAATCTTAGGCGGTTGCTGGAAATGATATCTTCCCAACTTTATGCAATCAGTGCCGCCATCCCATGGTATTAGAAGTCTTGCGTAATTAAATACTAGGAAAGTTTTACATCATTAACGGAATGTCTCAGGAAATGGCTATAATTCAATGCCCTTATCACAAGGTTATTTCATACATGACAAAGAGGATATAACCCTATTTATTTCAATATATTTTTCCGAAATAAGTACTTATTTCTGTATTATTTCCTTCTTCTTTCCAAATGCAAAATATTAAATCTAGTTTTGAAATCATAGGTAACTAGATTCGTTTTGATGGTTCAAGTCCTTGTTATGTACAACTTAAATAAGAAATTTTGCTGGTTTTGTTATAAAAGCATTTGCAAATGATAAGTGGTATAAAGACTCTGTCGAGTTTATACTAACTCTTCTTTGCCAGGTTCAGGTTGAGCAGAAACATCATCTGGAGTTTCCAGTAGTTGCTGAGCAGCTTTAAGAGCTCTGAGCCTCTCTCGACGTGCTGCAGCTGCTTGTTCAATGGAGTCTTCCCCAGCATCCATTTCTCCACTTCACCTATAGACCAGGCATTAGCATACTAAATCACAACCATTCTGATTTAATGTTCCTTAATGTGGTCAAACTAAAGTTCAAAAGTGAAAGGTCTAATCTTTATTATTCATTCTTTTACCTTTCATATTAGTAAGAATATATGAATCAAATCCAAATCCATATGCAGAGGAGATAATTATAGACAAATAATTCGTCAACAAGGCTTGAGCCAGCTAACCAACTACTTATCACAAAAACAAAAGATACGCATTGTACAAAATGTCCTCTTCTTCTTTTTGTTCTTTATCCAATTTTTGGGAACAAATAACATAGCCGGTCTTTGGGGTCACTAAGATTCTTTTTCCACAGACAGCAGCACCATGCTCATGGGGATTCTATATGAACAAAAATGTTGAATGACTCGCAAGAAAGGAACTTGCCGCCCATCCGAGAACCGTTTATTTTGAGTTCAAAAATTTTGTATCTTTAGTTTAGGGTTCCACTGTTTACCAAGCCCATCTTAAAATTTGAAGTTTCTGGTAACGATGGTAGAAGTTGGACTAGGCAGCTTGGAATAATAATAGCAAATCAGAGCTTAACATGAAGAAGCACTTACCTCTCACTCTCTGTTTCTCTTCTTTCGTAGTGTTGTCAGCCACCGGAGGAAAAAAACGAAAAATTTAGGATCGAAAATAGTCCAGTAAAAAGCTTGGAAAAGTTCTGGATCTACTTTAGACGGCCCACCTCTCATTTTGTGCACAAATGGGAAAAGAAAATAGAAAAAGAGGAGTACGGCTTGAAACGACATCGTAATAAGGTAAGTACACATCGCAACGTAGTCGGCTCCGCTGTGCTGGTTGGTTTCTCCGTCTTGTTGTCTTTGTTATAGGAAGATTCAAGTTTTCAGGATGATGGAGGTAAAGGATAGAGAAAGAGCTATACGAATGGGGATAAGGAGATGTGAAATAGCGATAGAGAAAATCGAAAGACTTGAAATTGGGAGTAAAATCACACAGTCGTGCACTCGCACTCTCCTCAAATTGCTTCACTCTGAGCACTCTTTCCTCTCTTCTTCTTTTTCTTCTCACCACCACCACCATATCCCTTTAAGGTACCCATATTCTTTCAACTTTTTGTTTGGAATCAATCAACCTTATTTTTGTTTTTTCAATCGGTGACCTTTCTTCTTAGTTTTGCAAACTCAATTGTTTATTATGTTTACAGTCTCAACATTGGTCACCTGGAAGCTGTCATTCACATTCTTCACAAACCCTTTGTGACGGGCGTTTCACGTGTTTGCCAGACTATTCCTTTATCTGCTTCTGCTTCAGAAACTACTGCTAATAGCACAAGAGTTCACGTTGACATTGTCTGTATCCTCAATAAAAACCCTGTCTGGGTCATTGTTTCTGACAGGAATCCCAAGTATATTTCTTGGCTTCAAACCCACAAAAGCACAGGCTTGAAATCCAGGATTCAACAAAACCTTGTCGCTGCCAAGTCTTCTCCTTTTATGAAGCCTACCTCTATTATTCTATTCTTCTCCCATGGACTTTGCGATACTGTTCTTGATAAGCTTCACAGCGAATTTGGAGCATCTAACTTTCGTTTCGAGGTTGATTTCTGCGAGGAACTAGATGGTGACTGGGTAAATGTGTTTCCTAGTTCATACAAGAACGCAACTGTCCTTCAAATAGCTGTGGAGTATACTAAAAATAATCCTGTTTTGGGTGCTCAAGTGGTTGTTAAAGACTTGGTTGTTGATCCTGCTGCATTGGCTTTGAAGGAGCACATCAAAGTAAATATGGATGACGATACATCATTCAATTCTCTTATTTCTGGAATTCAGTTATGGCTAGTAAAAGACCTAGATGTGGAATTTGCTAAACTGATGGATTCGTCAGGAGAGTATGATCTTATAAATTTTGATACAACTGCATTAATTGCTCTTGTATCAGGAATCAGCAATGGCTGTGCGGAGAAACTTCTGGCCACACCGGAGACTGAAATGAGACAGCGGTTTAAGGGTAACTTTGAGTTTGTGATTGCACAAGTAGGTGTTTTATTTTATATCTTTTGTGTCCTTTTTGTACATTCCTTTCCTTGAGCAACTACCTTCTCATAATTGGAATTATTTAGACTTACCAGTTGATAACTATATCTTAACTAATGCTATATGTTGCATTCAAACCCTCCCCACCCACACCCCACCGTAACTCTTCTTTGGGGTGCTTCAATAAATCTAACTCATTTTAAACATCTGGCCTTATTTTGGGTTAATCTTTGTTCATCAGGTGATGTCTGAAATTCAAAATCCTATACATGGGGAATTGGCTGGTATGATATCAGGAAAGAGAGGCATAATATGCGAAAGTGTTCATTCTGAGTTCAGAGAGTTGATATCATTATGCGGAGGGCCTAATGAGAAGATAAGAGCTGATGCAATAATGAAACGCCTCATGTAAGTTGTCATCAAATATTACTGTTTCAAATTAGATTGATATGAATTGCAGCCCTTCTGTCATGGACTTCCTTTTTGGATCTTTTAAAGGAACATCAACTAGGGCTCATGATCCTGATCATGTGACCTTTCCATGTTGTTGAAGTACAAGAAGTTGTCAGCGTGTGAAGAATGATTAAAATCTTGTTAACTCTTATCTGGTTCAAATGCTTTTCTTTGAGATTTCAATAGATCATAAAGCCAAAGGTGTGCCATTCAAAAGTCTAAACTATCGCTTCAGCATTACGAGACTGAGGCATACAGCTATATTGGCTAGTATTTGACACCAACCTCCCCGCTGTTATGCAGCTGGCCAACAATTAATTATAACAGATAAGTAATGTGAATAAAAATGAAAATAAGTAGGATAGCAACTTTGTTTAGAGTAACTCTTGAAGGTGCATTGGTTTGGATTAAAATCAACCAAAAATACACGATGTCCAGTTGCTTTATCAAACTCCTATGTTGCTTCTGGGCCAAGAGTTGCCCCCAAAAAGCCTCATCAATTTGCATTTCTCCATACATTCTGCATTCTTAATTCCGGATTTCAGTTTTGGTTTTGTTATGGATTATATGTAATTACACGAACTGATAGGGTCTGCTAGAGCAGGGTTGTGCCTGATAGTCCATCAGAACGTATGATGGGCCTTCCAACGACAAGAAAACTGGCACTGAAAAACAAGATTGGTTTCGGGACTGGAGATCGTTGGCATGCTCCAACTTTAACAGCAAATATGGCATTTGTGAGAGCAGTTTCACAGACTGGGATGTCCCTGTCCACAATTCAGCATAGACCAAGGGCTTTAACAGGTGACTTATGAAGGACCTTATGTACTGATTATTATGTGAAAAGGAAGAAAGTGTTCCATGTTTATAGACAGATCAATAGAATAGCAAATACCTTGACGAACTGTAGTCCAATGTTACAGTTAGGAATCCATATATGCGTGTAGATGAGGTTCCAACTCGAGAACGAGCCTACTTACTATTCTATTATCATGTGGTTACTTACTTTCCATAAGGAATTAGTTGAAAACATATGACCCTATCAAATCATTTGCGACCACCCAACATTTCTGTAAGTCTTGCAATCATATTTTTTGAGCCGTATTTTGACAGATTTTATTGACCATCATGTACTGTACTAGAGAGGATGGGTTCGCTGTAGAGAGTTGTATGTCGTCCTAGTGCCCGAACTTCGTACCTTCATCATACCATTCAAAAAGATCATCTTTTTCGTTTCTTTTCTGATTCTTCTTTTTGGGTCAAGGAGGATAAGTGGTTGTTCTGGATGAATGACTTGCCGGCTGAAAATTTTTGCCTAGTGTATTTGAAAAGATGGTTCTCAAATGGAAATAGACCTTGGGCAAATCCTGATAACAATTGCGATCGGCATTCAGCTAAAAAGAATTGAGGAAATATATTGTCTTTTCCAGATAAGAACCAAATGGATTCAAATTTAGGTAGAATAAGGTGTTAAAGATATAGAAGGGGTTGAATAGATCGATGAAACTTTTCGCAAAGTTCTACAAAAATACGGAATTAATGCACACGAAACAATCAGATAAATTAAAT
>JANZXV010000008.1:8418342-8433352 GCA_027576455.1 Erythroxylum roigii | reverse complement strand
TGTTTTTATTTCTTCATTGTATAATTTACCATTAACTAAATATATAATGTTTAATTATTAATAAAATATATAATTTAATAACATAATTTATTTAATTATTTTAATATTCAAATTTAATAATTATGTAGCAGATACATTTAAATTTGAAACATTTTAAAATGCATACATTTCAAACAAATTTAACTTTAATAAAACAATATTAATTTATAAATAATTGTTACTTATTTAATTATTTATTTCATAAAATCAATTCAACTAATAACTTTTAATTGATATTTAATTATTATCAATAATAAGAATATAACATTGACAACTAAACCAATTTTTATTTAAAAAATAAATTAAAATCAAAACCAAAAATACAAAAGAAAACCAGATACAAATAGCTCCTTGGCTTTCCAAATAAAAAGAAGGTCCAAATAACAAACAAAACCTCTTATAAAAATAACTGGCAACAAATAAAGCTCCAAAGTTGTACGAAGCATTGCATGGTGAAGTGCAAAATTGTTTCTTCTGCGACCCTAACTGGATGGGTACATACCGTAATGAACTTGACTTGGAGAATACGTCCTTCGGAATCTTGACCTTTCTCATGACATGGACTCATTTTCAATTAGATGTGTAGCCTCTGACCTAAACATATATCCGCATTTCCCCTCAAATCTTAAGCTTGATTCTAACAGTCACAAATCGTAAGGAGCTATACAAAAGAATGGACCACTGGCACGGCCCTGACATTGCCACCACCTAAGTATGAGACTTCTCGATAAAGAAGTTAACCAAAAGCAGGAACCAGAACCGCATGAATACAAAAGAACATGAACAACAACAACTAAAGAGCTGCATCTTTCTAAATTATCTCCATTATGGTTTCTAGAGATTAATTGATTTATAGTTTTCTCCACATATTTATGATGCCATCAGCAAATGACTTCAAGTTTCCCCACAGAGTTGATTTCTTCTGAAGTTCTGCATCTTTGTCCCCCTTTTCATATATGTCTCTGGAAAACACATGCATGTTGCTTCAATATCATGGTAACAGAAGCTATTAAGGTACAAAAAAGATAGAAAATGGATATTTAACTCAAAAGTTCTCACATTATTACAATTGCCTTTTAAGTTAAAATTGCAAACACCATGGCCGTATGATTTCAAACTACTTGGGTTTTAACTCCAGAGCCAGAATAATTTCATTAGCATCAGCTAATCGTTTGTAATAAACATATGCACAGTATGTAACACTATAGCTACTTATGTCAAATTCTCTAATTTTACTTTCCTCAACCCCTCTCATAATGTCCCACGTCACAACTAATAATAGTTGCTGCGGGAGGTTTTATGGGGTTAATTGGCATTAGAAAGATAAAGAGACGAGGGACCTTTGTTACAGTTGGATAGACCAACATAATTAAAATAGCTATTCTAGCACGGATGCAGTTATAATAGTGCTTTTTTATTAGCTATGCATCCAACAACAGAGGCAGCTATCTGATGAAAAGGCATAACGGAGTCTCATTGGTTTTTCATGGATACATTTTGTTTCCACGTCTAACCACAGAAAAGCCACATTTAATAAAACTTTTTACTTTTTACTTTTTAAGCAGGAGTTTTCAGCCCTCAGTCTCACAAACAGCACATGCTTCTGCAAATAGTTAGAAAGATGCCCACTTGATTATTAAGGAACAGAATTGTGAAGTTTGACTAAACTTTTAATTTCATAGATTATCTATTTTATTTAGGTTCCTTATTTTCATTAGTAGGTTCAAGTTAATCTCTACCAATTTGGAATAGAGTTACAGTTAAATTACATTGTCAATGCCTGTTAACAAGTCTTACATTATGTTATGGAGAAGGTTGATGACTTTTCTAATGAATTCTGATTTTCTTTTTCCAAACTGTGAAGCTTTCTATTCTTCAAGAGCTGTTATTAGATTAGAAGCAATCCCTTTTTGCTTAATTCCAGCCCTAAATTCTTCTTCTCTTACTTCCAGTACTAAATCCAAAGCTCCAGAAACCCATATTTTCAATTTACTCTTCTATAATTCCTACATCATAACATGGGTGAGCAAAACGAAACATCAAAATACCATACCCTCAGTTGAATGCATTCCAAAAGATTTCTACTTTGAAATCTAAACAAAAAGATCATAGGATGATGACAACATGATTAGCAGCAGTAGCAGCAAAATAATAAAAACAGCAATGGCCACTATCATACTATCACACCAAAGAAACAAAGTTACCTCTGAGAGATCTTATCTTCATGACTTGACTGTTTGTTATCTACCAAATTTTCAGAATCAGAGAGCTTTGGGTCCTCCTCTGCTTTCTCAATGTATTCACGAGAAATATTCTTAGCTTCGTCCTCAATAACATGAGAAAAACCTATTTGAGTTTTCTCTTTTGTAGAATCATCTAATTTCTGAAGGTGATTATCATCTATATTCTTTTTCTGTGATTGACTACTCGTTGAAGAAAAGTTAGTATTGTCATTACATGCTTCCTTCTCTTCTCCACCTTCAAGTATTTCTGAGAATATACTCACGCTCTTGTTATTTCCTTCCTGCAAATTAAATGAGTTGCAACAAGATCAGAATCATTCTTCCCATATTGACACAGAGCAAAAGGATATATTGCAACCAGTTCAAAAGGAAAAATGAACAAAATGGTTTACTTCAACAAGTACATACACACAAGAGAAATTTAAGGTTATGAAAAAATAGAACAATTCTGCCCATCAAGGCATGTTGTCTTACGAAATGTAGGAAATTGAGTGCATGATGAATCAATATTTCTTAAACTAGATTTAGAGGTAAATTTAGTGTCTACTGACTCTATTTGTTCTTGACTTCATTTTTCTAGGTTTATTAAAAATGCAGAAACCTACTATTCTTGAAGTCTCTTCAAGCAACGTCTTTTCAGAACTTTGCAAATCTTCCACTACTTCCAAATCAGTGTCCTTGCTATCACCCACTTCTGTGACATTAGAAGTGGGTAAATCTAATTGAGTTCTGGCATCCACTGTCTCTCTGTTGGTTTCAACTTCAGTCAACAATTTGCTCTTTTCAATGAGATCCTTTTCTAAGTTCTCTTTTCTACCCTTGGAAGAAGACATTTTAGATATGTACTCTAGTTCTTGAAGAATCTGCCTTAAAAAATAAAAGCCGCCACCAACTTCTTTAAGTGTATCAGTGACGGATGGAAATCTTCCACCATGCTTTTCTCTGTACCTGACAGAATATAAATCAGGATAACATTATCCTATACATTGTGTAAGTATCTTCTTTAAGCATTCCTTGTATCCAAAGTGAGCATAACATTCCCATATATGAACAATAATATTATCAAGGATAAAAGAGAAATTAGGAAGGGAGAAAGAGGCAACCTTGGATATGGTCAAACACTACCCCTATGGTATTGATGTTTCAATCAAAAGCCCCTATGATATGAATTTAGCTTTCTAAGTCCCTATAGTTTGTTAGTTTTGGTTTTACTTATGATTTGTTTAATAGAAACAGAGATCTTTTTGGCACCATTTTACATGAAGGATCCAAAACTAAATTGATGTCATAGGGAGATTTGTTGAAAGCACAGATACTATAACAGGCAAGGCGCATTTGATGCAGAGAATATAAATATTTATTTTCCCTGAGACACAGACTACATCTTGCATATTTAAGGATGACTAAAGTTTGTATTTTCACGTCCCCCAAAACTCCACCGTCATAGAAGGGCACAAAGGTACAATCTTTAGTCCAAGACTCCAATTTAACATCTCAAGTCCATAATCTGAAATCTTGAGTAGTTAACAAGTTTGCACTTGAAATTTTCACTTGACAACGCATATGCATATAGATGTAAATCCCATGAACATCAACAAGAGGATAGATAAACCTGTAATGAAATTTACCAGCTAGAATATTTAAACCCTAACAGACGTAAGAAAATCAAAATTTGTTCTTTCAGTAGTTTGGTGAATTTCTTATTCTGCAACTAAACAATGATACGGAAGTCAATCCAAAGAATATATGCTGAATTAATCTTCTCCTAAAATTCTCTGATTAAAGATTCCAAAACCAAGTAAAAATTTGAGCCCTTTTTCAAAGAAGTGCAGTGCTTTCCGAGACGTGATGCAGTAAGGCAAGTAGCTGAAGCGTTTACATGCTTGTCAACAAAAACAACATTCTCATACGACTGTTGTAACAAGAAAAACTAAAAGAGATTATTTACTTGTTGACATAAGACTCCACTATAACTCGCCGTTCAGCTTTTGGAATCCTCTTAGAACCCTTTTGACGAACTCTTCGTATTTCAGATGAAACAGCAGCAGCATTTGACCATCTATACTGTTGAACGTTTACTGCACCATTCACCTTGCTGGGAACTGCCAAGGATCAAAAAATGATTATTGATTTCACAATAAATCATAAAAACCACAACTTGAAGTTGGAATAGCTGTTTAAGTAAGAAGAGAAGAAGTTTGTAACTTACAAAAAATGGTGAAACGAGGAAACCGTCTTCTCATCAAAGGAAACATCTTGATTGATTGATTATAGCCCGAATCAATCGATTTCAACCTCTACTTCCACTTTCATACTCGATCTCAACAACAACACCAACATAGAGAGAGAGAGAGAGAGAGAGAGCTAGCGGGGTTGGCCAGTGAGAGGAAATAACTCAAGAGGAGGGAGGGAATCTGTGAAGAGGGTTTTATAATTATTTAGGGTTTTTACTTATATGTATATTATATAACTTGTATTAAATTTTAATTAATTGTGTCAAAAATATTTTTAAATTATATAATATTAGATTTAGTGAAATGATTAAAAATTAATTATATTATATATTGTGAGATTTTTATAAGAAAATGTGTAAAAAAATTCTTTATTTGTGCTGTAAAAGGATAAATAGTTAATTTTTATTAAAATTTTAAAAATATACATATATCAATGATTATTTGTTGAAATGTTTCTTCTATTTTATTTTTGTATATAAAATTACCATAATTATTTATTAAGATCATTTATTCATTAATTAATTTTAAATAAAAAAAGTAAACATATATAATTCAAATCACTTATAATGTTAATTTTAAATTTAGGCATACCCAACACTTATTACTTTTTCAATGTAAAATTAAAAATACAAGTATAGTAATTAACAAATTTCTCATCGTTGTTGTAATAGAACTATAACATAATTATATACATATGTACAACCCCACTCACTTTAATGATAAGGAGTTCCATTCATTATCTTTCAATTTCATGGTTACCAACTTACCACAAGTCAAGCTCCATCTATTTCTTTGAAGGGATCAAATTGGATGCAATAATTGATAAAATATATAATAAAAGATAATATTGGCTTAACTTTTATTTCATGAATCTCAACCCTTTTATATAAGTTGTTTTGTATAACAGATTAAATGATTATAACAGAAAAGACTCTCTACTAGAATAAAATAGAAAAAAGAATGTGAGTCAAAAGTAATGGGGTTGGACTAAGCACCTGTTTGGTTCAACTTTTGGAGGCTCCAAAATCACTTTTTTCTACCGCAAAAGCTATTTTAAGGAAAAGATGAGTGTTTAGCTGTAAACTTCTTAGATTGGCTACGCAATTTGAGAATTGTTCTCAAATATGAGAAACTAGGATATGTCCTAAATGAGCCACTTCCCGATACCCCTGCTATCGATGCTTCTGATGAAGATCAGAAAGCTTACAAGAAGCTATTGGATGATAGTGAGCTAGCTGGCTGTATTATGTTGGCTTCTATGTCACCAAAACTGCAAAAGTAGTATGAGGCTATAGATGCACATATCATAGTCTACCATATAAGGGAACTGTTTGATGAGCAAGCTCGGTCTGAAAGGTTCGAGACCTTGAGGTTGCTTTTCCACTCTAAGGTGGTTGAGGGATCATCTCCAGTGTAGTATGCACTGAAGATGAATAGATACATTGAGAGGTTAGCCAGTTTGGGTTTCATAATGGATTATAAATTAAGTATAGACTTAATTCTGACTAGTTTGACCGATAGTTATTTACAGTTTATGCTTAACTATCAGATGAACCAAATATCCACCTCGATACCTAAGCTGATTAATCTACTCAAAATAGCTGAGCAAACTGTCAAGAACGACAATAAGGCTATGATGTTGATGGACTCTCCTTCTGGTTTTCGCAAGAGGAACCAAAAGAAGAAGAAGAAGTTTAAGAAGCCAGTGGGAGGTCTAGCCAAAAAGAAGGCAAAGGAGACTACATCAGAGGGGATATGCTTCCATTGCAACAAGGAAGGACATTGGAAGAGGAACTGCAAAGCCTATCTAGAGTGGCTGAAGCAAAAGAAGGCATTAGATGCTCCACCGTCTACTTCAAATATGTTATTTATCATTGAAGTTAATACTATTTCTTATCATAACATTTGGATATTAGATACCAGATGTGACTCACACATATGTGTTGATATGTAGGGTCTCAGGGATAGTAGACTACTCAAGAAGGGAGAGATGGACCTAAGTGTGGGAAACGGAGCAAGAGTTGTTGCATTAGCCGTAGGAATCTATGTTTTGTATCTTCCTAGTAGGTTAGAGTTAATTTTGGATAATTGCTATTATGTACCCATTGTGACTAAATACATTGTATCTGTTTCATTTCTTAATAAAGCAGGATTTCATTGAACTTTTTCTAGCAATGGTTGTTTAATTAAGTTGAATGAAATGTTGTATGGCACTGCTATATTGTGCAATGGTATTTACATATTATATATGTGCAATCTAATTTTAAATATCAATGATAATAAAAAGACAAAAACGAGATAACTTAAAATCATCTTACTTATGGCATTAACGACTTAGCCATATAAGTGAGAGACGCATGGCTAAGTTACACAGAAGTGGTAGCTTAGGGTCATTTGATTATGAATCATATGACACATGTGAATCTTGCTTGTTAGGCAAGATGACTAAATTACCTTTTAAAGGAAAGGGAACATGCGAATGGGTTATTAGACCTAATACATTATGATGTTTGTAGTCCGATGTCCATTCATTCCAGAGGTGGTTTTATGTACTTCATTACCTTTATCGATGATTATTCACGATATGGGTATATGTATCTAATGAGATACAAGTCTGAAGCATTTGAAATGTTCAAACAATTTAGACATAAAGTAGAGAAACAACTCGGTAAAAGTATCAAGAAATTTCGATCAGATCGAGGTGGTGAATACTTGAACGAGGAGTTTTTAAGTTATCTTAGGGATAATGGGATTGTATCCCAATGGACTCCACTTTACACACTACAACATAATGGTGTGGCGGAAAGAAAAAAATTGAACCTTGTTGGATATGGTAAGGTTAATGATGGGCTTAGCAGATCTACCGAAGTCCTTTTCGGTTCATGCATTCGAGACTGTTGTTTATATGATAAACAAAGTCCCTTCAAAAGCAATTGATGTCACTCCATATGAGATATGGACTAACAAAAAAATCCTATCTTTCTCACATGAAAGTTTGGGGTTGTCCGGCTTACGTAAAGGGTATTCAATCAGACAAGCTTGAAGTAAAATCTGATAAATGTCTGTTTATACGATATCTTAACGAAACAATTGGATATCAATTCTACAACGCTTTAGAGCAAAAGGTGTTTATCTCAAAGCATGCTGTCTTTTTAGAGAAAGAGTTTCTTCTAAGAGAAGACAGTGGGAACAAAGTTGAACTTGATGAAGTTCATGATGGTCAAATAAAAGCAGATCAATTGCTTAAACCCGAGATTGTTGTTCATGGAGATGAGACAACAGTTGAACCTTTTGACACACAAAATGTTCGTAGGTCAAGTAGGATATGTAATGTTCCAAAGAGATATGGATTTCTTGTAAGTGAACATAATGACGTATTTCTCATAGAGAACGATGAGCCTACAACCTATGAAGAGGCTCTAAAGAGTTTAGAATATTAAAAATGGCTTCAAGCCATGAAGTCCGAAATGGATTCTATGTTTGAAAACTAAGTTTAGACTTTGGTTGACCAACTGAAGGGCTAAAACCCATAGGGCGCAAGTGGATTTTAATGAAGAAAATTGGCATGGATGGTAATATGATTATTTATAAAGCAAGGCTAGTCACTAAAGGTTATCGTCAAAGACAAGGAGTTGACTATAACGAGACATTTAGTCTCGTAGACATACTTAAATCCATTAGAATACTCCTAGCCATTGCTGCTCATTATGATTATGAGATATGGCAAATGGATGTAAAGACGACTTTCCTGAATGGAAACCTAACTGAGGATGTGTATATGATGCAACCTAAGGGCTTCATATCTAAAGATGGTAAAAAAAAAAGGTATGCAAGCTTCAAAAATCCATTTATGGATTAAAAGAAGCATCTAGGAGTTGGAACATCCAATTTGATGCGACAATCAAAGAGTTTAATTTCTCAAAAAATCTGGTGAACCTTGTGTGTACAAAAAGGTTAATTGGAGTGCTATCATATTCCTCGTGTTATATGTGGATGACATATTACTAAAAGGAAATGATGTCTCAAGTTTTCAATCAGTCAAAATTTGGTTGTCCTAGAATTTTTCCATAAAAGACCTTGGAGAAGCAACTTATATATTAGGAATAAAGATCTATAGAGATAGATCAAGGAAGTTGCTAGGTCTTTCACAGCCTACATACATAGATAAAGTGCTAAAGAGGTTTAGCATGAAGCAGTCCAAGAGAGCGTTTCTTCCCATAACTCATGGGATAAAACTCTCGAAATCTATGTGTCCCAAGGTGCAAGATGAGGGGGCTCGCATGAGTATGGTCTTGTATAGTTCAGCAATAGGATCAATCTTGTATGCTATGTTATGTACAAGACTCAATATATTGTATGCTCTAAGTGTTACGAGCAAATATCAATCGGATCCTCATGAGTATCACTGGGTAGCTGTCAAGAATATCCTAAAGTAATTGAGAAGGACTAAGGATGTATTCTTAATATATGGAGATGGAGATCTTGTAGTGAGCAAACATACAGATGTCAGTTTTCAATCTGACCAGGATGACTCCAAATCCCAGTCAGGTTACGTTTTCACATTGAATGGTGGAATAGTCAGTTGGAAGAGTTTCAAACAAGAGAAAAATGTAGATTCAACGACTGAGTCAGAGTACATTGCAGTTGCAAAAGTGGCAAAAGAAGCCATATGGATCAAAAAGTTGTTTATAGGATTAATAAGACAGGACATTATTAATTCGAATAGACTAGCATGTTAGAGAAGTGCTCTAAAGGCAATTACCTTTAGCACTTATTGTATAAATCATTTTATGATTAATAAAGTCATTTTTCATTATTTAGATGTTCATACATTTATGGATTTGATGTTGATCTTAAATTGATTTAATGAAGTCCTTGGTACAAAACATAGCATGGAGGAAATCATGATGAGGTCATGATAATGAGATTCCTATCATGTGAAATTATGTTAGTATCTAAACTTTCCCTAGTCATAGGATTAATGAGATGGGATATCATTAATTCGGATATACTAGCACATGTTATACTCCTTGATTGGATCAAGCAATAGATCTCATAAGTTGTAGACATAAGTTGTTTAGAGTTAACATGTGGATGCTTACTAAGGGTAGTAAGTACATTGGATTGACCTACTATAAGATAATCATATGGATATTTTATTCCAGTGTCAATGATAGTCTCATCATATCAATGGTGCAAGGATCCTTCGACTTGAGGTGCTCAAGGATATCTTGGATATTGATCTTGTGCTTTGACGCCATTCATTGGTGCCTTTCAGGGGTTACTCATAGGATGGTCATTGGGTACAGATTGAGGTATTTGGAGATAATTGAGTAGCCAATAAAGGATTCATCACTCCTAATAGAAGGAGATGATACCCACGGCCTTTTGTCTGGGTCATTACTCGGGAGTCCCTAGCCAAGGCAAATATGTATCATGAAGAGAGTCTTCAATGATACATAGAGTAATGAGATCCTCAGGATAAGATCTAATATCACTTAGACTAGATGTGACGTAGTCTGTCTAGTGGGAGTTGACACTTTAACAATATCCTGAACTAAGTGGGGTATAGATGGTGAAAAAACGAATTATATGGCAACATTGCGTATGGAAAGGTTTGTAGTCAAACTACTGACTTTCCGATCAATTGGGGGTCATAACATATTGCTAGATACCACTCTTGACTTACTTGAATTAAGTGTTAATTCAAGTTGCCAACATAACCAGGTACCTAATGGGTCACACATATAGGAGATCCGAAGGATGAGTAAAATGGTCTTGAATGGTGATTCAAGATATGAGAGAGTGTTTCAGAATTATATCGCGATGTGATCGTGGTAAAAGACATTGCATGGAATGGATTCGAAACAAGTGTTGTTGGCTGCCAATTTGGTAATTAACTTCTCAAAACTTTCATTAATGCATACTATTTATGGTCATTAACTTCCATTAATACATGTTATTCATGACCATTAACTTCCCATAACTCTCCATTAGTGATGGGTGTTATGGAAGGACAAATGGTGCAAAAAATAGAGATGATTTTCGCGCATCTTGTATAAACCACAAGTGAAAGAAAGGTTCTTTCTTACACACACACTCTTTTTATTCTCTCTAACCCTCACAAGAGTTCTTGTCTTTGCTAGCACAAAGAAAAAATTTTAGCCATCTCCTAGTGAGGTTTGATCTTTCTATCTTCGTGTGGACTTTCATTAGAGACAGTCTACATTGATTGCTGTGGTTTACGACAACTCAACGCGGAGAAGATTAAAGAATGAAGGAGATCATCGGAAAGGTATGTAAACATATTACATTTCATGTTTTTTGTTTTCTATATCTATATGCATTAGTAGATCTGGTTTTTGAGGTTCTGTTTTATTTGTCGCTGCGTATATTTGATATAGATTATGTATGAGATGGATGATCGGAACCTAACATAGCACATGTTATACTCCTTGATTTGATGAAACAGTAAATCTCGCAAATTGTAAGTATGAGATGTTTAGAGTTAACATGTGGATGCTTACTAAGAGTAGTAAGTACATCAGATGACTCGTTATGAGATTATCATACAGATAATCTATCAAATGTCAGTAATTAATCTCATCATAGCAATGGTGCAAATATCCTTAGACTTGAGGTCCTTAAAGATATCTTGGATATTAGTCCTGTGCTTTGAAAACATTCCTTTTTACCTCAAAATGAGGTCGCTTAGAGGGTGGTGATTGGGTACAACTATTGGTATTCGAAGGTAATTGGGTATCCAATAAAGGATTCACCACTCCTGATAAAAGGAGATGATACCCACGGCCTCTTGTCAGCATCATTACTCAGGAGTCTTTGGCCAAAGCAGTTATATGCCATGAAAAGAGTCTTCAATGACACATAGAATAATGAGATCCTAAGACAAAAACTAACATCACTTGGACTAGATGTGACGTAGTCAGTCTAATGGGAGTTGACATATAGCCCATACTCCGAACCAAGTAGGGTATAAAATGGTGAAGGGACGAATTGCACAATAATTGTCTATGGAAAGGTAACTAAGTTAGATGATTAACTATCAAAGAGCTCGTATGTTAATCCACTTATATTTCGGTAAATTGGCATTATGAAACCCTTCATGATTTGCTTAAATTAAGAATTAATTCAAGTGGTGTGAAACCATCCATGATTTGCTCGGATTAAGAGTTAATTTTAGTGCCCAAACACGCATAAAAGATCGGATAAAAACAAAGTGTGCATTACCGCCATTGAAGTAGGCGAAGCCACGATCGTGATCGAAGGCACAACGGATGATGCATAAGTGAGTTCTTCACTTTATGTACAGATGAACTAACAAGTTAAAAATACACTCAAGTGAGAGGATAAGGGGTCTAGAAGTGTTCTAGTGTTAGTGATAAGTGGTCTTGAGTCTTGTTCATGCAATTTATGCAATTGTTGCATGAACCAAATTGCATGCAACATAATCTTGACCTATCTCTCCATTTGAGCATCACCTTGAACTCATCTTGTTTGGTGCTCTAACCACCCTTATACACTGCTTTTTCTTCATATTTGTGTGTTCTTAAGTGATTAAGGAAGGTGTTTGGTGTTTGCTACAACCCAAACAAGAAGAAGATTAAAGAAAGGAGGAGCATTATCAAAGGTACATGTGCTAAAATTTCATGTTCTTATAATCTATGTATGCATGCATCTAAGATTCTGAATTTTTGGGGATGTCATGGGGTTAGAATTTAGATTCCGACATTTCTGTTGTGTTGTGCAAGTGATGCATGAATCCATGGCTCCCTAACATGTGCTCATATATCCTTTTGTTGCGTGTTATCAAACATAACTTGTCTATGCCAGAACTTGCTTCTGAATACGTGTTGAGACTATATTTTTTATGAATTTGTGTATAAAGATGATGAGGGCATTTAGGATATACCATTTTTGACCTAAACAAATCTACATCACTTTTTATCCTTAGAAAACCAATTTGAGCCTTAACCTTTCTTTCTTGCATAATAACCTTGTTACAAGCCAAATTTACCCTTTTTGTTGTTGATATCCTTAATAATTTTGAACTCCTAAATTTAAAGAATTGTATTAACTTATTTGTATAGGATTTTGACTAATTGTGTGAAAAGTAAATTAGATGATTCAAGTTGCATTATTTTTATTTTTTTAAGAATGGAGGAGAAGTAAAAACAAAACAAAACAAAACAAAACAAAATCTCCTCGTTAATATTGTTGTTGAAAAAAAACAAAAGGAAAAAGAAAAATAGGAAAAGAAAAGAAAAAGTGATTTGAAAGAGATATCATTTGAATCAAGTGAATTTTGATTTAAGTTGAAATTGTGTGGATAAGGTTGTATGATTCCTTTCAATTTATTTAGCCAAAAAAGTTCCTTTTGTCATACCTTACCTAAGCCACAATACAACCCTTATTAAGTCCCTTTGATTTATTCATTAGGTTCATTTTGTTTAGTGGTGGAGATATGATTCTTGAGCAAGCTTATGAAAATAACTTGCTATGTTTTAACTTGAGAGTTTAATTAACCTTAAACACTTTGAGTGTATAGAGTGAAATCCTTGAGAGGGTGTCAAGTCTTATTCATTTGATTTTGATGAAATTGATGAGATGCTATGTTTTAACAATGTGTCTTATGAGTGCTTATTCTCTCGATTGTTATTTTATCTTAACCCTTAAATGTGAATTAGCTTTTGGATCTTTTTTGATGTCATGAAAGGAGATGAGAGGTTATTGTAAAGATGATTAATGTATTGAATTGACGCATGCTTGAGGACAAGCAAAAGTCCAGTGTGGGGAATTTGATAAGATCTCATCTTGACTAATTATTTGATATTATCTCTTTTGTTTTGAATTTATTTTTGTGCTTAAATGTTAAAATGAATGTTTGTTTTTTTAGGAGGTAAAAAGTAGAGATTGCATCAGATTGAGATTCTATTGATGATAATGACAAATTTTGAATAAAGAGAAGAGATTGTTGCAGTGGATAAGGTTTATGATTTGAAAAGTTGGAGTTTAATTGAAAGACTTCCCCTTATCCTTATCATGTAGGAATTTGGATTCATTTTATATAGACATCTTTACAAATTAGAGTTAGATTAGGATTAGATAAGAAAACCCTATAAAAGGGACATTCCTCACAAAATAGAAAGGTTCTCGATTCTTACTTTTTTGCAATTCTTAGTCTTTCTTCTATTTTTGTTATTGGAACAAAAGTCATGTGTGGCTAAACTCAATCGTTCTAATTCAAGGAGATTCAATACTTTGATTGTAACTTTGTGAGGTTTTGTATTTCAAACTTTTTTTTTCACGTTTTAATTCAAGCATTTCTTGTTTTAAGTTCTCGTATTTCATGAATGATTGATATTCGATTAATATGACAGTTTAATTTAATACTAATTATTATATCTCTATCCAGGAATTCAATGATCTGTAATTGTCATGAAGGATTGGTACAAGTAGCAAATAGGTTATTTATGAATTTTTATATTTAACTTATGATAAACAAAAAAACTAACTTGAATAGTTGCAACTATCTCAATTATTTAATTTACGGATTAATCTTTTTCACGGAGCTTATTGCTATCATTGTTTGATATGGAATATTATCGCATCCAGTCGATGGATGATAAGTTTTGGTTTGGATGCTGGGTTTGAACCAATCAATTTAGAAAAATTTAAGACTTATTATGACTATCATAATATGTTTAGAACTAACTGTTTGAATTGTGAAAATAATCTTTTTAGACCAATAATCAATGTTACAATTAGATGAAATCTTCCCCTTAAATCGGAGTTTGATAATCTTAACTTTCTCAATTTTAAATTCAGTTGATTTAATTTGTTTTCGTCTTCTTTTCAGTTAATCAGTTATTTAATCAAAAACCCTCCATTTAATTTTATTGCTTGAAATTAAGAAACTAGTATTCAGTTCTCTAAGGATTCGACCTAGTTCCACGACTACTACAAAAGTTTGGAGAATCGGTATTATTTTGAGGGCCTCGACAACCCGACCAGTCCCATGTTTTTTGGAAGAAGAAAGCAGTGAAGCCATCATTTTTTAATTTTATTTCAAATTCTACAATTTTATTCAATCTTTATTGTATACTGATTTTATGACGGTCTAATATCAGTTAAAATTTTTAAATCTTAAACTTCTTATTTTATCAGTTTAATTTTTAGTCCATTTTTTAAAACATTATTTTTCATTACGATAAAGTGGAAATCTATGACGTAGTTGCATTTTGTTTATAAAATAAAAGAAGGCAAAGGTACACATTTAGGTGCAATGAAAGGATACATTTGCATGGTTGAATAATTAGTTGTTCTTGCTTACTCTGTTTCAAAACATAATAAGATCTTGAAAGGTGATATCATAAGAAAATAAAGAAAATAAAAGTGAAATGTAACGCCCCAAATTAGGGGTTAGAAGATTAACGAAAATTATTTCATATGTGCTTAATTGTGCAGAAGTATTTT
>JANZXV010000008.1:8362042-8374170 GCA_027576455.1 Erythroxylum roigii | reverse complement strand
TTAGTAAGAACCAAATGAATTGGGATGTTGATTGAAGACGAATTCCAAATTGAGCAAATGGTAATTATGATTAGAATGGAAAGAAATAAACAAATTGAAATTATGGAATGCATGATTTCAAAATGGGAAATTGAAATGGTTTTGAAAAAAAAAAGAAAAAAAATGAAGCGATATTAGCTAAACAAGGATTCGTTCGGTAATGAGTTGGGTTCCGAAAACGGGTCCCAACATAAGTAGTGCCTAACACTTTTAAATAATGAATAATATCTAACTTACATTATGAAGTGGAGGATTCATTTATAATATAACAACAGAGTATATGAAAAGTAGAAATGCACGTTCTAATTAGGCTTTGGTATCACTTGCTAGAATAATTATACGGATAATAACCCAATTTTTATTTTGATTTTGAGTTATTTAAAAGCAAAACTCACCTTCAATTTGGACAACACCTAAACTTTTCCTTTTCCCTCAATCTTAGTTTCTCGTCTCATCTCAATCCCATTCAATAATGAAGAAGAGTAATTAAGAAGTTCTAACCCAACTAATAATAGTCAAATGAATAGTATTTTTAACCTATTATCGGGTAAAGTTTTGGATTACCCACTAACCAATTTGTATTATCCACTAACTAATTCAAATTACCCCTAACCAATTTGAGTTACCTACTAACAGATTTAGGTTACCCACTTGCCATATTGCTATGAAGGTTTCACATAGACTTTTATGTTTTTTTATTTTACAAATGGCTTACGAAAGGACAATTTTGTCTACTTATAATATTATTAAGATGACTTTTTAATAAAATTAAATGATAAATGTGGTTTTTATAAAATTGAAAATTATAGTAAAGGTATTACTTTTTAACCTTTTCAAATATTAATTTACAATTTAAAATCTATAAGATTAGAAAGCTCTACTTTTAGTGAATGAATTTATTTTTTGATGCTTAAAATAAGAAGATGAATGATTATTTATACATAAATTAAACTAATTATATATATATATATATATATTTAATCTATTTTAGCTACCATATGTTCTTGTATTTGCTTTTGCCAATGTACATAATTTATTTTTAACCATTTTACTTGTTGCATTTATATTTCCTTAGCTCAACTATTATGGGACAATTGTTCGTATAAATTTTAGGATTTATTTTATGTTGTATATCAAATTAAAAATAATACCATGCTTTCCCCATCCTCTCATACTTGTAAAATTTTGAGCTTAATAAATGTGAATATATTCATACCTTTCTATTATCATGTCTTCATAGTTTCAATTTTATTTTTTATTACATTCTCCTAATTTACAAATATGGTTAAGAAATGGTACATAGAGAAAGTTTCTTAGTATGTTTGATCCTTGTTGGTGGTGTAATGTTTGATGGCTGGTGTTTATGTTGTATTACTAGTGTGCTTGATTTTGTTGGTATATATGACACACCTTGGGCTTCTTTGAGGTTACAAACCATTACATAAGAAATTTCATCCACCAATTTTTGTCATGTTATGGTCAAGGATCTTGCTTATGTCCCTGTCAAATTACTTATACATCATCGGAGGGGCATATTTTGGCTTACTTTGTTTTGGTTCCTCCATGTCTTTATGGAACTTATATAGAAAACTCACATGGAAAGTATGATGAACCTTTAGCCTTTTAAGTAACTTAAGTAATAGGCAACATTACCTTCTTGATGATTTAGAAGGGACTATCATATTTTAGAATTAATCCCTTCTATATTGTCTTCCCACTTATCTTTCCCTTTTGGATTTAGGGTGGGAACTTCAGCAATACTTTGTCCCTAACATTAAAGTCCACCGATTGATAATGTTAATACACTATTTTTTTTCTTCCGACATATCTTATTCGTCCCTAATATATGTATAAGTAGCAGGAAATTTGTCTCCCATCTACTACTTTGTCATCTCTAATGGAGTGAGGAGTTGTTGGCCTAACACTAATTTAGATTAGTTCTTTTTTTATGGAAGAAGACCATTATAGGTTGTACACAAACTTCATGTTGTCTAGCAGTTCCAGCCAGTTTTATTGGTTGGAACTCACATAATGCCTCAAGCCATCAATACATTTATCATTTCAACTGGTTGGAACTCACATAATGCCTTAAGATATCAATACATTTATCATTTTGGTTTGCTTATCTATTTATGGATGACTTGTATGGAGAACTTTAATTCAACCCCTATCATTTGAACAAAGAAGTTTAAAGTCTATCAATGAATTGAGTGCCCTAATTACTTACTACCTCAAGTGGAACACCAAAGTGCTTCACAATATCTTAATAGAATAAGTCAATTGCAATTTATTTTAGGTAAGATGTTGTAGCCATAATGAGAACTACATACTTGGTGAATCGAAATACCACCACCAGCACTAAGTCCTTGCCATTAATTTTCAAAAATTTTATAATAAAATCATGAGGCTTTAACAATTCCTTTTGCTTTTATCTCTCCACCTTATCTTACTGGCAAACTAAATAAGTTCAATAGTTGGTTTTAATGTTTTGCTCCATATGTAACAACCCAAACTACTCGCCTACAGATATTGTCCACTTTGGGCTCTAAGCCCCTCACGGTTTTGTTCTTCCCCCTCCTGGGAAGATGCATCTTGAGGGGGAGAGGAATCTATACCCTTATAAGGCATACTTCGTTCTCCTCTCTAACCGATGTGGGATCTCACAATCTACCCCTTTAGAGCCCAGTCCTTTTTAGGGCCCAGCGTCCTACGCTGGCACAATGATTCGGGTACCAGCTCTGATACTATTTGTAACAGCCCACCCAGACCGTGCGTCTTCCCAGGAGGGGGAAGAACAAAACTGTGAGGACTTGGAGCCCAAAGCGGACAATATCTATGGGCGGGTGGTTTGGGTTGTTACACTATATTAAGTCAAACATATGAACGTGACAAATAATGTCATCATCCATTCCTTTCCTAGATGTCTTACTTACCGTGAATCATAGACTTATGTATGAGTTATCTCCTAATTCTGTCAAATCAAAGAACAAATAACTTTCCACCTTTTCTTATAAGTAGCCTATTATTAAGCCAATACCATTTTTTCATGCCATCTTGAACTTCTTGCACCAACTAACAATAACTAGTGTCAAGCTTACCATTTTGCTAATTTTTTCATTAATTCTACTTCAATTCAGAACATATCGTAGTAAGCTCCTAAGACCTCTCTCTTACTAAGGGCATCCAGTATTTGGTTACACTTTTCTAGTTTGTGCATTTAAGTGAAATCATACTCAATCAAGAAATCTTGCCATCTTGGATACTAAGCGAATAGTTTCTTTTGCATTTTGAGGAAAGTATTTGCTATATTGTCTATTCATACTGCAAATTCAACTCTAATAAGTAGATACGCTACACCCGTAGAGACCCATTTTTTGTATCATTTATTTTTCTATTATCAAAGGCCACAAGATGTCCCTCATGAACCAATACTGTCGTATGTAGTATAAACCTTATTATGTACCCGGATCTACATGAAATGATTAAAAATGAAGGTAATACGGAATACCTTATTTTGGTTCCATCTCTGATTTCAATGCTGATTCTGAGCTCCAAACGATCACGAATCTCCCGGGACCTTTTCGGAAAGTGTTTACCGGGACACGAGCTAATTCTTTCTACAGTTTTCTCAATACGTAAGCTCTCTTAACAAGTTAGAGATTCCTTATGTTTATGATTTATTTGAGCAACTGCAGGAGACCTTAACCTTTACATAGCTTCCATATCGATCTTCCCTATCACAAGGCCAATATTGATCTGGTCCACACTAATTGGGATCTATTTTTCACCCAGACTTTGACCCATTAATCTAGATCACTTATTGGGCTACTTTATTATCTTTATCTAGAACAAATTATGTAACTTCACCAATAATTTATTTAAAAACCAAAATGTACAATTAATATTCGTCCAAATTTATGGGAAAGGACAAAATTGTCCAACAAATACACCTCCAGTTGTTTTATCTAAGGCATCCATTTGGATTTCAAAAGGTCATTCAAATTCTGACAATCTCAAAATAGGTCCCAATGAAATGGCCTCCTTTTAACTTATCAAAGCCATCCATACATTGAACTGTCTAGCTGCATTTCTCCTTTTTTAGTAAATTCATAAGAGGTGCTACCTTTTGAAAGTAGATGTAGATAAACTTTTGATGATAGTTTGCAAGATCGAGAAAGGATTGTAATTTTGTCACTTTCATAATGGCTGACTACTCTATAATAGCCTGCACTTTCTTCAGATTCATTTGAACTTCATTTTTACCTACTTAAGTGTTCCAAAATTTTAATTTTTCATCTAGCAAAATCACACTTTCCATTTTGACATATAGCTAGTTCTTGTTAAAATATTCTATCACTTGTTCCAAATAAACCAGATGCTCTTACATATAGTTATTATAGACCACAATAACATCAAGGAACATAATTATGACGTCAGTTAAAAATTCATATAACACATTATTTATAAGATTGCAAACATAGTAGATGCATTGGTCAATTATAAAGGAATTACTAAAATTTCACTTGCATCATACCTAGTTACATAAGTGGTTTTTGATTTCTCACCTTCCACAACCTAAACATATAAATATCTTAAGCAAAGATCTAGCTTTATAAATATAAAAGCTTTACTCATCCTATCTATAAGATCTTATACGAAGAAAATGGGATACTTATTCTTAATGGTCACCTTATTTAATACTTAACAATTGAAACAAATCCTTAATGATCCATTTGCCTTATTCTAGAAAAGAACTTAGGCATTGTTTGGAACTTTTGAAGGTTGCATGCCTGCTTCCAATAATTCAATTTTTCTACAATTTCTTTAATTCTAACAAAAACATTCGATTTGGAGCACGAGCAGGACGAGTTACACCAATTTCTAATTCTATTTTATGATTTATAACTCTCCTTTAAGGTAATTTCTTAGGCAATTTTGTTAGATCACATCTCGATATGATTCCAATAGTAGGACAATTTCATTCGAGACTTCTATCATAATACCTTCCTTCACTTCAACCATAGCAATAAGGTAAGTATGCTCAACATGTTTCAACCTTTACTCTGGCATTGTAGTTGAAATGATTGATGATTTACCAATGTTCCTCTTTTTATTAAGATCTCGACATTTTACGAAGCAAGGTTTATGCTTATATATGAACATTATTCTATTCAAATGTTGATATATCACATATTTATGTAATTGGAGAAATTCAATACTGAGGATTATGTTAAAAATCATCAAATGGTATCACCATCATGTTTATCTTTCTATTCTAACCATCCATCTCAATGAGCATATTATAAGATATACTAGCCACATCCCTAACTTTCATATTCACCATTTTCAAATGGTTTGTGGTCTTACTCATCTTCAATTAAAACTTAACAGTAATTATGTTTGCAATGAAACCATTTATAGCACCCGTGTCAACCATTATCACTACTTTTGCCTTATTTATTTGAATTGATACATGTAATAGTGAAGAATGGGTAGCACACACTTTGCTTGACAAAGTATTCAACAGCTATAATGGGCACCCATATGGCTACTTTACACTCACTTTCATCTTCAGCCTCAATTGTATTAAGTTTTTCTTGTTTTAGACACTTCGGCATAAAGTGTGGTCTATTGCATATCAAAGACCCACTGTTTCTATTATTTTTATGCCCATTCGAAGCAAATTCATTACCATACATTTAGCTCCTTTCCTTATCATATTGCATCGTTTTTCCATCATATTTAGGGTTGTCATTTCCATGTTTTATTTTCACCTAATGCTTAGACAAGTTAAAGGTCCATATTACCTCTTTATCCTTATTCAGATGTAAGTCTACCAAACATTCTATCGGTATAATTATATTAAGAAGCCCTTGCACCCCTTGTCGACGTAGTTTAATTTATGCACACATATGAAACCTAGCTACGAAATTCTTTGTCAAACATCTTTTAGATGTCCAACATCATGGATGTAAATGCATTTACGTATCTCTGAACTGTTCCCTTTTGTAATAACTTTTGTAAGCATTCCAGAGCAACTTATAACGTATTGTAAAGAAGAAATTAGTCATTCAATTTATGGATCATAACTTTCCATGTTTCTATCGCCTATCTTCTCATATCTAAATTGTTATCCAATCAAGCTCTTCAGTACAACTTTGCATCCCCAGCTACATACACGCTTGTAAGCATGACTATATCCATTTAAGAGACTAACAATGTCAAAATATTGCTATATATTTCATAAGAAATTCTCTAGTGCCTTTACATCTTGAGTGCCATCAAAATACTTTAGATCTAGAACTTTTGCCTGTGACTAGTTCGTGCCACCACCTATTGTAGCATAATTTTTTAGCAAGGTTAGTGCATGTTCTAGCACACCAACTCGTCGATTTGTCCCACCTGAATTTCCTCCAACCATCTTTAGATCCTTGTAATAGATTTCTCAATTTGATTCAAACGAAAATTCACATGTATTGTCTCATGTTCCTAAATAGGCCTTGGCTTGGCCCATACTCTAGCTGAGTTAGCCTTTTCTGAATGGCTCCTATGTTCTGTCCGCCAACTATTACGTGCCCAAGATAGTTTCTAATGTGTCTATAGGGATTAATTAGAGGTTCACTCAATTACCAAACACCACTGTAATTACATCACCACAATCTTGTAATGTTTTCAGTATCAATTTGTCAAACCTTACAAGGTGCTTGATGTGCATTTTGTTTTTTGTTTTTTTGACTTCTAAGCAATAAAAAGGAACACTATCAAAAGATTTATGCAAAGCAGTTTGAGACTTAGGCTAGTCTCTTGCACACACGTCTCACACACATACACAAACATATATAAGATATGCAAAAATTTTGAAAGTTAAGGGCTAATTACCCTGTAACCAATCTCTCTTCAAGCCAGTATTTATCCAGATAGGTCCTAACAGATATTGGTAAACTAAAGATGGACCGGAAGAGTAGCTAGATCAACCAATATTAACAGGTACTCAACATTAATTGATCATCGTCAAGTATCAAACCATTGTAATTCTTAACCTCCATGGAGCAGAGAATTGTACGTTCTGATCAGCCCGAAGAAGTAATGTGAACTTCGATACCAAAGTTTGGAGGCGGTGATATTTCTAGCGATCCCACGCATATATTTTTCATAGATACTTTTTGTCAGGTGATCATGATACAAATATTCATCTGGAAACACGGGTCCAGTTCAGATGTTGGATATGATTCTTATTGACAGAATGTTCTCTGATGTTCCAAGTCACTGCTGGTGTAGTGATTTATACATGATGGTGTTCAAGGATTGGTTTAACAAGTGACAACAAAATCAGGCATCTTGACTCGAGAAAAGATTTTGCCTCTTATATATTTCTGGGAACGGCATTGGCATTGTAGTGAATGCTGCTGTTGACCTTTCCACATTTACACAAGCTGGCCTTTTTAACTACGCTCCCCTTAAATATGTTTTGAGGAAGTGAATGCATAAGTTGTTACAGCCGTGTGTGCGACTGTAGTAACGTGGAAACGGGAGGTTCATCCAAAATTAAAAATCTAGAAAATCCTGGTAAGAATTCAAACACAGCAAAGGCTTAATCCGAGAACAGTAAAGGAAAAAGAAAGAAAAAGATCAACTTAGCACATTATTTGTTGACAGACAAAGTGATCCTGGTGTTGGAGCAACGGGGGACTCAGAACGCCTTGCAACATTCAGTGCAGAGAGAGTTTGTATATGGTGGCATAGGCAATCCTTTTGACTTGCTGGGAACCTCCCAACAATGACACCAATAAAACCAGAAAAACCATGATAATTGAGACTACAGATATCAGCCCCCGAGTACCGATTTGTCGTGAGAGTGCACTAAACACACATTTTGGTGAGTTGTGTGGCCTCTCTTTTTCTTTTCCCTTCTGTCCAGAGTCCACCTTCTCAAACGCCTCTGCCAATGCTGGCTTCTTCAAGTTGACTCTCTGGTTTGCTGTTCCTAAGAAAGGAGATGCCGGCATTGGAAGTGTTCGTGAGAATAGGTGTTGGAAACTATTCTCTGTGGCAGGCCTGCTAGCAACGGCAAGGAACCCAGGAATGTTCAACGATGAAGTTTCATCCAGTTTGACTATGTCATCCTTCAGTATATCGGCATAGAAGTCGTCTTCGGAATCAAAATCCTGGTATTCAAGACAAAAACTTCTCATAAAAAATCACAATTTTATAGGTCATGAACATGAAGATATTGGGCCCATAACTTTCTATCTGAAGATCAACGCTATTGCATCAGTTGCATTCTGTAACCAAAGCCCACTGAATAGAAATATGATATGATAAAGGTGAATATATACGCCAACAATCAAGCACCTTCTGGTGAATTGAAGATTCTGCCAAGGTAATCCCATCTGATGGCTTTTGTTCACATTCAGTTGCAGAATCAAGCTGCTCAATTGAGAAAGAATCATTACCGCTACTACATTTCTTTGAGCATTCAGCTTTTTCCCCTTCAGACAGTCCTGTCTGGTCAATAACACTTTCTGAAGCAGCATTACCACTGCTCTGCGCATTCAAAAGAGGACTTTTATTTAGAGAAGCTGAACTTGATGTGTCATTAGCCCGGAACTCAACATTCTTCCTCAAACGGCAAACAACCATAGAATCCTGCATTTCACAAACATACTTCCCATCAATTTTGGGAAACGAAGCATCTTACAAGTGAAAATTACTTTCTTAATTATAAATCTCACAACTACATTAAATCACGCAGACACTTCCTTTTATACATATTTTAGTGTATGTTCACAATCTTAATTGGCAAATGAATCCTGAAGTTTAATCGTAACAACAGAAAGCATAAGCTATCTGGAAGATAAAGCAGTGAAGGAAGAAAGAATATGCCTCCAGTTTAAGCACATTGATGTTTCTCCATTAGAAAATGAATTGCCAGTGACATTATCGTACAGCTTGCAATTTCTATCTAAATAAGTACCTATGCCTGATCTTTTGAAGAAAGAAAATACATAATAATGTTGATGTTCGTCGTTTAAAAGAACTTCTCAATAGTTTTCAAGATCTTTCTCTTCAGAAACTAACTAACAACAGCAAAAATAACAAGAAATGGGGTCTAAAATGATTCGTAATATGCAGCCTTACTCTTAATTGATAAGATTGTTTCTCATAAACCCACTTTCTCATAGGTGCAACAAATCCAAGGATTAGAAAAAGTAAAAAAAAGGGGGAAAAAAAGGAAGGTGGAGCTTGAGTTGAGCTTTTCTTATGTCATCACAAATGATTTGCTATGATAACAAATAGTTACGCTTGTAGCCTTCTATCTTAAATTATAAGTAAACCATCATAAACCCACCATCCTACCACATGTATACTTTAAGATTGAAATCTAGAATTATTACAGACTGCAGGCATTGCAACATTCGAAGAGAAAGAGCAAGGAGTTAAAAGAAAAGGAAGCGTGCAAGTCATAGTTGGCAATTGAAACATTTTTTTTAAAGAGTTAAGACAATGTATTGAAGCCAGTTTTTTCTGCTTCATACTTAAAAGACGGGAACTTTAGTCTTTTTCTCGTATTTAGACTCTTCATAGGGGGCATAGTTGATTCCTTACTAGAGACAGAAAGATAATAAAAGAACACATTCCAAGCTCTTCTTTTGTCACCAATAGATACATATGATACTACCAAGGCAGAGGGAATTTAATTTGTTGGGGTATCCAAACAAACAAAATTCTCAATCAAACAGACATGATAATGACTAATTTAAGCAGAGAAATTGACAAAACTTCTTCCAACAGGTTGGTAAAGTAGCAAAACTCAAAGGACTAAGATAATTAATGGCATAATGTAAATAAGATTGCAATCCAAAGTGTCCTAAGAAATGAACATCTTCTGTCATATTTCATATATATATAATTTTGATGACTAGGATTGAGAAGACTTTGACCTGGGTGTTTCCTTTCATGGAATATTCATGCATAATCCATTCTGTTCTTTCCCCTTTTGGTGCACGACCAACGTGGAACACAAGAGTCCTCTTTGTACCAATTACATCAGAACCTGACTTCACGTTCCGCTCCTTTCCCGTTGCCTTCCAATAACCAAGTTCAGTTGCCCGCTTACTTTGTGAACCATTTGGGTATTTCCTTCCTCGAGCCGAAAAGAAGAACCACTCATTTTCAGATTGAATGACAGATTTCCCTGGTTAAAGACGATCCAAAAGCTAATCAGTTACAAAATATCACCTTAGTTCATGCACAAAACCCACATTGGAACTTCAGGACCAAGCAAAGTCTCGATATTATCTTGAGGATAAAACAGAAATTGTACTTTGGATTGATAGGAGAACATAAGTTCATCCAGCGTCATATTCTTTACTTCTGAAAAACTCTTGAAAATAGTGAAACTTCTCATATCAATCTCCATGGAGGACGAGAAACCATACGATCTTTAAATCTTATTTCAATCTTTAAAATTCACAATGTAAAAATAACTAAATCATCATCATAGACCTTAGTAACTGTTACTTGCAACAATATTTCATTGTTTAATTAAAAGTTATATATCCATAAAAGCTTAGATTGAGAATGAAGAAGGAAAGGGTTGGTGATATATAAATAATAATTTTAAATTACCAGGTAAATCCCAGGGCTCGTGTTTACAAATCTCGACTTCGGGAATTACTTCCACGCACGTGTCAGCACTTTCCATCTTCTTCTTGAGGTAGTAGGAAATGAGCTCAACGTCGGTCGGCGAAAACCTAAACCCCGGAAACATCGACGATGCCTGTAGTGACATCCGCGTCTCTTCAGATACTCCCGACATCATCTATCTTCTTCCTCGTTTTAATTCGCAAACAAAATACTAAGAAGCAGCTTGGACGTTATTAGCATAACTTGAAAGAAAATCGAGTTACTTTACTTCCTCTGCACTTAATCCGTTTCTTGGTTTGTCTGTTTGCGAGTTTGTCCGAGGTAATCATGAACGTGGATAGACCGTGGTTTTCACGTGTTGTAACGTACGTGTCACTGTCTCGACGTGACAATGCGTTATGCACTTATGCTACCAAATGCCCGACTAGCCGCGACATATGTTGGAAAGAAACCATGAGTGTAACAGTTCCTGGACTTTTTTAAAAAAATTATTTGGTTTCGCCCTCCAAAATTCTTTTTTGTTCTACAAGTCCCTCAAACTCTTCCATGTTGAATCAATTAAGTCCTCGACGTCTCTTACTCCATAACCTCATCCCTATGTCCAAATGATAGAGATAATCCATCATGAAACTCTCACTAGCTAGTCCAACATTTATGATCTGAATTTTTGAACTTTCCAAACGATTGACTCAAACTACACATGGACACTCATCTTTAATACAATCGTGTCGAGAAGTGGAAATTGCTGGATATTTTCGAAGCCACGACAACCAGGGAAGTTGCATATTAATGGACAAATCTTTCCCTTTCATGAGCACGAGACAAACACATTCGTTCTGTTTGGCAATCAGCTGATAGCTGATTCTATCAGTTGTTACTGATAATTGATTATATCAGCTAGTTTGATTAGCGGATTGCATTAGCTGTTTGTTAAAAATGTTTGGTAAAATTAGTTGTTTAGTATTAATTGTTCAAGTGTAAAATAATTTATAAAGATATGACTTTAAAAAAATATAAGAATATGAATATTATAATATTTTAATTAATATTCTTATAAAAATTTATATTTTAGATATTTAATTCTACAAAAATTAGTTTTATCCATTGATAATTGGTAAGTGGTAAGGAAGTAGTTGAACGTTCAAATCCAATATAAACAACAATCTTTGAAATTTGAAGATTAGTTAGTTTTTGTTTCCACAGATTATTTACAAATTTTCTTATTGAAAAACAATTCTGTGAGTGTTTTAACCTGTAATAATAAGTTTAAATGATAAGTTGAAATGTTTTCGATAATATGAGCATATCATTAAAACCAAAATATTTGAAAGAGCATGAAAAAATGATTTCTTTTAAATCATTAAGCCTAATATTGGATTTAATTAATTTAATTTAATTATGAACTTATTTCTAATTTATTATTATTAAACTTATGAACTTAT
>JANZXV010000008.1:8279450-8289585 GCA_027576455.1 Erythroxylum roigii | reverse complement strand
AGGTATATTCTGACAGTCAGAGTGCTATTCATTTAGCAAAGAATCAAGTCTTTCATGCAAGGACGAAGCACATTGATATTCGCTATCACTTTGTGCGGGAAATTCTGGAAGAAGAGGAGATACTTATTCAGAAGATTCGGACTATAGAGAATCCTGCAGATATGCTGACCAAGGCGGTTACAAGAGCCAAGTTTGAACATTGTTTAGACTTGGTCAATATTCTGCACATTTGAGTTGGCGCCTGAGGGCGCAAATTGGAAGCACCACAAAGGCTGTTTTGTTTGATTGGGAGGATAAATGATGCTTGCATTTGTTGGGACCCGAAATTGTGCCAAGGTGAAGATTTGTTGTATTTTGTTGACTTTTTATGGCATGGTAATTTTTACTTTGAAGGCTTTGTATTTTTTTGACTATTTTGGCACAATATATCTCCCATATTGGGAAGAGATGAAGTTAGGAGGAGGTTTTGAAGTTATAAAATAACTCCTCCTCCTCCAAATCCTAATCATCCCAAAAAATTTGATAAATACTCAAAAGTTGTATACGTATCAAATTTAGTATTCTCTTCTTAATAAGAGAAGGCTGCCTTAAGTGGTGTTCGGAGAAGTAGGCAAAATTGGCCGAACTCTGTTATCAATTTCCGGGTGTGTTCTTTCCTTATCTCTTTTATTTATTCCGCATTTATAAGTATTCAATATTATTTGTCGGGTATATTTGTGGTGTTGTGTTCAATTATTTGGGTGCATTTACTGTTCGTGTGTATACACGAGTTAGGTTGTGATAAATACACCGTGCACGTAATTTCTGTCTAGGAGGTCGGGTTTTAAGTGGGACCGTTTGTGACCCCTCCGCCCTTTCCTGGGATTTTACGTGGAATGGTAATACTGTCTTAGGAGGCTGTTCGGCGGTCTTTCCTGGGTATTACTGAATCGGTTCACTTCACTAGTTGTTTACCTTAGAGGAAAAAATTACCCGATTTTCCCAACACTTCTTAGTTATTAAAACAATATTAAAAATTAGGTAATCTTTTTTGTATCATTCTGACCTTTAACCAGACCATTTTATAGTATCAGACCAATCTGCTTGATGAATATTAACCAAGTATTCGATGAGTATTGACACAGAAAGAATTTATAATTGATAGTTTCTGGTTCACCATTCCACAGTTTGCAGCATAGATTAGAAGAGCCTATTCACTATGCTCAGTTTATAGTTGATCGCTAACCATAAGAAAAAAGATGTTTTTGGGAGAGTTTGAAGAAACCATACTAATTTGAACTATTTTTCACAGTTTGTACTTTGAATATTATATAGTAAAATTTAACTGTGGATATGCCTAACGTACTTCTCAACTAAACCAATGACTCCCAGACTAGAGTTAAGATTTGGAAGCCCCCTAATGTCAACTCCTCAACTCTGGCATTGTTTGTTAATATGTAGAACCTGAGATCATTCCAATAAGCATGCCACAATCAAGTAGAATTGCTATTACCATTCTTACATTTTATTTTATTTTTTACACAGATGATCCCATAGTTTAAGCAATCGCATGATAATATAACATATCTTGGCAAAATTAGAGATTATTGTTCTCTCTTTGGTTGTTATGAGATCCATTATGGATCATTACAAAAGAAAAGTAGTTTTATTTGTTATCTCATCACAACCAATTTATGATACTGGCTACCAAGAGTATGAATACAAAAATTTTACAACACACAGCATAAGATTGTTTCTCCAATAGAGAAACACAAACTCAGGCCTACGCTAAAGGCAGGAGTTGAAGCAGATGAGCATCTAACAATTTTATGTAGCCTATAACTTCACTTACATATGCTGCTAGCAGTATTGTAACCAGAGGCCATCCAGTTTGGATCATGCTCTTACTCCATTTGTTTCATATTCTTCTTCTCCTCTACTCCATTTCCTCCTTTTCTTTATTTGTTCAACATTTCTTGTCCCAACAAAAGTGTCCTTATGATTGCTTCACAGATCTCCCTCTTGAAGATCATAAAATGTCCAACCTCAGGAACTTCATGGTAATGAATCCATGGAAGCTTCTCGGATAAGTATCGGTTTATTTCATATGGTATAATTCGGTCTTCATAACCTTGCCAAATATGGACTGAGCCCTCATTGTCAGGGAAAGGGTTACTCAAGTCCAGGGGATCAAATTCCCATTTTCCATATCCAGCTAATATGTCCCGGTGCAAAGACTCATGAACGCCTTGTTGTGTAATCTTGTCCTATATCCAGAATGATCATACAAGTATTAGAACATTAACAAAAAAAGAACCATACAAGACCAACACAAGCAAACTAATGGGGCTTTTGTTTCTCAAATACAAACGAGTTGTTAATACTAGCAAAGATGATTTTGGTGCGGAACTGATATGTGCGCTTTTCTTACAGGGTACCAAGAATCAAAGCTAACTAATGTAACTTAAATAGATACCAGGAATGTCATGATTCCGTCTCACCAACATATGATCAGCTAAATCATATGACAATGAATTAAACTTAAAGCTCGGCATGTGTGAATCCATTTTTCAAAAGTCTATACATGTATGTACCTGATCAACACTAGGAGTTTCGGACAACTTGGCCATAGTTTCCATATCTTGTGGGCAAAAAATTGCTGTATTTCCTGCCATCATGCTCAATGAAGGGAACCACTTCTGGGTCATCCACCAGTAAAATAACCAAGGGGCATAGTGTGCAACTTGAAATGTCCGTTGATCACAACTGAGGAGCTTCTGGAAACCCACTCTGGATACATTGGCAGGAAGGCGAGGCCACCAGTAGTTGACAAATGGAACTACCAAGGAAGCTCCAGACAACCTGTGAGGGATGAAGATTTCTGTAAAATTCCAAAAATTTCAGAAGGAAAATCAGCTGGGAGTCGAAAAGCATGCCTGTGGGGTATATATTTAAGGCAACTGTAAATGGGATACGCCCCCATTGACATTCCCATTACATAAAATTTAGTCCCAATCTCCAGTTTGTCTGCCAGTTCTTGAATATCATATGCTTCACTTTTCACGGACCTTGATGGATATGGATCACTCTCCCCATAACCAGCTCTATCAAACAAGATGATGTATATCCCCAGCTCCTCTATAAGCTCCTAGATGTGATAACAGACACAACTGAAGATTATACAGCTACGCTACTACATGTATATTCATCAAAGGGATGTTGTTATAAAATCATCCAACATCTGACACCTCTCAAAGCAAAGCTCACACGCAAAATAATATCTAATCCGATGGGCACTATAATAAGCTCATAACACAACATGCCATAAAAAATAAGTGCAAATATGTCCAACTATCAACCATGAAATCATCAATGTAAGACCCATGAACAATTCGATTACTTTTGTTTATATAGGTGCATGTGCATATTTTCTAAGACAGAAAAGCTAAATGCAAAACCAAAACCAAGAGTATCAATTGAAATCAATCCACCTCCCAACAAAGACAAATGATAAAGATAATGACATATGCCCTGTAAGATCTTGGAAGAAATTACAATGATTTGAACCTAACAACAACTATAAGCAACGTAAAACACAGGTCTGTCCTAATATGAATGCCCCTGTAAAAATGTGCCAGACAGGCCTTTTGTACTTTCACAACCCCATAAATATGGTGAGACAAACACATCTTATTTTGGCACCCAGAGTCAAGAACTGGATATGTAATGCATTTTTGTTGACTTTACAAGTTTTAAACTGATAACATTAGGGTAAATCTGCATCAAAATACTTATCTTTCCACATATGGAAAAATAAACAATTTTATTGTTAAAGTATATGAATATTTCGTTATGGGGTATATCTATCACTTACAATCACTCACATACTTTGTTAATAGTATGTCTATTTAGTTTTTTGCATATTTATTAGATTAGATACATTGGTACAACTTATAGGCGCTTTTCAGTTGTGTCTATATTGATCTTTAAAGAAGATTGTCATGTTTGTGTTCCCATGTCAAAAGATTATGAAAACAGTTATCAAATTGTAAGAAGCTGTTGCAGCTGTCACAGCAGTATCATCTGAGTAGCATCAACAAAAAGTGCTGATTTACTTTAGTTCAAAGCTTAGAATGCCAAAAGTCTCCCTCATCTCTTTTGCCCCTCTGCATTGATGCTTTGTACTAGTGTGTGCATCTTGAACTTTGAACTGCTAAAATTCTCAAATGAAGAAAACATAGTCAAACTTGCAAACTTGAATTTATTTCTATACTTTACCTTCAAATCTTCAGGGAAACATTAAAATTCATCTGGACAGTTTTTTTTTTTTTTCAGTAAAGTGTACTGATCATAGAATGTTGACATAATCATTAATCACTGGAGAAGGCATAGGGATTCTTATTTGATTTTTACCTGAGGGATAGGTAAAATCATATCTTTGGAGGCCGCAAAGCCGTGGACAACAATGATTTTATATTTAGCCTCTTCCTTGGGGACTCCCATCTCCTTGTAGGCCAAGTGCCTTCCACCACTGAGTTTGACTCTCTGTGAAGTGATCAGAGGACCACCTGGCGATCCACATGTCTTTGGAGGGGAAGGTTTTAATGCTTGATAAGCCCATCCAAGCAGCCCAACTGAGAGTGCAAGCACAATAGGAGCCAACATTGCTGGAACAAATTTGTCTTTATAACATCAACAACTGAACGATTAAATGAAGTAACCAGAAATTCCTATCGAAAAGGGATTCAATAATCTGGGGGGATTATACTTACAATATCTTTGAACAATAATGCACTAGAATCAAAGAAATTCCAGGATAGTTTCTTCCCATTATTTTACAGACTTAAAAGTGAAATTATGTTGCTTTTGAATGCAAGTCTTGTATCTGACTAAGAGATACCACTAGTCACCATAAACAAGAATGATATTCCAGAATGAACAAATTATTTGTGACCAGAAACTGTAGTTAGCCAAGACACTAATATGAGCTCCAAATGAATGAACAGACTGCCATATATTACATCCTTGGGCATAACACTGTCCTATTGAAGGGTCTGGGGAAGCAATATTAAACAGAGACACCTTTCCCAGTAATCTCTTATAACATACAAAGTTTAAAGTATACTCGGATCTATACCCTAAAACAGTCCATTTTTATACTTCCAACAGAACGACAGTTTAACTTTAACATGAAACTATCTAACAACTCTCCTTATCCTGTGCTGCCAAGGAGATGCATTGTACATAATAAATGAATTGCGAGTCATAACACATGGTATGCAGTAACTTGAATGATAATCTGCAATGAACTTGGGATTCTTAATAGTCTGGAATGCAGAAGTGACAGTAAGGATTTTTTTCTTATTTTCAGAATTTCTACACTCACCCCCATGTGGAAGTCAACTCAAGAGAAATTATCATTGATTTTCTATTTCCATCATTTGCAAAAATAAAATGGAATTGACTTCCGACGCCACTGTAGTAACCAAACAAGCCCAAATAAACTCAAAGCAGATATTTTTAACTTAAATATCAGTGGGACAAAAAGAAAAGCAAATCTTGTCACAGAGGAAGTTAAGCATTCGTTAATATGACAACAGGAGATTTATTTTATGGCACGAGTAGTTGCGCAAAACACACCTTCACTACCAGTTATATGTACCACTCACCCCACTTCCTTGGTCCAACCTTAAACAAATCAAAACTTAGTTTATTTACTTCAAGAAGAACATTACAAGGGAAAAACGGAGGAAGGACAGAATGTTATCCAATCCACCTATAGCTGTGTAAGGATTTCAAGATATTGAAACCAGTAATACGAAGGCTATAGCAAAGACATGCCCCATTTCGAAGGCTATTTAAATATCCACTGTACTTCCGAAAATGGTAGAAGAATCTTTGCCTATGTGAAGTCGGCCAATTTGATTATGCATAAAGCTTGAAACTTGTGTCGATCTATTGTAAGTACTAGAATTGGATAGCAAACACATGTTAAGAATATTCAAGTTGTCATCCGGATAGTTTTATAGACTTGATGTAAAGCTGCCGCAGAATACTTGAAACCACCCAGCTAAATTTAATGTTATTGACCATTAACTCAACACCAACTTATTTGGTTCATCAAAATCATTTTATTCTTCAGTTTGCTCATTGATACCGAGCTAATATCTAAGCTTCACAGTAGTAGATATTATACTAAACATAATCGAAGTAAGAAACTAAAATGAAACAGAAGAAAACCATGACACAACCTCAAATTAGACAGAACCCATTAAACAGTTCCAAAAACATAGGACGTATAGAATATAAAAGAAGTGGGGAAAGAAAGAAGAGAAAACCCACCAGGAGAAAGTGGGAAAGTGCTGGATCTGCCTCTCTTTCCTCTAGTATGATCTCTTGCTGATGCAGCAGATATTTTCGATACAGTAGCCATTTCTACTTAAAGCAACATCCCAACAATTTCTACTAATTGATTAGACTACAATCCTGAAAAAGACCCACTTCAAGACAGAACCAGTAGGCCACTCAAACGGTGACAGATGAAAATGGAAGGTCAGGGCACAGATATTCTGTTCCCACTATCCAATTCCCCGTGTTCCTCTAAGATCTCAACCATCCAATGCAATAAATTGGATGGTTGAGACATATTGGAAACAGAGGGAACTGATCTTCTGGAACTGTTCCCAAAGGTCCCTACTTGACATATGAGACAAAAACTGTTCATGATGTAGAGTCGCGGTGACTGAAGAAAACACTACAATATAGCTTCGTGAGAATTTTTAAGCATATATAAACTAGTAGATTTAATCTAAGTAATGTGAATTAATGTCCCTAATGTAATTATGTAACTACAATTAATTCCATACTATTTATTATGATCAGTAATAATATTAATGAACAATTTAATCAACAGAATAAAGCTTAAAGTGACAAAAAAAACATATGACTACGATAACAAGAACAACAATTTATGAAAGTCCCACTAATAAAATACAGAATTTGAAGAGGTTCAGATAATATGCCTGGAGGTTGTTTAAGATAAACTTACATAAAGAAAAAGAGATAAAGAATAAAGAAAAAATATGCATATGCATATACATATTAAAATAATGAAAATAATAAGACACAGAAGATAATGATAATAAATACATAAATACATATAAATAAAAATATAAAAATAAGTAATAAAATAAATAATATTATAAATATAAAACAAGATAAAGAGCTCAAATAAAAGATAAAATAAGTAAATGAATATACATACACAAAAAAATAAGTTAATAAATAAATCAAATAAGTTATTAAAGGAAAATATTTAGGTTAAGTAAGGAAATATTTAGGGTAATTAACTAAGAGAGAAGTACTATATGTTGAATGTTTGGATTAAATACAAGATATAAGACCTAAATTTTTAAGACTTATGAGAATAAGAAGAACCTCCCTATATAAGTTCTTTTATCCGCATTTTAGTACGCTAAAGTTTTTTATAAAGAATCATGTCTTTAGTAATTTTCAGTAGAGTCATGTCATTCTTAATCACCTCCCCCTAATTCTTCTTGAGTCTGCCTCTTTTTTTTATAGTCTCTAAATACAATTTTCTCACTAAAGTGTTAATGTGTCTCTCTTTAATGTGTCTGAATCACTTAAGCCTTGTCTCATTTAATTTTTTATTGATACTAGCTACTTTTAATTTGTCTCTTACTATTATATTCCTGACCTTATCTCTTTTAGTAAGATTGCATATCCAACGGAGCATTCTCATCTACACTACTATTAGCTTATGTTATGCTCCTACTTGATAGGTCAATATTTCGTCTTATAAAGCATAGTTGGCCAAATTGCTAAACGATATGATTTACTTTTAAGCTTGAGTATTATCTTCTTGTTACCTAAAAATCCTAATACATTTTTCCATTTATTCCACCCAATCCGATATGATGAATTATGTCTTCATCGATGTCTCTATTGCTTTGAATGATACATCTTAAATACTTTAAACACTCTTTTTGTAATATAATTTCTGAGTCAATCTTTACTTCCACATCTAAAGTCACCTTATGGCTCGAAAAGTTATACTTTAAGTATTCAGTCTTAGTCATGCTCAGTTTAAAACTTTTCAACTCTAACGTATCATTCCAAAATTATAGCTTGATATTGACACCCTTTTTTGTATCAGCTATTAAATATGATGAATTATGTCTTCATCGATCTCTTTATTATTTTGGATGATACATCCTAAATACTTTAAACACTCTTTTTGTAATATAATTTCTGAATCAAACCTTATGGCCCGAAAAGTTACACTTTAAGTATTCAGTCTTTTTTTTTAGGGAAGGTATTCAGTCTTAGTCATGCTCAATTTTCAACTCTATCGTATCCTTCCAAAATTATAGCTTAATATTGACACCCTCTTTTGTGTTAGCCATTAAATATGATGAATTATGTCTTCATCGATCTCTCTATTATTTTGGACGATACATCCTAAATACTTTAAACACTCTTTTTGTAATATAATTTCTGAATCAATCTTTACTTCCACATCTAAAGTCACCTTATAGCCCAGAAAGTTACACTTTTAGTCATGCTTAGTTTAAAACTTTTCAACTCTAACGTATCCTTCAAAAATTTTAGCTTGATATTGACACCCTTTTTTGTCTCAACCATTAAAAAATGTTATTAGCAAATAACATACACTAAGACACATCCCCTTGGATATTATTGATAATCTCATCTATCACTACTGTAAATAAAAAGGGGTTCAAAGAAGAGCCCTGGTATAGCCTAATATTAATAGAAAAATATTTTGTATCTCCTCCTATCGCCCTTAATCTAGTTTTTGCACCTTCATACATATTGTTAATAACCCAAATATAGATCATAGGAACTTCCTTAGCTTCTAAACACCTCTACTTAATTTTCCCGAGTAACTTATCATACGCTTTCTCTAAATTAATAAAAACTATGTGTAGGTTATATTGTCTTTCTCTGTAATATTCTATTAATATTTTAAGAAGATGTAAAGTTTTTGTTGTGGACCTTTCTGACATGAAATCAAGCTGGTTCTCCAAGATAGGAACTTCCTTTCTCACTCTCCTCTCAATCACCTTCTCTAATAACTTTATGACGTGAATAAGTACATGATATCTCTATAGTTGATACAACTTTAGATGTCTCCTTTGTTCTTGTATAGAGAAACTAGCATACTAAGTTTCTACTCATCCGATATTTTGACAAATTTAAGGATCATATTAAAAGGCTTAACTAGCTAAGTAAGACCCTTTTCACCTAGGCTTTTCTACACCTCTATGAGTATCTCTTTAGGCTCTACTGTCCTTTTCATCTCCTTCAAAGCCTTTTTATTTTTTTTCTCTTTTAACAAATAAGTTATAATACCTCTTGAATGTGCTAAGATTACCTAAAGAGATATTGTTCTCTAAATTTTCATTAAAAAAGGCTATGGAAGTATTTTTGTCATCTTTTAATGTCATTTTCAGCCATGAGCACCCACTCTGCTTCATCTTTTATATAACGAACTTGATCTAAATCTCTCGCTTTATATTCTCTAGCTTTCGCCAACTTAAAAATATCATTTTCTCTGACTTTAGTTTTCAATCGATGGTATAATTTCTCGTAAGCTCTGCTTTTAGCTTTTGAGATTATCTTTTTCGTCTCTTTCTTTACCAGTTTGTAAGTTTTTGTTTTAACTACTTTTTCTACCTCCGTGGTGTTGTCTAATAGGATTTTATAGGCACACTTTTTTATCTTAACCTTTTTCTTGTACATCTTCATTCCACCGTCAAAACTTTATCTTATTACCTATAAATCCTTTAGAAACATTCAAGATTTCTTTTGATGTATTGTTTAAGAGAGTTGTTATTCTTTTCCACGTTTAGTTAACATCTTCTTCTAAATTCCATTACAGAAGAACACAAAAATAAATATGATAATCTTTAGAAAAGTTTTAAAACATTCACTAGATGATTCGAGTATGCAAATTAATTCAATTTCATTTTGTACCAAATGTACAGAGCATACAATTTTATCATTGAATCCTTCATGCAAAAAGCATGAATATATGCCTGTTGGAATTATGCCCATGACCCAATCGTTATGTAATAGATTGAACACTTTAGTTTTGTAATTATTAATTTTGATT
>JANZXV010000008.1:8267712-8279350 GCA_027576455.1 Erythroxylum roigii | reverse complement strand
ATTATAATTAATTAAAAATAATTAATTAGTTACAATATAATTAATTGAAATATAATTTATTCATTAATTAAAATACTTTAATTAATTAATTAATTAATATATTGTAATTAATTAATTATATTATTTTTTACAAACTAACCACTATCAATGGTAATGGTAATCATTCATTCCTCTTAACCAACCATTATAATTATAATGATAATATCCATTCTCATTCCTCACTATATTCATTCTCATTCTTATTACCATTCCTTCGTACAAACCAACCGCCCCCTAAGTCTTCAAGCTAAGGGAACTTGGAAGATTACTAGATGGGTCGGGCAATCACAAATCTGATCCTTGGACTTTGCAGGGGATGAAAGACTGGTACTTTTTCACGAGCCTGCCAACTCCAATCGAATATGAATAGTAATAAAGCAAAAACAAGCAAAGGGGAGGGGAGAATTGAGTGTGACTTGAAAATTTTTACTAGCTACTGTCAATTCGTATAAGGAATAATAGTCTGTTAAACTTTAAAATAAAAGGAGCCCTCTTGCAAATTAAAAATAACAGTAGCTAAAACATGGAAATTTAATAGTTAAAAAAAGAAAAAAAATGACACAGTCAATTTATATCGATTCGGCTTATAACAAAGTATACATTCAGTCTCAACTTGAGTGTTTCACTAAAAAAATCTTCAAGTAGTAATTGACGAGTCTCTTTATGCTCATAAGTACATCTTTTTCAAGATTGTTCAACCTTCAACACTATTAGTATTTAACAAACCTTTTCAAGCTCTCAACAAACGAAAATAAGATTTGCTTAATATGAGCTTAGATGAATATTGATCTCTCTCATCTTGATAGAATGTTTTCACTTTCTAAAGGACAAAAGGTATAAAATATAACTTTTTAAGAGTAAATATTGATGCTACTGATGTATTTATGAAATATGTGGTGTCTATTTGAATGTAATAGCTCTCCCTTAAATAAGAATTCCCTCTAACTAACCGTTGCTTCAATTGTATCATGGATTAACTAACTGAATTGACTTTGAATCTATTAAAACATTTTCCTCATTATCTTTGACAAACTCTTCAAATATCTGGTTGTTTAGATAATTTTTTGACTATGTCATGAAATCGATTATCGAATTAGATGAACATAAGGATCCTTTGACTGTACAGAAAAGATAGTAATTGATCCATTTCAGATTTTATGGAACCGTTTCTGATTATGTGAATGAGGTTGTTAAGATGGTTCCTGCAAAATAGAGATTGTTAAATGTTCATCCTTTTATTTCAAACGAATACCTAACTTTTATAATCTTTTTATCTTTTCTGAAATAATCCAAATAAATTTGAATTTTGAAATATAACTAAATTTGAAATATTATTGATTTTTATCATCAAAATCATTAATTTAAAAACCTTTAGTTCACAATCTCTCTCTTTTTGATGATGACAAAAAGTAACAAATATATTTTTCAAAAGATTCAAGTAATAGTGAAGGATTTCAAAAAATACATGTACTTACCACAGTTAAGATGATTAGATGCAAGTATATGAATATCAAACCCCTGTCATATGACAATTAAAAGATTCCAAAGCATTTTAAAATTATCAAAGCAAAAATGTTAATATTAAGCCAAAAGTATAATATAAGATATATATGTTATCAAAATGAAGAGGAAGAAACTGAAAGAAACTGAACAAAATAAGCAGATAAAAGAGCACAAATATTCAAATGTAAAAATCATTAACAGAAGTTATTCACAGAAAAAGTTAAAGAGAGTATGATCCTCACTAAAAATATCCATCGTTCTGAAGACAGACTTGGAATATTGGGTCCAGGTCGAGGTGTTGATGATGGTCTAGGTGTAGAGATTTTAAGAATGGGAGTAGGCTTGTGCTTTGGTGGTGGTGAAGATGAAGGTGAAGGTGAAAACAAAGGAGAGAAGGTCTTGAAACTGGAGAAGGAGGGAGGAATCCTACCTTTCTCGATACAATAGGCAACTTCCCCTTACTAGAAACTCTCCCTACAAGAGTAGGCTCTTCTTCACTAGGAGATTCTTTTTCTTCCTCATCTTCTTTTTCTTTTTCTTCTTTTTCTTCTTCCTCTTCTGATAAGCTAGGGTTTGTGTCGTCGAAAATAGGGCTTTCTTCATTAGATTTATTTAAAGAATCATATCATCATTTGGTCTTTGATTCATGATGTTCGGTGGATAAATCAAAACTTATTTCTTCTTATGGTGATGACGAAGGAATATTCTTCTTGTTTCTCCCATATGTAAGCAGGGGTGTCTTTTGTGTGGATTTTCTAAAATTTAGGGCTCTTTTCACAGAAGAGACAACAATAGGTTCAGTATAGGTTTGAGGTGATTCTTGTGTAGGTGACATAGAAGGTTTAGAAACATAAGCTTTAGAAGCTTGTTTATGGGGTAGGGTTTCACCATGGCTAGAAGTGGGTTTCCCTGTTTTCTTTTGACCCTTTGATTTTGTTCATGCCATTTTTAAACAAAGGAAGTTGGTAATTTCTAAAGAGATTTGAAAAAGGAAGAGTTTGATTATAGTGAAATAGAATGAGCTTCAAGGGATGATAAAGATAAGATGAAGGAAGGAACCAGTTCGAACTATGTTGAACGATTTCTAAGGGTGGGTTTTGTGTGAAGATGAAAGAGCGCAAACGTTCCTAGAGGTACGTTCCTAGAGGTGTGATTGTGTTAAATCATCAATTTGTACTTATTTCGTACTTAATTATCTTTAATGTGTTGAAATAATTATCCAAAATTAATAGAATTATCTTATAATTATTTACAAATGATTTTCAACACCTTAAAGACGGAATTGAGTCAAAAAGATGCAAAAGAATGAAGAAAATCTGAAATTTCAAGTTTTCCAACAATTTTGTGACTAAGCGTGGGCACGCCGAATGATGAAATAAATCTGCAGAGTAATTTTCAAAAGTCAAATTCAAGATTCTCACAATCTTTGAAGATTATATTGCCATCTTTCAAGGGGAATTGACCACCTGAAATTGGGGGATACATTATTTGAAGAGAATCAAGGAAAGATAAGGGAAAAAACAAGCATAAAAGAGAGAGGATGGTGGTTCACGAAAAGATTAGACTAGGTTTAGGATAGATTTTATTTTCTGCAGTTTTCTTTTCTAGCTTTTTACGTTTTCTGCACTTCTTCCTTTAGTATTTTCGTATGTTTCAGTAAAGGACCAGGGATGGAGACCTTAAGCTTAGTTATTTCTTTTGTTTTTAATTCGATTATGAGTAGCTAAATCTTTTGTCTTGGTTGAGGGGATCCATATTACATGTTATTATGGTGAGATGTTTCGGATACTTTTTATGTTGTTAATAAACATTGGATATCTTTAGATCCATTCTTTCTAATTGAATTCGGTGGTTTCTAGGTGGACAACTAGAGATTAATTGGTTCAACCGCTAGATTAACAAAATATGACGTTCAGTTTCGCTAATCACAAGTAGCAATTAGGATTGTCTTTTCTACATTAGAGTATAAAAATTCTAAGGAGATATTCGCTTGATTGATTGCATGTCGTACATGTATTCCGCTTGCTCATTGGTTCTTGATTCTTAATGCTATTATTCAATTACACCTACGATCGTATTTAGGTTGTTGTTTAATAAGAATGCTAAGATACATGTTTCTAGTCATTACACTTAAGAGAAAATTTCCCCAATGAATATTTGTTAATGATTACAATTTTATATCGAGGATCCACAATAGCATGATAACATCGGTGACTCGAAACCAAGATATTTTCTTATTGATTTTTCAGATTTGATTACTGCTTTCGATTTGTGATTTCTCTCTTAATTTTCTGATATTGTCGTGACCAAAGCCCCCCTCTTTACTTTCGTTATTTGTCCCATTGAACTCGTTAATCTTTACCGTTAAAAATTTATCGTGGGAACGATATCTACTTACCACTACTACATTAATTTGTATTAACGTAAGTGATTTCTTTTGAATTTGGTTGCAGGCGACAACATCACCAAATTTTGGCACATACAATTGTTCATACACATATATTCATAACGTGATGATCAAGTTGAAAGATATATTCATAACACGAGGATGAAGTTGAAGGATATAACTTCTTTGGAAATGTTATTTTTTCTTATTTAAAGCTTTGGTTCTTAAATATATAAGTTGCTTTTACAATTTTTAATTAACATTAATAAGTCTAAGTATAAATGGTTAGAGCCTACAACATGTTCACAATTTGAAAAAAAAGTTTCTTTTGGACACATTTACATCACTACTTTCACACATTTTCTATTATAAATATTTATGATAGTCCACACATATATATTACCAAATAATTCAACATATTTTATACTCAATTAATTATTTACCCAAAGTTAATACCCAAATACTATCATTAACTACAACTGAATTATTATTAATTTATAATAGCATAATTTTATACTCAATTAATTATTTACCTAAAGCCAATACCCAAATATTAAAAATGAAATACCATTTCACAAATTTTAAGAATGTGTCAATTAGTTAAAGTCTTTGCAAGTTTGCAACTTTAATATTCTTGTTTAAAATTTTAATTTACGTTGTTTCACTTTACAAACTTTCAATTGAATCAATTCAATTCATCAACATCATCACATATTCACATCAGGTCGTGCATTTCATTCATAAAAAACTTGTCATAAATTCTCTTAATCTGTTAAACTTAAACTAATTCACAAAAGCAAACCAGAAATAAACCAAACAATCATTCAACTCCAATATTCAATCCAACCCATGCAAGTCACAAAACCAAAACAACATCGTGACTCATTCAATTCAACTCCAATTTCCAAATCACAAAACTGTGAATCATTCAACATTTTAACTCCAATATCCAACCCAGATACATGCAAATCACAAAACCAAGTTCCAACCGATTCACAAATCCAAGTTCCAATTGAATCACAAAATTTAATTCCAACGTAGAAATCCAAGTTCCAACTAATTCACAATCAAAAATTCAATTAAGTAGAAAAAAGTCGAAAACTAAAAAAACACATCTAAAAACAAATTCATAAGCTTCGAGTTTTGTGTTGGGTGTTCTGGTTGGGTGACGGGTCATAGCTTCGGGTGAAGATCTGAGGCGAGCAACAATGTTCTCTCCTCCTTCAGACGGTCAATGGTGGCGACGATGTGGTGTGATGGTCCTCGTGGAGGAGGGTTGAAGATAGTGGCGTGTTTGGGAATTCGCGTGGAGGAGCCAAGGATCTCTGATGCTGGCGTGGATTGAGTAGGATGATGATAATTGTCGGGGAAGGAGTAGCACCGTCGGAAATGGAGAGGAGAATGCGAGAGAGAGAATAGAGGTGAGTGAAAGTGAGAGTCAGTGAGAGAGGGAGAGAGTGAAAAAATGAGAAGAAGAAAGCTTCAGATGTGGGAGGGTAAGTGAGGCACGCAGTATAGGGGGTTGATTTTTTTAGGTTTACAAATAAGTCCCTACTATTTTTCAAATTTATGGTATCAACCGGTATGTGGACGGTATTTTGGATACTGGCTGGTACCAAACGAAAACTAGCAATACCGACCAGTATCTCTGGTCGATACCCAAATAGCGAATATCGTTTCGTTTCTATGGAACGATGTTCATTCCCTTGCCTAAAACATGTCCTAAAATATGCAAAAGTTAAGAAAAGTCTCTTTAATTATTATATTTTCTTTCAAATTTGCTTCCTCCTTTAAATTTTTGTAAGTTTTCTCTTAGAAAATTGACAAAAAAGATTTTGATGGTTTAAGCATTTTTAAAGTTGGACTTAATAAAAGTTCAATTAATTACATACCATTTTTTAAAAAAATACATCACAATTGTTTCGTCAACGTTAGAAATTTGACTGGTCAATATAAACTCGAAGTGTCTTCTTAAAAATTATAAATAGTTTTGTTAATTTACTGTAGCTTTTTGAATCACTTTGATAACTAATAAAAAGTTATAATCAAAATATCAAATAATATTTAATAATGGCAGTAAAATTAATTAACATGCCTTTTCACCAATTTTATTATTTAAGTTTTATATTAGTTCTTAATGTCTTATTATAAAAAAGTAGATATTTTTCTTCATTGTTTATAACTTCTTGTGTCATTGCAATATAATATTTTTAATTCAAAATTATTCTTTGTTTTTTTAGGGGAAATTCAAAATTATTCTTAAAACATAAAATTGCATTCAATTTGAACAATATATTGGACTAATGTGCATCTTTATCACACTCTCCTATTTTAGTTTAATTTAATAACATTTTACACTATCTTAACAGTTATGCAAACTAAGTAATCCAATTAAGGTTCTAAAATATAACACTTCCATCATAAATTTATAAATAAAGTAAAATTTAAAAAAACACACAAGCAAAAACAACAAAAATTCATGAATTCACATTTTAGTTAATTTTCTTAAGGAGGGAGAGCCTTGGAGCAACAGTTAAAAGTTGCTCTTTTGTGACCAGAAGGTCACAGATTCAAATAACGGAAACAACCTCTTATAAAATTACAAATGTAAGGTTACATACATCAATGACTCTCCTCAAACCTCTGCAAAGCAGGGGGATCTTGTGTACTGAATATGTTGATTGGTTAATTTTCTTAAGGATGATTTAAGTGATTGAAAAGGGCCATCTAAAATTTTGCAAGAATCACATTAATTATCTAAGAATATCTAATTAATAGAAAATTTTTAATTTGGCCATCTAAAATTTTGCAAGAATCACATTAATTATCTAAGATTATCTAATTAATAGAAAATTTTTAATGTTAAAAATTTGAACAAAAACATTTTTTGCACATCTAATTGATTACAGAAGGTGTTGCAGAATCTCTTCTGCTCTGACCTGTAGTTTGTATGGCAAATGGCAATCCACCTCACAGATAATACGTGATCGCGATATATTTGCAGATTTACTTACCAATATGGAAGCCCATCAACAAGAGAAATTAATAGCTGGACCTCCTCGTAGCAACTGATGGAAAGGGCACTTGTTATTTAAATTGAATGGTGAAAGTAAAATTGTCAGGACGTAATTATATGGTTACTAATGCTAGAATTATAACAGTAAATATTCAATCACACTACATATCTAAATACTATTATTAAAAGTTGAAATTAATAGAAACGTCTGAGATACTTTGCAGCTTTATAATTATTGCATTGATATATTTTAATTGAGTAGACCTTAACGATTCTTAAGGCCATAATCATGTCAGTCTATGTTATGTCTTGCGTATGGGCGTATCGTAATACTTGAAGTTAACTCTAACAGGGGATAAGATCTTCTGTTCCAATTAATCAGTTTTAACCTTGTTTCATTAAATCTTATCCACATATTTATGTGGGTCTACACAAATATATAGACCAGATTAAGCGGAACAAGATTGGAACACCCTACGTGGATAGGGTGCTCCAACCCGTCTAATAGGTAGTTGAGTGCGCAATCCTAATTACGCCAAGACTATTAAGTTCATATGATACATACAATTAACTATCTGACTAATTTGAGTAATTTTTTAAAATAGTAAAATAGTCTACAAATTTTATAAAATTGCAAAATAGTCATTCAATATATTATGTTATATAATTTTTAATTTTACATTAATTCCATCTTAAAAATTTATAATAATAAAAATTGAAATAACAACTATCTCTTTGTTTACATTAATATTATTTTTCACTTATTTCATATATAAATATTAACTACATTTAATATAAAAAGATTATTTAATTATTATAAAGATATAAAATTAAGAATAATATAAAGTACTTAAAATATTTCAATTCATATCATATAGTAAAGAATAATTACATTAAAACACCAAATATAAAAAATAATACAGGTCCATATATGATTTACAATAAGAGTTTGTACCAAAGAACACAATAAAATAGAAGAGAATCTTGAAACAAAAATACATACAATTAATGGTTATATATATCATATACAAGTGAAATTAAAAGAGATGAGAAAAATAAAAAAATCTAGAACTTCATTTAATGGTATATCCACTTAAATTACACAGATCTCAATTTTTATTTAACACAAAATCTTCTTCATCAAAAGGAATCTCATCATCATTCAAATTCATAATTCATTGCACTGACATGTCAATACTTTCCTATTCAATATTATCTTTCAAGTCACTCTCATCTATAAAACTTGTTCCTTAGACTTAATTCGTTAAAAGATTTATAAAGTAAAGGTAATTGGATTTATATGACTACTTGTTCTATTAAGAGTATAATATATCCCCCATCATGTACATATATTTTCGTATATAGATACACATCTCTCACTTCCACCCTCATCTTTCCTATTTTTTAATTTCAACCATTAAGGTTACTATTTATGAAACCATCATTTTTCTCTTCCTTTAGTCTTTATCACCAGCGACTCTAACCGACCAACCATATATACCAATCAACTCTTCTTCCGGCCTATCAAATCCATACATATTTTACCTAACATGACACTTGAATCGTCACAAAAATCAGAGAAAAACTCAAATCTTTAATCTGTCACCTTTTGCTAATGTTGCTGATCACAACCATTGCTATTGGACTCCCCTTAATGTCAGAAGCAAAAGTCTTATGGTCTTGTCACTAATCACTATCTATATTGCTGTTGATTGATGAAAAAGGTTATAACTCCGAATTTTTTTCTTTAATTCATTGATATTTGTTGAAAAATATGAGTTTCTTATAGTTATAAAAGTTGTTATACTTATCAAAAGTTTTCATTTAGTCAACAAATCAATGAATTCTAAGGCTAAAAAAACTAGAATATTCTAGTCGCCGGTGATACTATTTCGGTGACTTATAACTTTTTTTAAAAAAAACTTATAAATTATGATGATCATTTTTTCCTTGAGAACCATAATGAAATTCTTAAAGGTTTACAAATTAAGAACCTCAGAAGGATTGGGTGAGAATAGGATCGAGACTCGAATTTCATAATTGGACCTTCTTAACAAACCTAATGAGTCTTAGGTTGTTAATCCAGGATATATGTCTATATCCTTATGCACGTGGATATTATATGATATATACAAGTACCTACAAGCATATACATATACATTTTCAATTTAAGCAGTCGTTATGATGGTACCTATGCAAGTAATACCATAATATTTAACCATATGGATATCGGTTTAGATACCACAATATTTAACTATACGGATATGAATTTATGATGGTCCTCGCATAACCAAGTGCTTGTTTTAAAAAATCTCGTGATTGATATTTAGCTTATGTGTGGATATATTTGATTGTGATTATAGAGGAGGAATGTACCACTTGATATGTATGCATCAAGACCAAGTGTGCACTAGTTTAATTATGAGAGATCATCGTGATATAACATTCATATATGGTATAGACCGATCCTGGTTGATGCTTGGCTTCCGATTAGATCTTTATTTGACATGTATACTATCGAAGTGATTATGACTTTGGATGTATTAAGCGAGGGCTAATATGTTGGTGATGCTTGGCTCCCCACAATCCCTTTGGACTAAGAGAGTCTTAGGACTATACAAGTATAGGTGTATGGTTGGGCGGTTGGTGATTCTTATCTCCCTGCAACAATTGAAGTGTAGCATTGATAAACCCTTAGAGATTATGGTCTTATAGATATTCCTTATCTAGGATTTAATACAACACGTGATTTGTCATGCATCATATATATATATGTTTATACTAATATAAATGGTATATTGTGTGAGCATGTTATTGAGTGTTATTGGGCGATATAAACTTACTCAATGAAGTCTAACTCCCCCTCAACTCTAGTTTTTTCGGCAACAGTAACTTTAAGGGGCATTGGTTACGATATACCTGCTTCTATGTACGTGTTTCATTTATTTCCACTTATACTTGTACTTTAGCGTCCACAATGATATGATTTAGTACGTTGAATTTTTTTCCCAACGCATGTTAACATTATTATACTTCACTGTGTTTGTATTTACACGTGCACGTGTTCACTAATAGTCAAGCTTACATATGATCTGACAGCTTCTGCTTACAGGTCCCATATGCCAATCACGTGCCCTTTCAGGTCATGAAAAAGAGTCCTGGTAAATAAATAAAAACTAATTATTAAGAAGTTATAAGAATTATATTCAACTTAATAATGATAATGATACACATTTCTCAAAGTTTTAAGTTGTGCCGTATAAAGACCAAATCATTCATGCTTTTGTGTTCCAGTCTATTTCCTTTTTAGAATTGATGAATTCAAATGTTCTTCAATTTCTTTCATATCCAATTACAGTCATACATTGACTCAGAATTTGAATTGTAAATCTTTGTAGTTCTAGAATACTATTTTCAAATTGGTCCCACCAAATAACTATTAGACAACAAAAGTGACCTTACAAACAAAATAAAGTGATGATTATTTAAACAAGTAACAAAAGTGAAGAAATATATACTTGAGTTAAGTTTTTCTATTTGATGAATTGTATTAGGCATCCCAAAACCACCACATGCATTCTTGTATAAATTTATTTGTGAACTAAGATCCTGTATCATCTCTTATGCAAAAATTATTATGATAGTTAAAAATATTCCCTTATTAACTTCAGCTTTCTTTGTAAAACTTAGGCTAAAACAAATAGTAGAATTCAAAAAGACTTCAGCAGCAAACAATAGAGAGTAAAGTTACCTTTTCCATCTTTCATTGATGACTACGAGATAAGGTATATATAAAGATGACCTATTTTTCATATTAGACTTAATTGCTTCCTTAGCCCTTTCTATAATATAATAAAAATAACCTATTTTTTTCCTTCTCATTATTATCAACTAGATAAAGTACTCTCACTAAAGGCTCACAAACTCGGATGAAAATTGATATTAGGACCAAAATTTATGATCTTTATGTGTAATTCTGAAAACCTCTATTTTAGCATTAGATTTAACATGCTAAAATTAATCTAATGCTAAAATGTAACTCACTTATCACTTGTAAGAATTTATCTCAACCTCTTATTTATTATAACAAAACACTAAAGTGATAATAAATTAGTTGTAAATCTTGTAAAGGTAGGATGACATAAATTCTTATCATTAATAAAATCCTTTCTCATCAAATTTAAAACTCATGTATGATTATAGATGAACTTAGCCACTTTTCTTGCTTTTTGTACAATTTCATTAATAATAACAAAGTATCTAGCATCTTTTTTTTTAACATTAGGTTAATATAATGTGCAACACACAATGTAGCACCTCACTTTCACAAGACCCGAACCCGACATCGATGGTGATATCCGAGTCCGTGCCCGCGAAGGTAGTATGCTAGAACAATCAACCGATCACAAAACGGTATAAATATTTTTTTTTGAACAATAACATAGACAGAAGTCCATTTTCAATTTGGACCAGATAAAGATAAAAGTCGATAACACCTTGTTTTCAAGACATTACAATTCACAGTTCCTTGATTCATTAGGGCCCAATTTCATTTATAAACCCTTTTCAATTATAAATCAATCCACTTTGGGCCATTTGGGCCCACTCAAAATGCACACACAAACAATCATTTCCAAATGGCATCAATTAATATAAGTAGCAATATCCTCACTTAACAATCCCATTTACAAAGA
>JANZXV010000008.1:8184953-8195224 GCA_027576455.1 Erythroxylum roigii | reverse complement strand
AATTTAAAAGTATTTAATTTTTTGAAAATTTTATTTAATATAAAATATTTTAAAATTTTAATTTAATGGATATTTTTTAAGAATTTGTATAAACTAAGTCAAATTTATATCTCTATCTCTATCTTTTTGAGTAATTTGTCATAACTTTTAGATATAATAGTCTTTTAGCCCCTTAATTCAGCCCTAAAGGAAAACGCTCCTCATAGTAGCATTTTCAAAATCAACGGATTGAGATCAATTCGCCAACCCGATCAGCTGATTATAAACATAATTATCAACAGTTTAACATGATTAAACAGCTAAAACCTTTCAATCCGCTAAAAAATGACTGATAGGTTATTTACCAAATAAGGTTATAATCTATTAGTAAGTACAAAACTATTCTTAAAAAATAAAATTTTTAATTTTTAAAATTTTTTCATAACATGTTATAATATCCTATGAATATGTATAAATTTTAATTATGTATTGAGATAATCATTTAATCTAAAAGTAAATATAATAAGGGTAATAGTTAATGATAATAATGTCATGAAAAAATTTCAAATATATAATAACAATCAAAAGAACTTTTTTGACTTATAATCAAATGAAATCTATATATTAACCGTCAATATTAAAGAATTTTTTTTAATGGATTGTGTAATACTTCGAACATGTAATGATAATAACATACTAACAATAATAATTAACAAAACTACATCAAATTGGGTATATTAACTTAAACTTTGAAAAAATATGATTGTAACTTATGGACAAACGTAATCCTATAATTTGTGTAATACTTAAATATAGAACATGTTGTTGAGAAATCTGGTAGTTTCACGATTATAATACTTTTCCGTAGTTTGTTTTCTTAAAAACCAATATCACTTTAATTCTATAAATTGATTAATAATTACATCATATTAAAGCATGAAATTTAGTTCGTACCTTATTCCGAAACTTATTCCTTTTTCTTACCGTATTTATCGAACTGTTTTCAAAACTGGTTTATCTCAACCATTGTAGCTGCACAGGCATCCGACCTCTAACAGTACCCATAGAATAGCTTATCTCAACCATTGTAGCTGCACAGGCATCCGACCTCTAACAGTACCCATAGAATAGCTTCTTTAATTATCTAATTAAATAATTTATATCTATAGATTAAGATTGATGTCTAACAACACATCATGACCACCCAAATATTTAGGAATGCTAAAGTAGTTTTGACAAATCTTTTCTTGTATGATTTTTTGGTATAATTCAATTATTTAATCATACAATGTTCCAATTAGCCGTAGAGTATGAAATTAATATTTACTCTATTTTGAGTCCAATCATTTTAGTTCTTTGTCATTAACTATTGATTCAATTAATAATATTTGTAAATTATTTACAAAACGTCATTTCATCTTGACCAAAGTTTTTTCGAATCAATACTAATTGAGAATAATATAATAGCTTCTTTAATTATTTTAGGGTGATAAATCTTATTTTGATCACTTAATTACCTTCATATATTCATGTTACATTCAATAACTACTGACTGAATTATCTATGATTAGAATAGTTCATAAGTCATATCAAAATATAACAACCCCTATACAAGATAAATTTAGAGACCTCAAATTAAATGATCACTTATACAATCATAACAATGAGAATTTATATAGATATACAAGTAATGTTCTAAATAGGTTTCTCTTATAGGGTCAGTTTAGTTAACAGGCAGCTACACGTTTATTTATGTATATCCATATTTTAGCCTATAAGATCAACTATTTTCTTCGTAAGAAAAAACATAATGTGTACTAGTTTTTTTACGTTCTTTTAATATCTAATCTTAATAAAATAATGAATAGGAATAACTTAGGGATAATACATAAATGTATTATGAATCTCAAAATTATAATCCCACTATAATTTCACTTGCAACGTATAATTATCTCATGAATTTTATCATATATACCAAAATATATACAAGATAAATAATATCTTTAAATTATTTTATCACTAAACTACAACCAACAAATTAACTCTAGGGCATAAACCGACACATGTAACCAAGAATAACATACCAACATTTATAATTAACAAAACCTTTTCAAATATTGGGTATATTAACTTAAACTTATAAAAAATATGATAATAAATAAACTTATAAAAATATGATAATAAACTATAGATAAACATATGTGTAATACTTAGATATAGAAAATGTAATAAAAAATAACATATTGACATTTATAATTAACAAAACCATATCAAATTGGTTATATTAACTTAAACTTCTTTGGTCTCAATTCAATAACGAATAGCACAAACACTTAAGAGTCAAACAAACTCATTTTAAATCTCAATTAAGTAATGAACTATTTACGAGCATAATTTTACAACGTACAAATAGTTTTAACATTAAATTATGTACATATCATAAAAAAATGGCACTAAAATCAGGTCTTATCAACATAATTATGTTCTCAAATTTGATTTTATTACATGTAGCATAAATGATATTATTAAGTTCTCAATTTGATTTTATTACGTATCGCTTAAATGATATACCTAAAAGATAAGTAAATTGTTCAACAATTTTGAAATTTTGGTATGAAATTAAATAATACACACATTTTTTTATAAGCGATATGCTAAAAAGTTTCAAATAACTCGTCAAAAATAAAAAAAATGTGTCATATGATATAATGTTATTCACCTAACGAATTAATAAAGTCAAGCATATTAACATTCAATGAAGGCTCCATCAATTTGAGCTTAAAATCAGTGAACTTAATATTTCTTACAGGTCAATTTAAAATTTTAAACTACCAACTAGACAATTATAAAACTAGCAACATGAAAATGGATAGTAAAATAGTGTCATACGCCTCTTGCTGAAAAATTAAGGCGCAATCTCATCATGTGTCTAGCGAAAGCAAACAAATTTTGTTCATATTTTTTTGAAAAATAAGATCTTTTCAATTTTATAATATAACTGATTTATAAATATAATATAATAAAATATAAATCATAAATCATAAATATCTTTAGTAATTCTCTAGCAAAACTAATTTCTGAAATAGGTTATTGAAAATTAATTTAGCTTCACAAGTGTCCTAACTTTAATAATATCCACACATACAAGTTAGGAAGAATTTTAAAAGTGGTGTAAAGTGGGGCATGCTAAGAGCTGTAACTCCTATAAAACTTACATTTATTAATAATATGGTTTAACTTTTTAGTAATTTAATTAATTTAACTATGATTATAATTAAACTTTGATTGAAACGAAAACTAATCCTAATTAAGTACAAATTAGGTACCTTAATTAAAGTTAGTCAAACTTTACAATCAAGTTACCTATTCTCTTATTAATTTTCTTTTTCTGCCACATTACATTCTTAATATATTGGTAATAGATATAAATAATGATATTAAATTATTATTGTTATTTTTATATCTAAACTAATTAAATTATTATATAGGAACAGATAACTAATTTTTTAAAAATTCTATAATTAAATAATTTACATTCATAACTCAAGATTGATATTTATCGATATATTATGGCCATTAAAATATTAAAAATACCAAAATAGTTTGAACTAATCTTTTAGTACATAAATTTTTTATATAATTAAATTCTTTTATCATAAAATATTCCGATTATACAAAAAGTAAGAAATTGATATCTACATTATTTGAGCTTAATTATATCAATTCTCTAACATTATTATTTGATTCTTTTAATGACATTAGAAAACTATTTTTAAAATTTCATTCTAACTTAACCAATAATTTCTCAAATTAATACTTAGAAAATATTGAAATATTTTCTCTAATTATTTTAAAGTGATTAATTATACATTAATCACTTAAACTATTTCCATATAGTTCATGTCATCTTCAAATTTTAACGATTACAAGTTATCCTTAGATTTTGATAAATCTTGAAAAGTACTGAAATATATCAATTTTTATATAAAATATTTTTTTAGACGTATAAAGTTAAAGAATCACTTATGCCTAGAATGGACATTTCTGGCACAGCTTGACCTAGCAAGAAATTAACTGGTCAAGTTTCAGTTGACCGAATTTTTGACTGGACTCTAACCTACGGAAGGCTAAACTAAATTTGAAAAAGGACATTGTTTTATTTAAACCAATGTTCGTCTAACAACTTGCAACCGAGGATGATGATTAAAATAAATGGATAATGTTGAGTACTGACTACTGAGCCATGATCTCAAGGTCTGCCGTTTAGGGGCCAGGTGTTGGCTCAGGGAGCCAAGAAGCTGCCAAGTTGCAAATGAGGGTTAGTGCACAAGGACTTAAATGGTGCGTGAAGGGTATAGAGTAGGCCAGATTTGCATAACATTAGACGGTTATAAAGGAAATCTATCACCACCTGTCAACATTGTAGGTTATGAAGGAAATCTATTTGGACAAATGGCGTGTAAACATGCGACTTGGTACACCTGTCCTTTTTTGGGCAGGCCAGAGGAGCTAAGGAATATGCAACTGTAGCATTGTACGTGTCTATTTAGAAGGTTGGTCTTTTGTGTAGGCCTAATCGTGACTTTTTAAAAATAGGTAAGAATATCGTTGTATGTGTCTTTGCTGTCTCTGGTTCCTTCTTACAACTTGGGTGCTGTCTCCGGGTTTTCGGGTTGGAAAGTAACGGTTGGAGTTTTTTTTTTTTTTAGAGAAAGATGAAGGTTAGTTTCATTTAGTCTCCCAGTTTCTCTAAGCTTGATCACTAGCTTAGATTTTTTGGTTTGTTTATTCACGATGTCAAATTGCTTCGTATTCTATGTTTCTACCATCTTCCTTGTTCTTTTTCCATTTACCCACCAACGTTGTTGCTGTAAGACCACAGAAAATGATTACAAGCAATAGTACATATAAAACTACCACAAGTCTATGGTCAATTTCTGTTCACAACTTTAAAATCCCCTGAGTTTCATTATATTCTGTATTTATTAACCACATGACATGAAGTTCTTAAAGAAGAATCTCCACTAAGTTATATTCTATATCTACTTGGATACATCTAGTTATATCAAGATGATCTGAGAGTTTAAGAAAACAGAAGTCTTCTTGCCTGAATGGTGATTAAAGAGTGAAACATTTTGATGTTGTGGATTTTAGGGCTCGCCTAAAAGTTTATGGACCAACAAGGAAGTTCTATTGAAAAGTTGTGTTAGATAACCCTAGTGTAATTACAGAAGTTAATACCTTTAAATCTAGTTCTCAGCTGCAAGGTCTAATGTTTGTGTGATAAGCAGTAATATCGGAGGCTATTAAAAACTCACTCAGGCTATCTACCTGCTCACCAAACCAATGTACGTAACTGGTTGTAGGTGCATATTTGATATGGAGTTGTATAAATTCTTTTATTTGTAGGACCAAGTCTTTGTATACTAATGGTTTCAGGATGTTAAATGTATGGAAATGTAAAAGGTCCATGATACAAGGTCCCAACATTTACCATCTGATGAAGGCAAGATAATGACGAGGAAACAGAAGGCAGAAAGCAGAGGTCACGAAGGAGAGCAATTGCCCAAGAAGCCAAAGAATGAAGATAAGAATGGGCAAACGAATGGCAAATCTGAGGAAGGTAACCTTGCTAAGGAGTTTGAAGAGTGTAGCAATGCCGTCAAAGAGAATCTCAACGTTGAGGAAATGCGTAAAATATTGGAGATGAATGATCAAGACTCCTCTGGCTCTGATGGGCTTGCTATCACCAAATGGTTAGTTTATTACGTTGTCATCTACATAAATTTCTCTCGTACTGAAGTTCTCGCCAAAAGGTGTCATTTTTTTGTATGGTTTGTGTGGTAGACATTGTAAGCATGGAAATGGAAATGTTCAGGATATTCGTAAATGCATTTCACAGCCTCTGCATGAATGTTAATACACCAAGATTTGCTGTTCTCTGGGCTACAAGAGAAATGTCCAATGTGCAATAGCGACTTGGAATTTGATGGTAAACGTTATTGTTGCAAAGGGTTCTATAGTGAGTGGTCTAGTTGCACTTTCAAGACTAGAAATCCACCAAGGAAACAAGAGTCTGTCAAGCTTCCAGATTCTGTGCTGAACTCGCCCATAGGAGATGTAAACTCTGCTGTCACCATTCACTTTTTAATTCCTGATAGCACTGCATAATATGCGGAAAACTCTTAGTTCTCATACACATGTTCTTGTTCACAACGTTCCAGTTGCTGAAGAAGCGTCAGGATCCTAATAGTAGGCCTCGTCAGAATTTAGGAGCCCTAGATAGACCTTTTGCAGGGATGATCATCTCTTTATCAGGTCGTCTTTCTAGAACACATGTAAGTAACATTTGTTCGTGGATCATCCTGAAGCATGAGTTTTTGCAAGTTTCCAGTTAGATCCTGTCTGGGTCAATACCATTATGCAGCATTACTGGAAGACAATGATTGAGAGACAGAGGGGGAAAGTTTCGAACTCTGTTATTGGTAATCTATTATCTTTTATTATGGTTGTTCTTTGGATCGCTAGAATCTTTTTAACTTTTTTTGTTACCGACATTAGTGTGCAAAACTATATATAAGCTTGAATTGCCTAGTTGTTTCACCTGCTGAGCGAGATCGTGGAGGTTCGTCCAAGCATGCAGAAGCACTGTGAGTGCTAGAATTTTCTGTTAGCTTTTTAGTATTGCTGAACAACATTTGGTCGGAATGTTATTGTTTCATGTTAAGAAAAAATGCCCTCGGATCGGATACCGGTTGAATTTAATAGTCCGACAAATAATAACGAAAATAAAGAGAGAAAAATAAATGGGACATAATACAAAGATTTACGTGGTTCGATCAATGTGACCTACGTCTACGGCCGGAGGGTAAGCACTTTTACTAATATGTGGAGAATGGTATAAAGGCTGAAATAAAAGGCTCAAAAGTATATAAAAAGGATAGATGATTTCAGCAAAAAAGGAAAGAAACTGAATGTTTTAAGCTTGCAAACATCTCCTCTATTTATAGCTGATGAATGAGAGCATCCGTCCAAAATCTTCAACCAACAACCATAATTGTTGAAGAATAAACCAGCTACAATTGTTGAATGAAGAAATTGCCAACTACATGCATTGCATGCCACCAGCCAACGCCACCAACCACAGCCTTCTTATTTGACAACCAATCAATGCAACCTTCTTTGACATGTAACAAGTGCCACAATTCAAATCCTTCTTCTTTGACGTTTTCTTAACCATTATTTGTTTAACATGCAGCCACCCAATCTTGACTAAGGCGTGGGGACCAAGGCATGCTTGCAACATTTCAACATTAACTGATCAATATCCTAAGTTGCTAAACGTGTACCTTGAAGTGAGAGAGGCATACCTGTTGTGAGGGAAGCATGGCTGCTTGATAGCATTGAGAAAGAAGAACCTCAGCCCCTGGAAGCTTATGATTGCGTCTCCGATCTTGCTGTGGATGGTAAAGGAATACCATTGGATAAACAGGATCCAGTGATGATGTTAGAAGTGCCTAACTCACTCCCAAAAGCTAGCTCAAGAGGGGGAGGTTTGCACACTAACTCAAGAGGGGAAGGTTTGCACACTATTATAAATTCTTGAATGCCTTTATAGTTGTCTGATGTGGAATTCCTGACAGATGAGACTTTTGAATTGATTTCAGCAGAAGTATGGAATTGTTTTTTTAGCTAAAGTTTGACCTGCAGTCAGAAGTTCTTAGTGATTCATGACAATATAAGTGTGCCTTTGACTATTTTCATAATTTTGACTTCTTAGTGATTCATGACAATATAAGTGTGCCTTTGACTATTTTCATAATTTTATTTTTAGCTTAGATTTTACATATGATATTATCCGATTGTCCTAAATACATTATATTTTTTCTTCACGCCCTTTATATGTCTTGCCACTTGGATGGTATGCATCATGTAGTCCCATTTTTTAGTTTAACAATATTGATACCAGTAATCTCTAAGGCATGATCATCACCCATGAACACAGATCCTCTTAAGAATTGGTTTATAGTGGTCAAACCATTCTCTCTCAGGGATCATGTGCTAGGTGGCTCCCAAATCTAAAAAACATACATTATTAAAATTATTTTTTCCTTCTATTGTTGCCTCACTGTACAAGATGTTATCATTATTCGAGGTTCTCATAATATTATCTCGAGGGGTTATTGCATTTTATTTGCATTCTTCTTATTCCAACACTTATCTCTAGTGTCCCCTTTCTTTCCATAGTTGTAACATTTGATATTTTTTTGCTATTTCTTGATTTGGACCTACCATGATTTTGACTCCCACTAGAACCACCTTCTGTTGATCTCCTTCTGATGATGAATAGTGCTTCCACTTATTGGGAATTTGATAATCTATCCTCTTTATTGTCTTCATTTTCATCTTCTAGAAATTATTCTCGTTGAACTTATCTATTTCAAACCTTGTTATTATCGTTGAAGCTACTTTTTTTCACTAACTAGATCGAATCGTTGTATCAATAATGGTGCTAAAATTTAAGACGTTATGATACGAAATGTACAAAATACAAGTAAAATTAAATTGAGAAAATAAGGAAAAAATCAACATAAGTAAATTTAACTAAAGAAAGTATATGTCTAATATACTTGGCTCCCTTTTTTTCTTTACGAAAAGAATACATAAACAAAATAGAAGCTAGAACTTAAAAATAATATTATAAAGCATAAGAGACCATTCTATACATATGTAAAGTTTCAATCATGCATCTCATACATAATATATATCAAATATACGCAGTGGAAAATAAAACGGAACCTCAAAAACTAAATTTACTCATGCATATAGATATAGAAAACAAAAACATGAAATGTTAGATATTTACATATCGTTCCAACGATCTCCTTTATTGTTTAATCTTCTCCTCGTTGGGTTTTCGTAAACCACAAGGATCAACGTAGACCGTCTCTAATGAAAGTCTACACGAAGATACAAGGATAAAACCTCATTAGGAGATGGCTAGAATTCTTTATTTATGCTAACAAAGACAAAAACTCTTGTGAGAGTTAGAGAGAAAAGAGTTTGTGTGTAAGAAAGAACATTTCTTTCACTTGTCTTACACAAGATACACAAAAATGCTATCTATTTTTTTGCACGATTTGGCCTTCCATAACCCCATCACTAATGGAGAGTTATGGGAAGTTAATGGTCATGAATATCATGCATTAATGGAAGTTATGAAAAGTTAATGACCATAAATAGCATGCACTAATAGAAGTTATCATGCATTAATGGAAGTTATGGGAAGTTAATGACCATGAATAATATATATTAATGGAAGTTTGGGAAGTTAATGGCCAAATTGACAACCAACAACACTTGTTTCTAATCCATTTCATGCAACGTTTTCTACCACGATCATATCACGATACAATCCCAAAACACTTTCTCATATCTTGAATCACCATTCAAGATCATTTTACTCATCCTTCGGATCTCCTATGTATGTGACCCATTAGGTTCCTGATTATATTGACCACTTGAATTAACACTTAATTCAAGTAAGTCAAGAGCGGTATCTAGCAATACGTCATGATCCCTAATTGGCCGAAAAGTCAATGGTTTGATTGCAAACCCTTCTATACACAATGTTGCCATGTAATTCGTCCTTTCACCATCTATACCTCACTTAATTCAGAGTATGGTCAAAGTGTTGACTCCCACTAGACTGATTACGTCACATCTAGTCCAAGTGATATTAGATCTTGTCATGAGGATCTCATTACTCTATGTATCAGTGAAGACTCTCTTCATGATACATATATGCTCTGGCCAGAGACTCCCAAGTAATGACCCCGACAAGAGGCCGTGGTTATCATCTCCTTCTATCAGGAGTGGTGAATCATTTATTGGCTATTCAATTACCTCCGAATATCTCAAGCTATACCCAATCATCATCCTATAAGTAACCCCTGAAAGGCCCCATTGAATGGAGTCAAGCACAGGATCAGTATCCGAGATATCCTTGAGTACCTCAAGTCAAAGGATGCTTGCACAATTGCTATGATGATACTATTATTGACACTGGAATAGATTATCCATATGATTGTCTCATAGTAGGTCAATCTAATGTACTTACTATCCTTAGTAAGCATCCACATGTTCACTCTAAACAACTTATGTCTACAGCTTATAAGATCTACTGCTTGATCTAATCAAAGAGTATAACATATACTAGTCTATTCGGATTAATGATATCCCATCTCATTAATCCTATGATTAGGGAAAGTTTAGATACTAACATAATTACA
>JANZXV010000008.1:8160976-8174964 GCA_027576455.1 Erythroxylum roigii | reverse complement strand
GCATCAGAGAGCAGAAAAAATAGAGAGAAGTGAGGTGAGAGAAAAGAGAGATACAAAAATATTTTGTATATTTTTTGATCTAGTTTTTCCTTGTAATTCTCCAGTTTTCTCAGTAGTAAAAGTCTTCTATCCTTGTCCGTGATTTTTACCCTAATTTGGGAGTTTTACACGTAAAATATGTGCGTTCATTACTATTCCCTCAGTCCTATTTAGCTGCAAACCTGCTCTAATCCGATCAATTTTTCACAACACATTTAATATTTTATTGTATAAGAATTATAAAATTGCATTGAGCAAGAATCTCAGCTAGGAAAAGAAGTTGATATTCGAGGAAAGAACTAATGGAGAACAATAAATGATGGTAAAGATTAAAGACAAGCAATATAGAAATATTGCATAATAATTAATGCACCGCTCCTAATTCTGTATAAAATTTTTATAGTTGAACGACTTGTATAACATTGAGGAGAGCTTTGGGATAAACTTTTACAACTGTAGTAGTGTCATTGTTTTAGTTATAAGTACTTGAGTTGGGGTTTAGTTGATGATAGTAAAAATCTCAACTTTCATTGACCTTGGATTCAGGCTTAATTAATAATTCACGATTTAATTAATGTGAATCTCAACTCCAATTGAGTTACCTAACCCAAAAGTTCCTTTTGGTTTCATAAAGTTTTTCTAAATTTTTAAAGTAAATTAAATAGTGAGGTATAATTTTTTAGTTTCTTCTTTCTAAGATTCAAACTTTTTCTCTTAAATCTCGCAATCCACCAGACTCGGCTCATCACAACCTATACTCCACATCTTTAAAAAAGGTCTCAAGTACAACTTTAGTTAATTTCCTTTACATACCAAATCTAAATATAATATATTCTAACGGCAGGCAAGTTTTCTATATAACTCAATTCTAAAAATTAAAAAAAAAAAAAGCACATACGCTTGTCAATTGTCAGGGCACGCTTAAAACTTTGCTGAAAAACATTACTTAATTGAGTTGTACTCTTTTGTGTAACATGCTGACCTGAGTAGGCAACATCAGATACATTTAAAATGAAAGTCAAGTAGTTGTACATTGGTGTAATCAAAGCCCGTGTCTAAGCAATGTATGAGATGGAAATATAACTGAGCAAAAGTCCAGTACAATTGATTATCATTGAATATGGTGTTCTACACTGCAGCAGCCGCCCAATAAGTTTTGGAGGTTACTAATAGAGCTCGATCATACGGCAGCTGAGTTTGTTGCATTGTCATCCATAACAATCATTTATCCAGATGTAAGATTTGTCATCATCATAGCTAGTGGTTTGGAGTTGGACCTTTTGCAACGATAATGGCATGCTGTCTGCATAGGAAATCTACATTTCGGTTGCATTAACAGTCTCTTCATTCTGATGGTCTCATCCCTCCACTGCGCTGGATAATTTCATTTTGGAGGCCTTTTTATTCCTTCACGCTACAAATACTAATCAAGTGCGTTTACAAGTGCCTTTAGCTAGCAAAACAGTTGCCCTGAAAGAAATCAATTGCCTCCTTTTGTTGGTCAATTGTTACAAAAACTTCCATCATAATATATAAAGAAAAATGACCTCACCATATTTTACTTCCCAGTAAAAGTTGCCCAGTTCACAAAGAGAGATACCGGACTTGCAGAGCTGAGCTCATGGCACATGGTCTCGAAACAAAAACTGTCCTCGGCTCATAATTACCAATAGTCCCCACAAGAGCATAGTCCTCCTCTAAAATGGTGGAACCGGTTTGAATCTCTGACAATAATTTCTCTCCCTTCAATCTTTGAGATTAACTTAATAACAGTGTGGCAGTCTCCACAGACTCTTATGTTTTTGACTATATGGAGGGGGCATCCTTGGGGTGTGGAGATCAGTCCAAAAGCAATAGCCAGCCTCTCACTATGTTGAGAAAGAATGGCTTCTTTGTGTTCTTCATCAACATCAAATAGCACATAATTAGTATCAGGCTGATAACCAGCATCCTTCAAACGCATTCTTAGTTCTTCAAGTTTTGCATAAATTTGCGCCGACATTGGATGAGAAACATCACCAGCCAGAAATGAGTATGTCATATTTTTAACCTCAATCCAACTATAAGCAGCTTCCTTTTTCACTTTTCTTTCATCCATCATTTGTCTTACTTTGTCTCTTTCTTCCCAGTTTCCCGTGGCAGCATATATATTTGATAGCAAAACATATGCAGCTGAATCTTGTGGCTGGAGGGAAATGAGTTTCTCTGCCACCATCTTTCCCAGCTCGACATTGCGGTGAACACGAGAGGCAGCCAAGAGAGTACGCCATGCAGTTGCACTTGGGGTAAAAGGCATTCCGTTTATAATGTCTATTGCCTTTTCAAGCATTCCAGCACGGCTATATAGATCAACCATGCAAGAATAGTGCTCCACTGTTGGCTCGATGTGATGATCTTTTACCATTATATCGAAGTACTTCTGGCCTTCATCAACTAGGCCAGTATGTGTGCAGGCAGTAATGACACCAATGAATGTTACACCATCCATTTTCAGATTCTGCATCTGCAATTCCTCAAAGACGTCAAGAGCCTTGCTTCCACAGCCATGTTGTGCATATCCAGTTATCATGGAATTCCAGGAGACCAAATCCCTCTCCTCCTGCCTCCTGAAAACTTCATTGGCACTCTCAATCTCTCCTCTCTTTGCATACATTGTGACAAGAGCACTACTGACACATAAAGCATTATTAGTTCTTGATTTGATGGACCAGGCATGAAGCTGTTTCCCTTGCTTGAGAGCTGCTGTAGGGGCAGCACATGCATTTAAAACACTAGAGAAAGTGTACTCATTTGGTTGAACCCCTTCCTTTGCCATCTGGACAAATATCTTAACAGCTCCCACAGCGTCTCTTATTTGAGCATATCCACCTATCATCGCTGACCATGCCACAGTGTCCTTCTCGTCTATTCTCTTGAAAATTTCAGAAGCTTCATAAACTTTACCAAGCTTTAGGTAAGCATCTAGAAGTGCAGTTCCAACTGTAGGTGAGTTCTCATATTTACCTTTTATTACTTGTGCGTGCACTTCAAAAGGAGAAACAGCATGCTGTGCCGTAAGGATAGTAGAATAAGTAAAATCATTTGGTCTAATACCTTCGCTTTTCATTTCGCGAAATAGATTAACAGCTTGCTCTACTTTACCATTCTTCAGAAACCCACCAATCATGGCCGTCCACGACACCACATTTTGAGAATCATGCATCACAGAAAATATCTTAAGAGCATCATCCATTTCGCTGCACTTATGATAAGCTACCATTAGTGCAGTCCTAATAGTTGGATCAAATTCAAACCCACTCTTCAAAACATGGCAATGAAGCTGTTGGGCAAAGCTCAATTCTTTTATGTTAGCACATGAATTGATGATGGGTCCAAAAATCATCTTGGTGAGTTTGATACCCTCGAATCTCATACACTTAAACAAATCCAAAGCTTCCTGATAAAATCCATTATTTACATATCCGGCAACTATACTGTTCCAACTAACTGTATTCCGATCTATCATTCTGTCAAATACAGCTCTAGCAAAACCAACCATCCTCGACTTTGAGTACATGTTAATCAAAGAATTGCTAACGAAAATATTCCCTCCAAAACCATTCTTTAATGCTATTCCATGAATTTGAACGCCCTCTTCAACCAACCCTCCATTTGCCAAGGCACCAAGAACACTCGCAAATGTGAAAGGATGCGGCTTAAGCCCCTCAAATTGCATTCTCAAAAACCAATGCAATGTCTCCTCATTCAGTCCATTTTGCGCATAACCAGTGAGCAATGAAGTCCATGACACCACGTTCCTCTCTTCCATGTCCTCAAAAGCTTTGGTCCCTTCTTCAACACTCTCATTCTTTAAGTACATATCAACAAGAGAAGTACCAACACTAACATCATTCAGAATACCAGACCTTACACACAAACCATGCACTTGAGCACCGGCATTTTGATCCAACAACCAGGCACAAGCCTTCAAAACGCAGGAAAGTGTTGAGCCATCGATCACATAACCCGAAATGTGAATGCCCATAAAGAGCTTGACAACTTCATAGCTTCTGTTATCCCTAGAATAATCGAAAAGCAACTGATTATATCTTGAAAAGCTTTTCTGGGTACTTTGATCGAACAATTGGTGTGCTTCCGGAAAAGTTAAAGGCTTCCACGCTCCTGAGTTTTGGGAAATGACATGAGGTTGTGCCTGAAGTTGGTATGAACAGAAGTGGTGACAGAATTGAGCATTAGGAGTTGGGAAGATTTGTTTGAATTGGGGCTTTGTGAGGGTTTTGAAGGTCAGCCTCACAGCAAAACGCATCTTTGCTTCAGGCGAAAAGCTCCATTTCATTCCATTGTCTGTATGTTAGCGCCCGAAAACGGAATATCTGCTGGAAATATTTTTCTCTAATAATAAAGAGCTTTTCTTCTAGCAAGTTTTTGGATCATGATGAAGTTAACGTAACTTCATCCTACGTGCAAGTTCCATGAGCCGGAGCCCGTCCAACACCTGCTCGTTCCCCCTGATACGTTCACACTCACAGGTCACACCACCTTCTTATTCTGTTCCATGTGTACGACGTCGTCTCCGCTCCAAACCACTGGCTTGTTGCTTATGTTTGCTCGATGACTGAAGCTTGACACTGACCCCACAGCATCTCTACAGTTATTGCACTCACATGATCACATCTCCGAACCCCTATAATATAAATCTGCGAAATTTTTCATTCTAGGCAAAAGAAATCTGGATAAAATTTTCTCAAATAAGCAATTTGTATTGTACCGACAATTTTTTTGTAAGACCTGACAGTAAATTACTCTTAATTCTTCCATCAAAAAAAATATGTGAATACCCGATGATTTTTTTCCACCAAAATGACTTTTTCTTTTCCGTTATTGTGACGCTCCACACACTCCTATTTCATAATCATCCAAATTATTCTTAAAACATAATTTTAATTACCAAAATTCTTATTAGTTCCAAAAAGAAGGGTCTGTCGTAAAAATATTCTATATAATTGTCCCATTAAGAAATATATATACACTCAAATCACTTTATTCTATTTAATTTTTTGGCCTCAACTAAACTTTACTTGTCAAACATGTGTACGTACTGGAGTTATCGATAATATCTCTATTTCTAAAAAATTGCCGCAAGAGATAAGATGCATACTTAATAAGAGTAACTATTAATACAAAAATACCCTTCTTAGATTTAAATTTCAATTTTACCTTAATTTTCTGCATTTTCTATTTTGCCTCTAATACAATTTAATTTTTAAAAAAATTGCCTTCTTCTTCATCCTCTCCTCTTCTCTTCTCCTACCTTTTCTTCATCTTTTTCTTCCTCACTTTTCAGCCACCTTTTCTCAATTTGTATCTCTTTCTATGACTTTAATTTATTGTCTCAAATAATCACAAGATAGAATCCAATTATAACCTAGCGTAGGATGACTAAAAATCAAAATAAAAGACATAGAATTTGGTTGGGTCGGTTGGGCCGGCCTTACAAGGCCCAATTTCAGGCCCGAATGTCAACAGCCCGGATTCAGGAGATAATCTCCCATGCAAACATAGCGACTCACGTAAAGACCTAAACTTAGCGGTAACCTCAGGTATATAAGGTATTATTCCTCCTTGATTCAGGTATGAGATTACAACCCTACTTTTCTCTACTTTCAGCAACCAAAAACCTACGAAAAAGACTGACTTGAGTATTGGAGGGGCCTCCCAGGAATCGACTCCCGGCCCGCCGTTATTTGTTTTGCAGGTATTCCATAACCAGAATCGCACAGATCATGGATCTAAACAACGATGTTCAACTTCAGCAAGATCAGGCTGAACCAATAGTTTTCAGAATTTTTAGAAATTGAAAGAAACCAAAACGAGAAATAAAAATAAAAAGTTAAACGAATATATTTTTATTAAATTTACAAATTAAAACAAAAATAAAAATAAACTCAAACATTCCTTACTTTTTCTGTTCTTTTGAAATGGATGGATGGGCCTTGGTTTAAAGACAAAAGGAATTACGCAATTGAAACCATCGGTCGTATTTTCACTATTCATTGCAATTGTTTCTCTTCCTCCCATAGGCATCAAAGCTGCGAATTATACTGGTCTCATGGAAGTGGCAGCACGAAGGTTGTTGAGATTGGAAGAGTCTCATTCCGTACCCTGCTCGATAATGTTTAGATCCTTCCGTTACACCACGACTAGTTAACTCCTATAATCTTAGGGGAACTCAGACGTGGCTCAACAGCTTTGACAGTAGTGAAAAGACGCTGTTCAAGTCAAAAAGGAGGGAAGAACAGTTATAGCACGTATACATATGGAATATATGTACGCTAAACCGATATCAAAAAATAAAAGACCAAACGTTCAGACTAATAACTAATTGAAAACAAGTTCACGCACTGACACACACCGTGTGTCCGTAACTGCGTTGTGTCTTGTCCAAATTAATCCCATTGTCAGTCTGGCAGATCATTGCTTTGCATGATTTCAATGTGTGCTTCACGCACTGTTGTTGAGATTATGGTTACATATCCTATGGTCTAAGGGTGAAGGAGAAGCCAAAAGACCTACTTGTCGTCACTCGTCAGCCTCAGCCAGTAGAACGTGGGGTCCAGCTTTACCTTCAAAACGCGTGTGCTTCTGATAACACCTGCACCAAGTTCTGACATGTCAGCAGACTTTCAGTCTCTCTTTGTTGTCAGCTGAGCATACAAGCCAAATGGTGGTCTAACCTATTCCTCGCTCTTTTAGAGTTTTACGTTCATACCTGCCACAAGATACAGACACCCCTCATCTGTCAAGTAATTTTCTGACTTGGGGATCTATTGGACTCTTTGTAGTCTAACTCATTCATTTCATTCAACATTGAGTCTTTGACGCTAATTTGCTCTCATTGACCCATTTTGATCTCTGTAAAGCCAGAAAATGGAGAGCCAGCCCCAAACTTCCAAGATTGCTCGTCTAGCAGGCACCAGTAACGACTAACTTTTAAAATGCACAATTCCTCGGCCCTTCTTAATATTTTCTTATTTGGCAAGACAATTCAGAATCTATTCTTTTCACTAATTTTGCCTTTCAAATTTTCAGGGAATGGACTAGGAATTAGTTGCTGTAGCATGGAAGAGACAAACAAGTCGGTTGGAGGTTCTCGCTCACCTCCTATTGAACTGGGACTCGAGCTTGGATGCGGTGGTTTTAGTGACAGAGGGATGAGTAAGTGCAAAGAAGAATCTTATGGGTTCACCATACTTCAATGGCAGGAGCTGAATATGCAGTATGTCATTTACAAGCACATAGAATCTGGATTTCCTGTACCATACAACCTTCTGGTCCCTATATGGAAGACTGTTGCTAGCTCTCTCGGTGGCTTCTCAAACTTTTACCAAGTCTACCCCGGCTGTAAGTTCCCAAGAAATCACTCCTTCGGATGAATTTTCATAGAGTTAGGTTACTTCAATAATTCACCAGTTGCACAAATAAAAACAGAATCCGTTCTGAATTCGGTGCACCCCTAGACCGTGCATACAACATACCTATCCCCACTGCTTATTGAATTTGTATCGGCGGAGAAACGAATCATTTTGAGTGTTTTTTTTTTTTGTGTTGTAAATCATTAGAGGCTATTACAGATGTTGCGGCTTGTAGCCTTAACAGTCTTAGCATTAATTGTGGTTATTATCTTTCTATTTAACCACCATGAATATACTTGCAAATCATTAGGGTCTATTAATATTGAAATGCGGCCTCTTAATTATAATAGTAAGAATGAGCAAAATTATAATATTGAAGTTACAATTATGATGGTCAAATAAAATCTTAAATCCATGATATACAAAAGAACAAAACTATCTTAGAGTTCCTTTAAATTCCAGCTTTACGTTCATTGATAGCCAATGTTTTTGTTTGATGATGAAATTTGTAGTTACGGGTTACGAAGAGTCAAAAAAGAACAGTGAGGAATCGGAGCCAGGTAGATGCAGAAGAACAGATGGAAAAAAATGGAGGTGCAGCAGAGAGGCAGTGGCTGACCACAAGTACTGTGAGAAGCACGTGCACAGAGGTCGTCAGCGGTCAAGGAAGTTCGGGGAAGCTGCTGCTTCTCCATCGACTGCTTGCACCAAACTCTCCATCGCACTTTCAGTACCCACCACCTCTTCCTTTCACTAATTCTAATGTCCTTTCTTCCTTTGTCCCTTCAAGACTCTTCTTCCTTTGAATCTATGCTCTAATTGCTGCATAAATGAAAAACTTGAGCCCATTTGTTTTGCTACTGCACCTGCATGTATACTGCTTGTAGTTTTTGTCAGAAAATGTTTACTATGTTTTTTGACCTTTTGGTGGTGTTACCCCCTGGGAGGATTGTATTTATATTTCTATATGAATTAGAAAGTTATATAGACAAATAAATGATCGTTCCTCAATAAAAAAGAAACTTCAACTTTTTAGAAGAACACTGAGTTTTAAGACCTTAAGAGCAATATGCAAAGTAAGCCTTAAATTTTAGGACTCAAATAACTCTATTTCATAAGCAAAAACATTGGCTAAAACTCTAGTTAAAATTATAAAAGAGTCGTGGGTGAAGAACTCATGGCTAAAACTCTACTAAAATTATAAAAGAGTCATGGCTGAAAAACTCTTCAATCCTTGATAACATTCTGATGTAAATCGTCTAGATAAGTAACATCAAAGCATTACCAACCCTTTGATATATTGTTGAGCGCACAATCTTGAATTAGTACTAAATCTTTTATACTTTATTCAAAATTAATGCTTGATGAGAATATCTAAATTCTAATAAGGAAAATATGATATTTATATCACAAAATATTAAAAACAATGAAGGTTATAATTTCCTAGCACATGAATAAGTCTATCTTTTTATTAAGGAGGTGTTCGGTTCTTTTCTTTTTTTGTTTTTCATTGCTGTTTTTGTAAAAAAATGAAACAGTTTTGCAAAACTTATTTGGTTTAAGATGTTTTCATTTTTTGTTGTTAAAAATAAAAAAAAACGGCTATGATTTTTTGAAAACGTAAAAAAGATGTTTCGATGTATTTTAAAAATAGGTTTTTATATTTAACGAAAACAATTTCGCTGCGCCGACTCTACATCTTCAGCCTTTCTGCTATTTCTCAGTCACTGCGTCTTCTGTTGTCTTCTGTCTTCTTCTGTGTTTTCTACCAACTATGATTTATCCATCTTCTATCGTCTTCTGTCATCTCTTGCGTTTTCTACCATCTGTGATTTCCATATTTGTTTGCTTCTGCTTATGTGTGCTCTGTAACTCATTGCTTGACTGCTATTATTTACGTTGAAACATAAATAGGTCCATCACCTTCTCTTCCATCACCTTCACGCAAGAGAGTACATGTTATACTACAGTAACATGCACATGTTACTGTAGCATAATTAAAATTAATTCATTAAATTCATCTAACACTGTTTCGTTTCATGAGAGAGACCTTTCTTGTGTTTCTCACTAGAAAATGCTTAGAAATAGCATAACAACGTGATACTTGTCTCAAATATGCAACTTGATCACCTAGCTGAGGGATATAATGATATCACTTCTTGTGCTTTGACAAATCCTGAAATGGAAAAAGTGAATGGAAAGTTGTAGTATGAAAGTATCTTGCATGTCTTGAGTGAAGATGGAATCATTTGTTTACCTTGTCTGAAGATAAAGTAAAAAGGTTACAATTTTAAGAACGTCTTGTTCAATAGTAAGAATTAGCTCCGATGAATAAGTAGTTGTGTTCCTAGGTTTAGAGCATTGGTAACTATCTTAAAGCACCTGATATTTTAGTGGTATCATTATTCACGTTTATATTCACGTTTCTAATTGGTCAAGGTACTCCTTGAAGGCTTTGTTTCTGCAATAAAATGTTCGTTTCATTTAAGATCACCACTATTTAGAATAAGATAGTAGTTCTTAAAGCCATAGTTTTCAATTGTTGCTTAAATGGCGAAAGCTTTCAAGGATTTCCTTGAAGCCGTTTAATATATTGACATAAAGAAAAGTGGTTTATGAGATAAGAAGATTGCAATCAGTGGTTACATCAGGACTGCACTTCTGTTTTCTAGTCAGCGAGCTTTTAAGCAATGAGTGCATATGAAAAGCTTTCTATTTAACGACACATTCCACGGATCATTCAGGTCCTAGTAAACCTGACCGATTGTAGCTAGCAAGGCTACCATCGTGGTAACTTTTCAACCAGAAAAAGGTTATCATTGTGGTATCTTGTTATTAAGATTCTTTGTGTTTGAAACATGTGCAATTTCAATCTTTTATTAGAAGGGAGAACAATAATGATAGGCCCACATGGTGATGTGCGGTATTTAATAGGTGAAATAGAGGCGTTTGACATCTGTATCAATTTCGCTTGCTGACTAATGCATATTAAATTTCCTTGAAGTCATTTAATATATTGACATAAAGAGAAGTGATTTCTAACATAAGAAGATTGCGGTCAGTGGCTACATTAGGACTGCACTTCTATTTGCTAGTCAGAGAGCTTTTGAGCAATGAGTGTAGATGAAAAGCTAGCTAGTACACAAACTTACCAAATTCCTTAGCCACATATGAGCAATAAGTTATATCCCTCTAGAACTGTTATTAATCCCTAACAGAGTCACATGTATATGACAATCTAGAGACATTTAAAGAGAAAGTACTAATCCAGGTTTTCAATCGCAGTTGGTGACCACAGTTATATTATAATTTTACGGTTTCGATAAATGTTACCACCTTATAATTGATAAAGATAATTGCAATAATCAATAGTCATTCAAATATGCTTGCATTAGTTGGATTCATTACAATGCAGTTGATATACATGTATCATGAGATATATATCTCCTTTTGTTTAAATTCATGCATCATAAGATCGACGTGGGGTCAAATGGCAGGGTTGTTGGTTTGACAATTATGCATATATTATGAATTTGCTTAAATTTACATCTTTATTTTTATGCTATAAAATCAAATTTACACCTTTATTTTTGTTCAATCATTTCCTTGCACTTTATGCAATTTAGCATTTAATATGGTTGTCATATGTTCATTTTGAACCATGTTTACTATTTAATACTTTGTAGAAATTGTTATGATTTACATCACTTATATGTGGTTACACTTAATGATGGAAGGTTTGAACAATATGAACAATTCCATTGATTGTGTGGAAATAAATGAAAAAGATGGGGCATGGAATGATACTATAGAGATGTACTTAATCTCCTTAATGGTTGATGAAATGAAGAAGGGAAATCGAACGACTACTACCTTTTACAAATCTTGTTGGAAGAATATTAAGGTAGGGCTTCAAAAAAAATTCAATAAGGAGTATACTAATATTCAATTGAAGAATAAGTATAATGGATTAAAGGCTAGATTGAAGAATTTCACGAACTTATTGAAAGAAACAGGAATCGACTACAAATCCCTAACTGGTGAAGTTAATGCTACAAATGAATGTTGGGAAAATCTATTTAAGGTAAAATATTTCCTTTTTTATTAATATATCATATTATATAATATTTATTCTCATGTTCATTTTTCATCATTATAGGTTCATATAATGGCTCACAGATTCAAGAAAAAAGGATGCAAGGAATTTTCAGACTTATGTCATATTTTTGAAGATACTACTACAACTAGTGTGCGTGCACATCCATCAACTATCCATTTAATAGTACAGAAGAGGAATATGAAAATGATGTTGATGAAGATTACTCGTGTCACGAAAAAGAAGATCAAGATATAAAGGCAGAGGAAGACCTCAAGGTTCACATGAATTGTTTAACCACAGGCATTCTTCATTAAGAAATGTTATTGAAAAATGTTTTGACGTTCTAAAAGCATGATTCCCTATACTTAACAACATGTCGAGTTATGATATGAAGAAACAAAAATACATCGTTATTGCTTGTTATGTTATACAGAACTATATTAGAATGTATGGACAAAGCGACGAATTATTTGACAAATGTGCCAAAAATGAAGAACAAATTAGGCAAAGTAAAAATGAAGATGCTAGTTCTCAAGTGGAGTACAATTTCACTCCAGCACAACTTCGAGGTATGTCTTAGAAGCAAGATTAAATTGCTAGACAAATGTGGAGTGATTATATTATTTCTAACTGATTTCTGTTTCTTTTTGTAAATGATAGTACTATTATGTTTTCAAGAATTATAGTATGGTGGGCATATTTTATTAGTTAGAATGAATTAATATACTTTCTAATTTATGTAATTTTATTATATACAATTAATATGTAATTTTTAATAATATTTGATTTGCATATATTTTAGTTTTAGCTATAATGATAATTAATTAATTTAAAAATATAATGTATTATATTAGAATTATTACACATAAGAGTATAATTATGAAAAATAGAAACAGGATGATAAAACCAAACATGTTTTTGCTTTTAGTTTTTTATTACAAATCTCAACCAAAAACGTTTTTGTTTTAAATTTTTATATTACAAATCTCAACTAAACAAGTTTTCATTTTTTTAAGAAAAAAACAGAAACCAAAAACAGGAAATAGAAATAAAAAACAACAACAGAAAAATAAAAGTGGAACCAAGCGACCTCTAAGTTTGTGATTTTAGAGCCTATCTTTTATAGATTTACTAAATACTATATTAAAAGTAACATCATAAATACAAACTTATGTCAATTTTGCTTTCTTTCTTCAATTTTACAAAAGGAAATATTTAGGTGAGTTTGCATACCTCATTCAATTCCTTTTTTCTTGGTATAATAATAAGTTGATAAAGTTAGTGGGAAATTCAACCAGTTTGTACCTTTAAATTACCTGCTCTTAAAATATTTACACTGAGACTAAAGAATTAAAAAAATTGAACTATACATTTATTTGATAACATGATCAACACTTTATAAAAAAATATAATAAAAATATTTTTCATTGAATTATATACTTTTTTAATAATGAGGCAATCTTAAAATGAATATTCACACATCAGTTAATTGTCTTATTTTATTTTTACAACAAGATAACATATATATAAATTATATACATCATACTAGGTATCCAACTTATTGTTGACAAAGTTTCACAATTCTTATACTATCTTGCTAGTGTTCACTGGAAAACAATTAAGCGCATTCTTCGATATCTTCGCTTTACCCCATCCCATAGTCTTTACTTAACCAAGGGGGTGTTTGATGGATAGCTTTTCAGCTATATTCCAGCTAATTAAGGAGTATTAGTCAAACAACTAACAAACTTGTTTTGTTAATAGTTGGTTGGGCTATGTCAAACAGCTAATATACTTGTTTGGTTAATAGCTGGTTGGGTTGGCTGTTTCAACCCATCCATCCATTTTTTGAAAAGCTACTAGGGAGGAGCTTTTCATCCTATCAGCTAATATTCATCTTCTTTAAAGACAATTATACCCTCAAACTTAACTGCCTACCTAATTCCCTCGCCACTTTCTGCTACATTGCTAAGGCTACACTGCGACTTCATTATTGGACATACTAAATGTTGACAAATTTCGTAAGACAGATGTATTTTGATAAGATGGTCTAACCAGTGTGTGATGTTGTGATATTCCTGTAGAAGATCCAACTAAATTAACAAGATATTACTCCTAAACAAATACATCAGGATAGTTATAACAACAATTGTCCAGGAATAGTGTAGTATCTATATGCAAATATTTTCCTACTTATGTACACGTGGTAGTTAGATTTGTTTAACTTTAAAAAATATGTAAACTCAATTAAGTAAAATTCAATCAAATTGATTACGGTAGGAGCTTTAAGTGAACATCATAAACAAGTAAGATATTGATTCAGAAATTACCAAAGACATGAGTTATAAGACTTTTATTGATCTACAAAAAACAAGGAAATTCCACAACAATAAATCTCGAAAGGACCGAAATCGAAGTATCTCAAATTATTATTATTA
>JANZXV010000008.1:8096019-8112755 GCA_027576455.1 Erythroxylum roigii | reverse complement strand
CAACTTTGTTCCTCACGATTCTATCCACTTATTTTTCTCCCATATATTTGTGTGAATGAAATTGTATGGAACAGAGTTGACACAGGGTTACAGGTACAGAGGATTTGATCCCATTATATTTACGGATGCATATACAATAACTCAAAGTAGTCCTCGACTTTTTTTATAATAAATCTTTTCATTTTTAAAATTTATTATTTTTATTATTAATATTAATGTTACAATCTCTCTATTAATTATAAGTAAAATTATGTACTATTAAACCTCTTCACATCTTACCTGTTAGCAAGATTTGTATTGGATATTGATATTGTTGTTATTATTAATGTTATGTTGTTTATTATTTTAATTTTGAACTAATTAAAACTTATAATTTTTCGTCAATTTAAAGAAATCATTAAATACAATAAAATTTAAAATATTAATTATATGAAACTTATTACTTTATTAATTTATTAAATGATTTATTTAAAATATGCACTTATTATAATTATTTAAAAAATAAATAATGCTTGAATGAAAACAAAGACTCATTAAAAATTAAAAATATTAATTTATGAAATAGTTTATTTTAATAAAAAATAACAACTAAAAATTTAACTATTATAAAATAAAAGGTCGATTAATAATGATATATTCCTTTTCACGGTTAGGCAGATCAAACAAAGCATCCATTATCAAAAAATATTATTTAAAGAAGCTAATGAATCGTGAATAGATTATTGTAATAATTATTATATAATAAACATGAGGCTAAGATTAATGAACTGCCCCACTTGATGTAAACTATAACTCTAAAGCATTATTATTGTTGTGTGTATATATATAAGTATAATAAACATGAGGCTAAGGTTGAAGCATCTGTAACGAACCGCTCATTCGATATAAACTATGAATCTAAGGCTGCCGAAGATTACAAAGTTCCAATATTAGTGGCTTAGGGTCAATTACGTTAGGCTTTGTTTTTGGTTGGGCCGAGCTATTACGTCCAGGGTAGTTCGGCTCGACTTTTTATTTTAAAAAATAAAAAACAAAATCATTTTGTCGTCGACCGTGGGGCTATCGTCGGGTTGAGTCATGCTTTTTGGCAGTTCTAACTTAACCGGTTGACTTTGGACAGAACCGAGACTCAATTGTCAAGCCTGGTCAATAAACTAACGTTATGTCGATCTTGTAGCGTAGAAAAATTTGGGCAAATAAAATTTTAATTTTGAACAATTATAAATAAATAATAAATGATTAAATTGATTTTGATGTTAATTTGATGCAAGTTAATTAAAAAAAATAAATCTTACGATATTGGTTTAAATTTTAATAAATTATTAATTTTTTCAAAAATAATTTGATATTAAGTTTTTCGTTAATACTAACAACACGACTTATTATGTTATATTAATGTTTTTAGCATTTGATTATTAAATTTATTATTTAATAAAATAAAAATATGTTAAATAAAACAACACATTTCATATTTGACGTTATTATCTTATGTGACAGTCATGTAATAAAAACATTAATTTGATGTAACACATCATATCATCGACATTAATATAGAACTTAATGTTAGAATATTTTTATAAAATTTAAAAATTAAAACATTTTAACACCACTTTTTAAAGTTCAAATTAATATTACAAAATTGAATATAATGTGTGATTTTTTAATTAACCTTTTGATGTATATGTAATTAATTGATATGTGTAAATACCAATAACTCAAATTGTATAATTTTCACGTAAAAATTTGATTGAGGACATAAATCAAAGTGATTAATCACAAGAACTTGACGTGAATACCATCAAAACAAATTGAAGAGTGTTTCAAAAAATAAAGTGATTATTTTTTATTTAAAAAATAAATACCATTTGGATCCATGAATCGGCTATTCTCGATGAAGAACTTGACGTGAAGGTACCTGCAAAATAAAGGAAGGCACGTCGGGAGTTATGTCCCGATTAGCCCCTCCGACGCTCAAGTCAATCGTTTGGTGAAGGTGGGATTGCCGTAAAAACTAGAGAGCTAGGTTTATGATGGCGTACCTCTGTTATGGTGAAAGCATTCCTTATATATGGAGCGATATCTAGGTTTAGGTCTTTACGTAGACTTCTACCTCTGCATGGGAAGTTTTCTCATGCCAACGGGCTGCTCATGCTAACGGGCTGTGGAGAGCGTGGATCGGGCTTGGGCCTGTCATAGCCGTTGGGTACGGGGCTTGCTCTATGGAGGATGGACCGATCGGCCCATAGGTTGTCTTAACTGGGTCCGGGCCTTGCACGGCCGATCCGACCACCAACCTTCTCACTCAAATTTCATTATGTAATTTGCACTCAAATTTGATCTTAATCATTATTCCATGGTTGAATACCGATCCCGACATGATGGATGATGAACTTAAAAATTCCGGCTACTTTGTCACCGTACTAAATGATTAGCATGTGATAACGGAGGCGTATTCATAAGAAGTTGGTGAGAAAAGGACGTACTTGGTCCTACTCTTCACTATGGTATGGACCAAATTATCATAAATGCCACGCATGTTCGATTTTCGATTGCCACTGATATTTTTTGTAACGTAGATTTCACAGTACTTTGATATTGATAGATTGGTCTAAATAAGAAGTTGCATCATTGACTACATTACTTATTATTACACGATCATTAGATAGAAAAAACGAAATAATCATTATCTAGCATCTGCAAAAAGGCTGGCTTTTGATTATGAAAAGTCATGCACAATCCTGTCCACGTCGAGTCCTATATGAGACAGGTCAATATATAGTTGCTCTCACAATAAAACGTTTAACTAAGTGAATTGAAGTATTTTAACTATCACGAGTCAATAACATTACTTAGTGAGGAAATTGCGTAAACCCCGCCTATGTTTTGGATTCTCAAAGCATTATCAAGGGTGAGGTACGAACACAAAAATCTTAGTTCATTTTTTGACTATTTATACTTAAAATTTTAGTATTTCAATTGGATAAGTGGATGGGATTTTTGGAATTTCCTCATCCTGAATCATAAGAAGGATGCGAGTTCTGTGCTAGATATTTTGGAAGATTTTTTTGTAGCACATCACAATCTATGTTCTACGACCATGTGCGAAATTTAGTTTTTAGGTAAGGTATTAAATTGTTGACGATAACCCGAATTGCGGCTGTATATTGTAACTGACTTATGAATTCTTGCTTTTCTGCATTTGGTTATAAGTGAAAGTGTAGTTGCATTCTGCTCAATATACTCAAAACTGTAAGTTATTTGCAGTCCATTATTCAAAATCTAGTTTTTGAGTCAGACAACATTATTCGTAATTACTGAATGTTAAATGAATCAACACCAAACCCACTGTGTGTTTAATTAATTAACACCAAATCCACTAAAAATTATGTTAGTAATTATAGTATGCTCTGCACTTGCTACTTCGATAGATCTTGTGCATCAGAAAGTAATTACTGACTTATCATATTCAACACTGAATTAGGAATGATCACTTCCTCAATATTACTCTTTAAAAGCAAGAAAAGCCGCTTGAATCTTCTTCTTTTTTTTTTAATCTCCATCCCATTTCTTTTCTACAATAGAATAGACCTTTAATTTTCTTTTCTAATTATGGTTGCCTTTATTTGGATGTATCTAGACGCGCATACAAAAGAAATACAAATTAATAGAAATGGGAAGATAGATAAATCAATTAGAAGAAAACCACATACCATACTGAAGAACAGTAAAGAAGTAATGGAGACCCATGTCCTTACGGAGACATTTAATTGAGAAGAAGAAAAGAACTGAGCAAGTCCTACGTTACACATGTTATGCTTATAGCAAGAGATGCATTAAAACCGGAATTGGGTATGCAGGACATTGGAATCACAGACTCCTGTTACTGATTTGGTTCCCTATCAAATCATAACATTCTCGTCCAAAACTTACACTCATTCGAGATGGCCTCCAATGACTTGCCAATGCAGAAGAACCTTTCTATAACCAAATATCTACTTCCTGTATATTTAGTGGGTTCAACTCTTAGCATGGCATGTGTTATGTGTATATGCCCATGTGTTTTATATGCTAAACTACTGCAACCTGGGACGGTCATGGCTGATCTACCCAGGAATAGGACGATCTCCCCCTAGGATGGAGTAACGGTTAGTTGAATTGAAACATGAATAGTAATTAACAAGAATATACACACTATAGTGTGGTTCTCATTCATAGAATGTACCGTATAAGTAGGTAGCAGTTAACTCCTACACATGATCTAATTTTTAAGATTAAGTTATCGAGTTCAGGACATGTATAATTTTGTTCTCTCTAATAAAGACAAAATTTTATCATCCAAATTATCTAGCATAGAAAGACAAGAAATATAGCCAGAAAGGAGGCGCTTACGTTTGCTTTTTCAATTAAAATTTTAGATAATGCACATTCGTATTCATTCATTCATAAAATAAAAATAACTTTTTTTTTTTTTTTTTATAAAATGAAGAAAATAGTATTATATTGAAGAAGTATGCAACATATGCGCAGAACCACAAAAAACCTGCAACAAGGCAATCTGACACAACAAGAGATTACTCCCATGACCAAACCCCTGGCCAGAGGCTAAACGTGAATAAGACAGAGTTACAAACTTCCCAAGATTCAAGGAACTAAGACGACAGCGCACCAAAAGAAACGAAGAATAAGAGTTATACAGGGCAAAATAAAATAAGTTTACGACGATATAACACCAAAATGGTAGATAAATTATTATAGAACTTTTGGGGATGTCCATATTCCCTAGACATGAAGATGTTAAAAAGTTTATAAACGGTAAGGGTCAGCTATCCAAATAACTAGTGGACAATAGTTGACTCAAGTCCAATTTTTGTTAGTGAACTTTACACAGGGCCGGTCCTATACTTTTATGGGCCCAAGGCAAAATTAAAGAAAAAATTAAAATGAGCCCCTTTTCATGTTATGGGCCCAGGACAAAATTAATTTTTTTTAAAATGGGCCCCTTTCTCATAAATTATATTAATTTATAATTTTCTGATAATTTAATTAAATTATTATTATTTTTTTGGTAAATTTTTTAATTAATAATTAGTTTACCCTGGGCGGGTGCCCCGCTGGCCCCTGCCAGGGCCGGCCCTGGCTTTACACATATTAAAATTTAACACTTTTAAAAATCACACTTCACTTAGAAACACAATTAGCAATAAAATCTTCATCTATGTAAAGAGATGATAAATATGATGATAAAATGAAGACATGAAATCCAGAAAAGATGGTAATTAAGGAACATTCATGTTTGCAGATAGTTTACGTTGAAAGGGAGACATTTACGAATTGTTAGAAGGAAATAGCATAAGAAATGAAAATAATATGAAGAAAAAACAGGAACTAGAATAACAATCATACGACAAGTAACAAGTTTTTCCTGCGGGGGGCCGGTAATTTTACTTCATAGAAGAGTTACAATTCCAAAAAGAGAGAAGATGGAGAGGTAATGATCGAACATGCCCATAGACTTGCCTTTAAGGATAAATATCTATAGAAATATCGGGACTAATAAGTATAACAAAAATAATGTGGGAACCCAAGTGAAGGTTGATTTTCAGGGAGGGGAGTGGAAATGCTATGAATAAATAAGCGCCTTGAAGGTCACAGTGGCAGTACAAATATCTGTAGACGGTAGGTCAGGCTAGAGCAGGAGCAAAGGCAAGACCATTGATTATTTCCATTTTCATGGGATGGATTGCCGTAAATGCGATCTGACCATTGAGTTGTGTTGGTGACATCTCAATCTATGTGGGAATAGCAGAGCCCGAGAAGTGTATGAATGTTGATTTTTATATCTATGTATTTTAGCAACCTTACCTACACAATAGTAAAAAATAATACCCCCAACTTACTTGCGTGCACTCCACCCCTCTAACCAGCTATATATAATGATGCTTGTTTCTGACCCTGGCCATTTGAACCTCTTTGCTTTCCACTCATTTCAAAGTATACAGACATACATTTGTATCAGCTTCTAACAATGGAGTTTGGAAGTGGTATTCAGTTTCTTCAGGACAAGACCATTTTGGTCACCGGTGCTACTGGGTTCCTAGCAAAGAGTACGTCACATGGATTCCCAGTCTTTCTAGTAATATTTAGGGATTCACAAGCTCACAACTTCTCTTTTTCGAGTGCAGTTTTTCTGGAGAAGATACTGAGAATGCAGCCAAAAGTGAAGAAGATTTATCTTCTTTTAAGAGCTGCTGATGCTAAAGCTGCCTCCGTACGCTTTCAAAATGAGGTACGTATCTATAATGTGGCCAAACATATTAAAAGATAAGGGTAAACGAAAAATAAAGCTCAAAACCGGAACACTGCATCTTCATAGTTTCCTTCTTCTTTGCCTTTGTTCCTCCTCAAGCAAACATTAAATGGCTGAATAATACAGTCATCTTTTAAAGTTAAGTAAGTTACATCAGACTAGGACAGCCCCTGTTTAAGGAACAGTTCTTGGTACCCGAAGTAAGTATGGGTTTAACCAGAAAAAAGTGCTAAGAACTTGAAACTCCATGTCTGTGTCTAAGGAATTAAAACCTTTTCCTAAGATTTAAAACGCAAGTGATTTGGTTTAAGCTTGTGTATCATCTGCTGATTAACCTATATTCACAGGCTATTGGGAAGGACTTATTTAGACCACTAAAAGAGAGGTTAGGTGCAAATCTGAATTCCTTCATCTCTCAAAGAACTGTTCTTGTAGCTGGAGACATCTCTGTTGGTGATGATCTGGGAATTGGGGATTCAAATCTGAGGGAGAAGATGTGGAATGAATTAGATGTTGTTGTAAATTTGGCAGCCACCACCAACTTTGACGAAAGGTACGATATTAACAATGGACCACAGGCACAGCCTATTTACTTCTTCTTTTTTATTTTTTATTTTTCGGGATCTTCATTTTATGGGGAAAACATAAACTTGCAGGTATGATGTCGCACTGGGCATCAACACATTAGGCGCCAAGCATGTCTTGTGCTTTGCCAAGAAATGTTTGAAACTAAAGAGCTTCGTACACGTGTCCACAGGTACGTTACTGAATCACCTACCGTTTCTTTCTTAACTTGTTATATAACGAAATAAAAGAAATCTGGCAAAGGCACCTTATTTTATTAAAACTTATGGTATAGGGTTGGAACACCCAAGACAAATTGAAATCGCAATTCATTAAAAAAAATATAAGCTTGTGCATCTTGTTTCCTTCTTTTTCTTCAACAATTTGGATTTCCTAACCAAGCATAGTGATTGAGAGCAAATGATGGTGGTGTAATCTTCAGCTTATGTCGCCGGAGAGAAGACAGGGTTGATATTAGAGACCGCATGGCAAATGGGGGAGAGCCTTAACGGAGTCAAGGGACTAGACGTGTTTGACGAAAAGCGGCTGATTGAGGCGACATTGGCTGAACTTGAAGCTAAAGGAGCTACCGCTCAAGAGACCAAGGAGGCCATGAAGGATTTGGGCCTCGACAGGTAAGCTCTTAATTATCAATTCAAATTTTTTAGTTCAATATTATTATATTTTATTCTGTTTCATAAAATTTTAACTATTTATTTCGCAAGATCTACGCAGATTTTATGCGAGATCCACATAAATAAATAACTGAAATTTATTAGACACAATAATATTAGAAAGAAGATTTGGACTCCTTAATTACGCATAAGAAATAGAGCGAAAAAATCGTTTATGATGCTTAAAAAACTGTTGCTTCCAAAAAAAATAAATATATATATATATTAGATCAACCTAAAATCCTATATATATATACATATATATACATTCACAGCCCTAAAGCAACTACAAGGATTTTAGGTATATATATATATATATATATTCACAGCCCTAAAGCAACTACAAGGATTTTAGGTTGATCTATTATTTAGTTGATGAATTCAAGCAGCAAATAAACTCCAATCCCGAGCTATTTGAGTCCATGGTTTTAGTTTATGGAAAAGTGAAACACAAGTGTTTTAGGGTTCAGGAGTGAACTTAATAAGTTGAAACTTGAAACACTCTCCTTTTATCACTAAAGTGTTAAGTCTGAATACCGAGGGCACAAGACAGTTCACATGTGCCATTACGATGGTCAGGTATTTATTGTCCTCCTTAATGGCAAGGTACTCAATCAGTCATAAAGTTATCTTTTACAATCTATTATATATATAGGGCCGTACTATAGCAAGGTATTTAGTCATTCATAGTGATTTGTTAATGGAGTAATTAACTTGGACTTAATTTTCCAACAACTTATTTCCCATGTTTTAGTCAATTGTTAAGTTTTTCATCCCAAAATAACTCTTTTTTCCCCTAAAATTATAAATATTTATAGCATCTTCTATAAATTAAGAAAAGTGGAGTGGGCAATCTTGGACATTGAAATTGAACAGGGAAAACATCTGCTCCTGCGACATAAATTTGATACGAGTCAATATCCCTGGGTAAGTAACCCAACACGAAAAGTAATTAGACGACGGTCTCTCAAATTTCCTAGCGTATTACCAGGATTCTTGTTCTTGGAATCCTGTTCTTAATGTCATCCATGTTTGTCAGATAGAACCAGCTACTTAATATAATTAAACTTAATTAAATAAACATAGTTTAACGTTTGAATGAGTTTTTTGCATCTATATTTTAAAACTTTTGGGATTAGATTAATGGGAAATCATAGCGTGGAGCGGTGAGGCCAACTGCCCTACAGTTGAGCTATTAAATGAGAGAGGTCAAAGCTCATTTACTCATTTGCAGCTGACAGGAGTTTGCGTGAGGAATAATTAGGACACAAGTAGGTGAAGTGAACACTTCAGTTTTCTTCTCACTTCACCAACTTGTTCTTCTCCCAAAGCCCCAAACCCTCCATTTCAGCTGAAGGTGTAGATTGACTTGTCTCCTTAGTTTATATATATATATATATATAATTTTTATTTCAAATATGCATGGTATATCTTCCGCACACTAAATTTGGAGGATATCTTCTTAAAATGTTTACTCGAGGAAGGCAGAACTACATGTCAAGCTACGTAGTTCAATCTTCTGATACATTTACACATATTACACTAAGGTAAAATTTGATTGTGTTTTGCAGGATATCTTCATAAGTTAGTTAACTTAAAAGACCATGAAAAGTTTTCCTTCAAATAATTATAATTGAAACCTGATATAATTACATTGCTTATCGTACAAATGGACTACTTATGTTGATGGATTGAAAAATTCTTGACCTAAATGAACTTTTAGATAGTTGTGATAGCGCTTTAGGGAGACCAGGTTGGCCCAAATTTTATTTAATCGGTCAACGAAAATTTGAATTTAGGGGATGGATTCGTTCCGTTCTTCTTCACCCACTTTGTTTATGAAGTTACGCTTGCAGCAAAGAAAGGAGAACTGAAAAAAGATATATATCAGATTATAAATGATTGAGATTGTTGATAAATTTAGGAAGGTTTTGTGAATTAATGTAAAGAAACAAGCTTTTCAAAGATAGTGTAATGTTCATTAAAATAATTTCAGGGCGAAGTTGTATGGATGGCCAAACACATATGTATTTACAAAGGCAATGGGGGAGATGTTTGTGGGACAATTGAAGGAAGATATGCCAGTGGTCGTAATCCGTCCCACCATTGTCACCAGTACCTACAGAGAACCGTTTCCTGGTTGGGTTGAAGGAGTAAGGTACGTAACTTGGTTCTTCTGATAATTTACAGATAAATTGGAGAGTAAATTCGATCCTAAATTTGCTTGTGGCTGCAGAACAATTGATAGCTTAGCTGTCGCATACGGAAAAGGCAGACTGACATGCTTTCTCGGTGACCTTAATGCAACTGTAGATTTAGTAAGATAAACAAACTTCTTCTTCAGAATGTATTAATATTTATAACTAACAGCTGCTAATGCTTTTGCTAGAACAAACTCATGACAAATTTAAAATTGGCAGATACCAGCTGACATGGTGGTGAATTCAATGATTGTGGCCATGGTTGCTCATGCTAATCAACCATCTTATGCAATTTACCAAGTGGGGTCTTCAGTAAGAAATCCTGTCAAGTACTCTGAACTCCAAGATTTCGGATTCCGTTACTTCACCAAGAAACCATGGATCGGAAAGGATGGCAAGCCTGTCAGAGTTGGGAAGGTTAAAGTTTTGACCAACATGGCTAGCTTTCGGAGATACATGGCACTTCGCTACTTGCTATTTTTAAAGGTCTTAATTCATCATACTTGCTCAAAACTTTCCGTATGATGAGTTTCTCTAATCTTTATTCCTAATTAACTCTAATTACAGGGATTAGAATTTGCAAACACAGCCTTGTGCCATTATTTTGACGGCGTGTATAGTGATCTCAATCGTAAGATCAAACATGTCATGCGACTGGTTGACCTTTACCGGCCATACTTGTTCTTCCAAGGAGTGTAAGTATCTTCTACTTTTGAGACAGATGAGAGTAGTTAATCTTGTGGTTTGTTCTTAAGCGTGCGATGGTGTTACTGAAACGCAGATTTGATGACATGAACACCGAAAAGTTGCGGATGGCTGCTAGAGAGAATGGCCTAGAGAATGATGTGTTCTACTTTGATCCAAAGTGCATTAACTGGGATGATTACTTCATGAACATCCACATGCCTGGTGTTGTTAAACACGTTTTCAAGTGACAGTATCAACTAGTGCATGAGTCGAATTACTTCTGTCATTTGTTCAAGGCATGATCTACATCCTTTATATATGTAGCGAGCAAGCCATTTAGAAATTGAAAGAAGAAAATATGTTAAAGTTATTGGCTCATTGTTTGACCAATAAGGATTTATGACGAAAGTTGTATTGTTCCTGTTCTATTTTTGTTGGTGAAGAAGAAATTGAATTTCTTTTTTCTGCTTAAGGAACGTGACCAATAAACAATATACACCTTCAATACATGTTAACAAAGATCAGCAATTAGCATTCATATTATTTAAGTCCTATTGAAACCCTAGTCATATTATTTGTTTTTAATCTTGTGTTACGAGATGGGTGAAAGAGTTTATTTAAACACTTAATCTCCTTCCACATGCGTGCGGGGAGATGTATAACATTACTTGCTCTCACTCTTGGACAAATGTCTTCATTTTACAAGTTATCGAGTAATTGCAAAGTTATAAAACTTTTGTTAATATCCAAGCCTTGCGAAGGGGAATACTGCTAAGCTTCTGTAGTAGGAAAAAGAAAAATTCTGACTTAGTCCTTTGTTAATTATAAATCAAACTTACGTCAATTTAGCTTGATAACAAAATTTACAAATGCCATATTTATTTCTTGATATATTAAAAGTTCAATAAGTAATAATAAATTTATAGTGACGAGTTGCGAGTGACTGGCGAAACAAGAGAGGCGAGTAATTGGAGACAACGAGAGACTGGCCAGCGAGCGTGAGAAGCGTCTGGGCATTAATTTGGTGTGTGAGTGAAACACGTGTAAGTGGATTCCAGAGGAAGGTGAGAGCAAGATGAAAGAGTGGTGAGGCGTTTTGCGCTATAGTAATGTGAAGAGTACTCCACCTTAATAGAAGACTTCCTGATCTAGTAAGTAATTGGCTGCCTATCAGTAACTGTTGGTGTCTTAAACGTCTGTTAGTCAAGAAAGGCGTTATAGTAGCAGTTAGACGATAGTTTTTCTGTTAAAGGATGTCAAAATGTATAAATACAGAGTAAAGAGATTAAATGAAACACACAATTCATTCTTCTCAAATCAGTCTCAATAGCTCAATAATTCTATCTACGTATTTGTAAAATAAGAGTGGTATCATAGCATTTATTGAAGGGTTTTAAGGGATCTGTGGAGCATTTCGTCAAACAAGAAAGTGGCATAAGCCCGAAAGAAGAGTACAGATATTGCGATGGAAGGATTTCCAAGCATGCAAGCATCGTTATTCGATGGAGAGTCATACCACATTTTGGCGGTAAAAATGCAAACATACGTCGAGGGACTGGACTTGTGGGAGCCAATTGAAGAAGATTATCATATGGATCCATTAGGCGATAATGCGACGGTGAATCAGATGAAATATTAGAGGGAAAGACTTACCAGAAAAGCCAGGGCCAAGTCTTGCCTCTACTCAACAGTAAGTCCTTCGTTATTCACAAAAATTATGCATCTAAAAATTGCCAAAGAAATATGAGATTACTTGAAGGATGAGTATGAAGGAGATGAAAGAGTGAAGATCATGAAGATTATTAACCTGATGAGGGAGTTCGATAAACTCCAAATGGCAAAGGATGAGGCTGTCAAAACATATGCGGCAAAATTGCAGGATCTTGCAGACAAGATTAGACTTCATGAAAGTCGGTTTGAAGATGAAAAGATTGTACAGAAGATGCTCATTTCCCTTCCTAAAAAGTTCGAAGCAACGATCATCTCTTTGGAGAATACTAGAGACATAGCAGATTTGAAGTTGTCAAAGCTAATGAGTTTTCTGCAAGCCCAAAAGCAAAGGAGAGCTCTAAGGAATGCTGAAGTCACTGAAGGAGCACTTAAGGCAAGCCAGAAACACAATGGAGGGGGAAAGAAGAAAAGCTGGACCAAAGGAGGTGCAGAAGGCAAGAAACAAAAAAGAAAGAAAATTTAGCAACATCACCGCAGTAAAAAAAAGATCCCTGCAAGCATTGTGGTAAGTCAAATCATCCCCATTACAAGTGTTGGAGAAGGCCTGATGTTAAATGCAAGAAGCTCGGACACATTGACAGGTTCTGTAGAAGCAAGGAGCAAGAGCAGAGTTCAGGGGAAGCTCATGTTGCTGCCAAGAAAGAAGAAGAACAGCTCTTCGTAGCCTCCTGCCACAATACCACGATTTCAGCAGATAGTTGGATTGTGGATAGTGGTTGCTTAAACCACATGAAAAGTAATCTTAGCATTTTCAAGAATCTAGACAAGAATTACATCTGCAAAGTGAAGATTGGCAATGGACAATTGATCTCAACCAAGGGAAGAGGAGTTGTGGTGATTGAAAGCATGAAGGGTCCAAAGACACTTGAAGAAGTACTTTACGTACTAGATCTTGAGCAAAGCCTCCTTAGTGTTTCCCAACTTATTGAAAAAGGATATTCAGTCCTCTTCCAAGGTGGTTTCTGCACAATTACAACATCAGATGGGAAAATTTTGTTCAAGATTGTAGTCAGGATAGAAATTATGTACTGAATCTATTTGATCAGCATCAGCTAGCATTAAATGCAAGTGTCAAGGTGACAAGTCTTTGGCACAAGAGACTTGGACATCCTCACTAGAAGGGCTTGATAAAGTTGTCTGAATCAGACCTAGTTCGAGTAGTTCTAATTCTAGAAGCTGAGCAACAGGTGTGCACTTCGTGTATACAAGGAAAGAAGGTAAGACTGCCATTTAAGGACAACAAGTGGAGAGCATCCGAGCTACTTGAATTGGTCCACACTGATGTATGTGGACCTCTGTCTGTTGAATCCTTGAATGGTAGCAGATTATTTATCACCTTTATTGATGACAAATCAAGATATTGTTAGATCTACTTCCTAAAATCCAAGGCAGATGTACCTGAAGTCTTCCAGAAGTTTAAGCATATGGCAGAAAATAAGAGTGGGCAGAAGATCAAGATGCTGAGAAGTGACAATGGAACTAAGTACAAGAATAAAAAAATGGAGAAAATATGTCAAGATAGTGGAATCATTCAGCAGCTGATTGTGCCATACTCACCTCAATAGAATGGGGTAAGTGAAAGAAAGAATAGAACCAACACGGAAATGGTTAGATGTTTGCTCCAAGAAAAGTCACTACCTAAGTTCCTTTAGGCCAAGGCAGCTGCTACTTCAGTGTTCCTCCTCAACAGATTACCCACCAAGGCGTTGGAGAAAAAGACAGCATATGAAGCTTGGCACATGAGGAAACCGAATCTAAAAAATCTGAAGATCTTTGGCTCTCCTTGTTTCACCTATGTGCCACAACATAAGAGGAACAAGCTGGACATCAAGGCTACAGCAGGAGTCTTCATTGGTTACTCTGAAGTTACTAAAGGCTACATAATCTTGATTCCCAGCAAGAGGGAAGTCAAGACTAGTAGAGACGTGACCTTCCTTGAGGATGAGATATGGGATTGGTCAAAGCTGGAGGAAGACAACTCACAGGTGCAGAAAATGTTGATGCGTGGAGTTCAATTTCTTGAAACTACATTTGAAGAAGGGTCTGAGGATGGAGACAGGCCACATATGGAAGCAGAAGCTGAACAAGGAGAAGTAGAAGAAACCAACTCACATGAGAGTGAAGAGGAGGCAGAACCAGAAATGCAAACAGATGATGAACTTGATGATCAAGTGGATCACATTCCAAAAAGAGGTACAAGATTATTATCTGATATTTACCAAACTTGCAATTTAACTCTTTGTGAACTAGCAAGCTTCAAAGAAGCAAAACAAAGCAAGGAGTGGCTAGCTGCAATGGTGGAGGAAATCAAAATGATTGAAAACACCAGACTTGTGAGCTTGTGGAGAGACCAACTAACAGAAAAGTTATTGGTGTAAAGTGGGTTTACAAAACTAAAGTAGATCCGGATGGGACCTTGAACAAATTCAAAGCAAGGTTGGTTGTCAAGGGGTACTCTCAGGTGAATGGAGTGGACTACACTGGCACTTTTGCGCCAGTAGCTAGGCTGGAGACAATCCGACTGATCTTGAGTATATCTGCCGAGAAGGGGTGGCTAGTGCATCAGCTGGATGTCAAATCAGCTTTTCTGAATGGAGAGCTGAAGGAGGAGATCTATATAGACCAACCTGAGGGCTTCATTGTTGAAGGTAAAGAGGATAATGTATACAGACTTAGGAAAGTGTTGTATGGGCTAAAACAAACTCCAAGAACTTGGTATGATAAGCTAGATGCCTACCTTCAACAGATCGAATTTGCCAGAAGTGAAAATGAGCTCACCCTCTACGTGAGGAAGCAAGAGAACAGAGTCATCTACATGTGTGTTTATGTTGATGATTTGCTTCTGACCGGAAACAATGCCAAGGAAATCGAAGGAGTTAAGCTTAAATTGAAGAATTTATTTGGGATGACAGACTTGCGCATTATGACGTATTTCTTAGGAATGGAAATCTATTAACATCCGAAAGGGATTTTCATTTGCCAAAGGAAGTACATCAGAGAAGTGCTCAAGAAATTTCATATGTTGGAATGCAAACCATCAAAATCCCTAATGAATAGTAAAGAAAAATTGCAGAAGGAAGATGGAAGCAAGGCCACGAAGGAAGGGAGATACAGGAGCCTCATTGGAAACCTAATGTACATAACGTCATCAAAACCAGATATTCAGTTTCCAGTGAGCATACTTTCGAGATTCATGGCGTCACCAACAGAAATCCACATGACAGCAGCTAAGAGGTCCTAAGATATTTGAAGGGAACCTAAAATTTCAGTCTTAAATATAGACGAACAGGGAATTTGAGAATGAAAGGATACACGGTCAGTGATTGGGGAGGCTTATCCGACGACATGAAAAGCACATCTGGGTATTGTTTTAGTCTGGGTTCAGGATGTTTTTCATAAGGGGTCGAAGAAACAGAGCGTGGTTGCTCAGTCGACAGCGAAAGCAGAGTTGATTGCTGCTACTGCTACAGTGAACCAAACGGTTTGGCTAAGAAAGATGATGGAAGAGCTAGGTATCGCAGTGGAGGAGAGCACAAGAGTGTTGATTGACAACAAGGCAGCCCTAGTGATCTCTTTGAATCCTCTTTTCCACGGTAGAACAAAACATTTCAAAATGAAATGTTGCTTTCTACGAGATATCCAGAAAGGAGGAGAAGTTAAGCTCGTGTATTGCAAAACAGAGGAACAGTTAGCAGACCTATTCACTAAAGCATTGGAAGGGAGAAGGTTCGATTATTTGCGGAACAGGGTAGGTGTGCCACAAGACTCCTAAGACAGGAGGAGTGTGTTGGTGTTTTAAACGTCTGTTAGTCAAGAAAGGCGTTAGTAGCAGTTAGACAATAGTTTTTCTATTAAAGGCTGTTAATTATGTTGACAGCAAAATGTATAAATACAGAGTAAAGAGATTAAATGAAACACACAATTCATTCTTCTCAAATCAGTCTTAATAGCTCAATAATTCTATCTACGTATTCGTAAAATAAGAGTAACTTTCCTATTGGGGTAAGCTTTATGATGATAGATATAGGGAGCCCCTCAAACCATCTCGAAACTCATTCAAATGCAAGTATCTTCCCTGAATTGGAATTTCCATCCATCTGCAACTCCCTAAATGCTAGTAAAGGAAGTAGTTAGTCTCTAGCGACTACTAAGGAGGTACCTAGAACATGGAAGAGTGTAGTTTCCTCTAAGGTTCCTCCACAGAAGCCAAAGCTATTCTAGTCTACATTAGTGAATGGAGTTGTCTCCATTCATGAAGAGCTTCTGAAAACAAGGTTTTTTTTTAAAAACAAAAGACCCTCATTCCTTTAGATACATGTCTGGGCTCATTCCAAATGGGGGAACAAGGTCTAAAGAACGTGCTCCTTATCAAGGAGAACTCCTCTTCATCTTCAGATTTAGAAATAAGGACTGTTTGCTTGCAATTTTAAATATTTTAAGTGGGGGTAAAATATTTAAAGTACTCTTATATTACTGAAAAATACAAATATTTGTTTATTTGATAAACAAAAAATTACATCATTGTCTTGAACTTCTTACATATAACCTATTACAATCGTTCCCTACGAGTCC
>JANZXV010000008.1:8076549-8089425 GCA_027576455.1 Erythroxylum roigii | reverse complement strand
TAAAATTATGAATTTAAATCATTTAATTAAGATAAATAATAACTAGTAAATATAGTTAGAATTTAAAATATCTTCAAAATATGTAAATTTTAAATGAAATTCAGATTTAATAATTAAAATATATTTAAAATAGATAGTAATTTTTAAATAAACATTAATTTTTAAATAACTGATTTTGATAAACTAATTTTTATTAATAAATAGTATATAAAAATTAAATAAATTTAATTAATTATAAATAATTTATTTTTAAGTTTTATCTAATATACAATTATCATCAACAATAAAAATATAACTTTGTTGATATTAATAACTAAATAAGTTTTTGTTTTTATATAAAAGAAAAATAAAAAATAAAAACTGCAACAGAAAAATAGAAAGAAACCAAACAACCTATTAACTTCAGTTGGAATGTATAATTATTTGGAATCAAATTTATAATTGTGGATTCAATTCAAATTTTTACTAATATCAAAACTTTTTATTTGATTATCATAAAATTAGTTAAAGAATTAAAATTTAAACCATATAAAAATATATTTTCCTAAGTGTTTCATTAAGAAAATTTGAGTTGACACGTTCATCAACAAAAAAAAAAAAGATTTTAAAAAGGAAGGAAAAGTTAGTAGATTTCAAACTCTTTTAGAAGCATAAATTTCATACATTCATATAACTTTTAGATTTAGGGATAAACAAAAAAGAAAATGAAAGAAAACATACCCCTCTCTCCACATATATAGCATTCATCTTTAATTATTATTTTTAAGTTATGAGTAAAAAAATTGGAATTTTCTTATGGTTTAAATAAAATTTAAAAATTTTAATCTTTAAAACTCTTGAAAATTTTAATTATTTTTAAAAACTCTTTCTTTTAGATTTATGTTTAAAATGACAAAATACACATAAAATAAGCATTATACATGGATCAATTAAGGTTGTTGATAAGACAATTCAACTCGGCTTTTAAATTTAATTTGAATTAGTTAATAAATTATTATTTTAAATTGAATTAATTAATTGAGGTCATATTTAAAAGATTAGATGGATGTTATGTCAATAATATTTGTTTGGTTCACTTGTGATATTCATTTCATTCGATTTTCACTTTTATTCTTTCTCAAAACTAGAAGATAATCGTTTTTGAAAAATTAAAAATAAAAAAAATTATGAAAATTTTTTAAATCACATCATAATTTCCTGTCTTTTAAGTGCACATGTTAATGCTTGAATATGATAGATACAGATTCCTGCTTATTATCCAAAAGAATTAAACATTGATATGATGTTGACAAGAAAAGAAGTGTCTAAGCGTAGAGAACCACAGAGACAGGAAAATGCAGAACAATTAATTTGTCAATATCGAAGTCCTTCGACTCACCCAACAGGACGTGACACTTGTAATTGACACATTGCAAGAGTAACGCAGTAGCGTGCCCTGGCCTTTATAAAGTGACGTTTGTTTCACTTACAAGCACAGGTAGTTCGCAGAGAAAAGGAACTTAATTTCATCTATATTGTCTCTCGTTGGTACGTTCTTGCAATGGAGTTTGGGAGTGTTGTTGAGTTTCTTCAGGACAAAACCATTTTGGTCACGGGTGCAACTGGGTTCATAGCAAAGAGTACTTGCATGCTAGCTATCCCCTCTTGTTTTATTTATTTATTTTCTTTCTTTCTTTCTGTTTCTTTAATCTCGCTAATGTAAGCATATCACTACGTTAACTTCTTATTTTTCTTACACCAGTTTTTGTGGAGAAAATTTTGAGAAGTCAGCCCAAAGTGAAGAAAATTTATCTTCTTCTAAGAGCGTCGGATATTGAATCTGCTTCCCTTCGCTTTCGCACTGAGGTATATATATAAATAATTAGGCTGGCTGCATCTTCCAAGTTTTCTAAATTTGTATTCATCTTTTGTCATCAACAAAAAACTACCTAATTGAAAAAGATCCTTCCCAATTTTAAGATTATACATTGCTTATCGATGCATTCCTTCTTCTTTTTTTTAGTAACATACTTCTTGCTACGAAAAATAAAAATTCATGGTTTTAAACACCCTCCGGAAAAACTATATATACATCAATGTTGACGAAAGAAAAACATTCTTAGACACAATGAGTGTATATATTACACATTTAGTTAAATTAGACTAATATGACCTACTATACTTAGTATTAAATTTAAGAAAAACTTAAGTTTATATTTCTCAACATTTTTTTCTAAATTTTTTTGTCTTAAGTTAATGTTTGTATTTCTAGAAATTTTTTTTATTTTGGGTCATGCTAAGTTGATTATTTACATATTATTTATGATGCATATACACAAATAGAAAAGTAAATCCCTTTTTTAAAAAAATAGAAAAGTAAATCGACATTTTCAAGTGGCAAGAAAGAAAAAGGAAGAATCATAATATGTCTACATTTATTAAAATTTTCTATTATTTCGTATTAAAATTATTAATTAAATATTCGGTGAAATTTTTTATTTTCGTATCAAAATTTTCATGAACTTTTTAAAAATATTTTTGCAATTCTATCTTGACTGATCCTTTTGTCTTCATCTAATTTAATAATATACTAGTATTTAAGTAAATTGAATTAGGCTATGAATAAACAAACGTAATATGGCATTTACATCAAAAATCAAAATGATTGAAAAATATAAGTAATAAAAATGAAATTAGAAAAAATAATGCCTGGGGAAATAGAAAGAGTAAATTGGGATATAAGGTATCACAAATCAAAAACAATCACAGAAGTGCATCAATTTAGATAGAAGATGGTCTTAGAATATATCAACTTGAAAGATGGTATAGGAAAGAGAAGCGAAAAGAAAAGAAAGATAAAACGTAAATCATGCGGTTCTGCTACATTAAATTGGCTATTTAGACCTTCCAACTAATTAACCCTTCAAAAAATTTTGATTGAAGTTGTAAAGAAGCTTTCGTAATTAGCTCGTTTTGTTTATAGGTTATCGGGAAGGACCTGTTTAGACTACTGAAGGAGAGATTAGGTGCGAATCTGAACGCATTCATATCTGAGAAGACTGTTCTTGTACCTGGAGACATCTCTGTTGGAGACGACTTAGGAGTTGAGGACTCCAAGCTGAAGGAGGAGATGTGGAACGAATTAGACATTGTGGTGAATTTAGCTGCAACAACCAGCTTCGATGAAAGGTACTCGATCTTATTAACAAGGGACCACAAGCCTGTTCTTTTACTGAACTCGCACTTGCTCTTTTTCTTTTTCCTATTCTTTTTTTGTGTTCATTTCACCTCTGGGGTCTCGAATTTATGGAGAAAATAAGTATTTGCAGATATGATGTTGCACTAGGCATCAACACATTGGGAGTTAAGCATGTGCTATGCTTTGCCAAGAAATGTGTGAAACTGACGTGCTTTTTACACGTATCCACTGGTATAATATTTCAATCTTCAACTACACCACACTACCAAGTGTTTCTTAAATGTCTTCCTAGTTTAATTATAGAAGTGATACAATTTTCAGCTTATGTTGCGGGAGAGAAGTCAGGATTGATATTGGAGACTCCATACCATATGGGGGAGAGTCTTAATGGGGTCACCGGATTAGACGTATATGAAGAGAAGAGACTGGTGAAGGAAAAACTGAATCAACTCCAAGCTGAAGGAGCCACTCTTGAAGAGATTAAGGTGGCCATGGAAGATATGGGCATTGATAGGTATGATATGAAAAATAAAATTTATAAAGTCAAATTGCACTCCAACAAGTTGCACAGCTACCTCCGACATAGATATGGTTTTTTTCCCCCCCCTTTTTGAGTCCCGATCCATGAAGCCTTTCGAAACGCTAGTTATATGCTTCTTTCCGGCAGTCATGAATAGATCTCATCGTAGGCCGGGTTTAGGGTTTAAATTCTTAAATATGTCAGGTTCACCAAAACTATTTTAAATGGTTCCACCAATAATCGAGCAGCTGATAAGCTCTAATCACGAATAACTTTTAGTTGCTATAGAGATTGAAATAAATGTTGTCGGACATATTAGTCAGACTCCACCAGATCGACTTGAAGAAGACCCATGCTTCGTCGGGCGGCCTGGACCACCATGGTCAAACTAGCTTTTTTGCGTTGAATCAATTCCGATGAATAGATACCAATCCAAATTAGGCTAAAAACTTCCGAACATAAAAAGCACTAGCGTAGGAACCAGGGCTAGCTTTCAACCCAACCTCTTCTTCCATCTTTGATTTCAGGATTTATTTTATGCCTTCTTTTTTTTCACTAACCTCATACGGTTACCGCGGAATATGAAGTGATTCATTTGAACTATTAAACAAAAATTGAAGGTCCTTTAGCAAGATTAATTTAGACCTTTTTTTTTTTTACTTGTATATGTTATAGATGAAAATAAAACAGTTATCAATGGTCACAACACATAATTGTATCAGTATACGTTGAGCACAAATTTCATTAAGTTACAAGCTAATAAGGATACTCCTAACCTTTTTCCAATTAAGTTGGACGGTTATATGTGAATAATTTTAAGGGAACAAATTTAACATCTGAATCTCTTAATTGCATACAAACTTGTCAGACATTAACCTGTATACTACGTACAAATGCAGGGCAAAGGTGTACGGATGGCCGAACACATACGCATTTACAAAGGCAATGGGAGAGATGGTTGTGGGACACTTGAAGGAAGACATGTCAGTGGTCATCTTACGACCCACCATTGTCACCAGTACCTACAAAGAACCATTTCCTGGTTGGACTGAAGGTCTAAGGTATAATTGTTCAATTTCTTTTTAAACCATCCATTTTCTGGTTGGGGTAAAAGGAGGTATATACGCTCATATTCCTTTGAATAATCGCGGCAGTTTATGTTACTTGGTCTTCCAATATCATCCATTTCTTGGTCAGTGACAAAATGATGATTAGAAAACTCATGGTTTTCAAATTACTTTTCTATGCTGAACTTTGCAGAACAATTGACAGCATAGCCGTCGGCTATGGAAAAGGAAGGCTGTCATCCTTTATTGGAGATGTTAAATCAGTCATTGATTTGGTGAGACAAGCCAAGTTTTCTGCGAGAATTATGTTGAGTGTATAGCAAGAAGTGTTTGTTATTCTAAATTAATCACAATATGCAAAATGGGATGTATATGCATGCAGGTACCAGCTGATATGGTGGTGAATGCAATGATCGTCGCTATGGCTGCTCATGCTAATCGACCATCCTGTGCAATTTACCAAGTGGGATCTTCATTAAGAAATCCCCTCAACTATGCTAATCTTAGAGACATTGGGTTCATTTACTTCACCAATAAACCATGGATTGGCAAGGATGGGAAGCCTGTAAAGGTTGGAAAGTTGAAAGTTATAGGCAGCATGACTAACTTTCGAAGATACATGGCAGTTCGCTACATTCCACTTCTGAAGGTTTGTTAAGGGAATAAATTCCGTTGTACTTGATAAGTAAAACTTGCAATCTAATCACTTTTAATCTTTCAAACAGGCATTAAGATTGGCAAATACCGCTTTTTGCCATCAGTTCGAAGGCAGATATAATGATCTCAATCGAAAGATCAAGTTTGTGATGCGCTTGGTCGAACTTTACCGGCCGTACTTATTTTTCCAAGGAGTGTAAGTATCTACTTGAGAGGCACACGCATAGATAGTTGATTTTATGGTTATACGTTTTAATAGAACTGCTTTCGGAATGCAGGTTTGATGACATGAACGTCCAAAACTTGCTGGTTGCTGCTAAACAAAACTGCGTCGAGACAGATATGTTCTACTTCGATACTAAGTGCATTGACTGGGAAGATTACTTCATGAACACCCACATTCCTGGTCTTATTAAATACGTTTGCAAATGATCCATTCCAAAAGCACTTCAATATTGACTAAATAATAGTAGCATTAGCTTGAATATTGACCCTTTCTGTTGTACCATTTAGTTTCATCTATTAAACTGCAATCATATGCATAAGTCAATTAGTTAGCGGAATTTTACATGAAAGTGTATGTCAGCCTACAAAAAAAGCGCTAGTTCTTTAATGAATAAACAGTCCAGACTTTGAGTTCTCCTTGAAAAGACTCTTTTACTTTCTCTACAAATTTGTAGGCTTGATATATATCCTCGACAATGGTATGAAAGACAGATTGCATCTGAAGTAGCGTGAGCAGAAAAAAGAAAATGAGAAAAGAACAGAAGAAAATGCATTGAGGAAAGTAATAGGATAATGTGAAAGAAAAGATAATTCTACGGAAAGAAATGAGTGTGACAGTAGCATTGCTTAGTCCACTTCGATTGCCATCGTTAAAAGGGAATGCTAAACAATTTTAAGCATGAAAATGAAAACTCTTTTCAGATCATAACAGCTATGGGAATTAATAAAATTTGGAACACTAGTGACTTTAAGAAATAAGAATGATAGGAGGACATCACTCTTAATTTGATAATGAGGGCATGATCACGATCATGTTCTTCCTCAAGTAGGAGCATGAAAACCCGAGAAAAAGGTGAAGGATGAATCTTCAAATCCTTTATGGATGTAAAATTAAAGAAAGAAAGAAAGAAAGAAGAATTAGAAGTACTTCAGAAGAATCACATGCGGGAACTGTTAGATTTACTAGAAGAAGAGAGTAATTTGCCTGAAAATTGAAAGGAGTCTTTCAAACAAAATTCACCGTAATCAAGATATACCTAAAAATCGGAGCTTGATTTTGTAATGCACATTCTTTCCAACTGTTTATATGCGGTTGTGGGCATTATATTTTTATTTAGTGTTCCAACTCAAGGTCTCAATGCACCAATTTCATACTAAGGGTATGTTTGGATGTGGATGGATGGATGGAATGGAATGATCCAAATGACTCAAGCCATTGTTTGAGAGTCTATTTTGAAACAGGATAGAATGACAATTGATGGCTTTGGAAGTCATCAAAAATCCAATATTTTGTGACCTCCCAAATTGGGGAGTCAGGGATGGAATGACATGGCTTGCCTTCCAAACCCTCTCTTATTTTATTTAAACTTCCAAACAATGGAGTGACCCATTTCATTCTATTCCATTCCACTTCATTCCATTCCGTTCCATTAATTACTATTCCATTTCATTCCATCATAAACTCCCAAACTTACCCTAAGTCCAAGTTCTCAAATATAGACTCGCAAGAGGAAGACTGTGACTCAAACATAAAGGATATGAAGAAAAAGTAAAAGACAAAATAATCATCGTTATCATACTCAGTTTGAATCCCGCACCAATGCAGGGTCTGAGGAGGTTTGATAGTACGCAACTTTATCCCTACAGAGTAGAGAGGTTGTTTCTTGTAGACCCACATGCAAATGTGACAATGAAAAAAGTGATGCAAGTTAAAAGAGTAGATATGTGAAAAAAATAATATGTTAAAAGAGTGGATAAATAAAAATAAAAATAAAAGAAAATAAAAGAAAATACCTAATAAGGTGTTCAGATATGCTAATACCTGATAAGCTGCAAAGTACGACTTTTCATATCTCGAGTTGTGCTAGGGATTCTTGCTCAGTATTTATGTGAGTATGAACAATCCAACGGTATCGGATAGCCTCGAGGGACCTTTCCCCATACACTAGAGCTGAAAAGCTAAGTAGTAGGACAAAAAGACTTGTCTACGACTTGCAACTAGAAAAGACAAATTGGACACTATGGTTAGACTTCCTAAACGGTAAATACGTCGCCAGAGTTTTACAGTAAACGACTTTTAATAATTTCCATGACTGTTTTGGCGCACTTTAAAAGGATATCCTTTACTCGTATCCTAGCACGTCATAATTTTCTATTTCTGGCTAATTCCTCATTAAGGACTAACTTTGTCATATCTTTCTTTATCACTTCCTCTCATTTCTTATTTGTTGAGTTGGAGGGAGCAATATTTAGTGGGCTAAACACAAACTATAATTTTATTATAGTGCAAATTTTACAAGAAAAAATACTAGGAGTTTAACTCATAATTTTCTTCACCAACACTTACTCTAGCACTCACTCTTTCATATCTAATTCTCAGAGACACACTTCAAATGAACATACATGTCCTATTTATAATAGATATTGCCGACATAATAGATAGTTCTAATAATTTTTAATTTAATGAAACAACTAGAAATTGATTAATTCCGTATACAATTTTAGTACTTCCAGCTCGTAAAAAATGTCCAGCTAGCTTGCACCTTGCCTAAGCCGTGAACAACTTGATCTTTCTAGCTAGCATATGTGTTGGACCCCGTTTCCGAAGCCCAACATTCGGAGTTACAAAACGTGAGCAAACTTATTCTTCTATTTCAGAAAAGATTTTGGGCAACTTTCAATTGGAATTTCATCCAACACTCCACCTCGATTCATAGGCCTCCTCATACTTAATAACATCTCATCATTCACCAATAATCCTATCTTGCTTTTCCATAATATCTCACACATATATATATAACAACAACAATTCATGTTCAAGATTTATCATCTCAAGTTAATGACTTCAAACATACCTAATCTCAACTTAACATCATCCATACACAATTCATATGCCATTAACATCATAAGATAAATGTTTACAAACTTTAATGGCATTCCAAGCCATATTACATCATCAATCTCAAAATCCAAAATACAACAAAGGATACCAAATCCCATAATTCTCAACATATGTCTAAAGTCTTATTTTTTTTCATCCATCTAACTTGAAATTCAAAAATATGCAGAATCAAACAAATGTCTTGAATTTCTTTCACCCGATCTCTTTCTCATCACTTAGAGATGGGAATGAAAAGGGGGTGAGCTTACAGCTCGTGGGTAACATGTTTAAAACCAAGAAATAAGTAAAAACCATTGAAATAGTTATTTCCTTTGTAAAACTCACATTGAAATCCATGTAACACATATTTCCCAAATTCACACTTATCAAGCAATTCATAAACATCATAAATCGTGAATTCATTAAAACGTGTCACAAATCATAAACACATAAGCACATCAGAAATGGTTTGGGTAGGCCTGTAAACAGAACGTACTAACACATTCCTATATAATGGTCCTGTGTAGCCGTGAACAGAACGAACTAACATAATCCTACATAGCGGTTTTGTGTAGTCGTAAGGTAGTCCATGAAGGAGCTTCATACCACTAGCGGGCAGGTGGGAGAAGCCTTTAGGCAAGTGCACTTGACAGAACAGAACGGACCAAACCAAACCCACATAACATGTAATCATGACTTGCAAAAAGATTGCCTAAATGACAACATTTCGAAAACTTGTTTTTCATGAACATGCAATTTTTCGAAAACCATTTCATTTCGCAATTCACAATTCATCATCATTCATTTCATCATCAAAAATCACACACCAAACATGTAACAATTTCGCAAATCAATCACGAGCAATAAAAGCAACATTTATGAAGTTTTATTCTCTTGATTCAAAAGAAAACATTTATGGCCCATTACTCAAATTATAAACATGAAACCCACCTTATTTTCTTACTTAAAACTTGTTCAAAAAGCCTCTACTCTTGCTCCTTTTTGCCTCTCTTACTTTCCTTCACAATGGCAAAATTCCCAAATCAATAGGAATTCAAATTGGACAACCCATAACACATAATCACTTAAATTGATCTTAGAAAACTTAAACTCATACATTTCTTAAGCTATCTAAACCAAAACCCTTTCAAAAATCCAACAAATCAAAAATGCCCTTACCTTGATCCTTCACCAAATGAGGAGTTTCTTGGCTCATATGGAAGCTCTCATCATCCTCTTCCTTTCCCCCCTTCTTGAGCAACTTCAAAATCCCTCTTGAAAGCTTAGAAAATCAAAACCTAACTTTTTTCTTCTTTCTTCTTTCTCTCCTCTCTCCATCGAACTCTCTCTCATTTCTTCTCTCATTTCTTTGTTCTTTCCTTCTAATTTTCATGCTTGCTCTTTCCTTTAAAAGCCAAAACCCTTCTTATTACAATTATGCCATTAATGAGTGAACAATGTCCAAAATACCCTTACATGTAAGCCTTGTAACCTTAATGCTTAAGTGTTCTTCCCAAAATGTCCTCATACATTCACACTCTTGCTACTTAATTCAACTAATCCATATTTTAAAATCCTACCAACATCAACATAATAATTAACTCCAAATAAAATAATTAATCTAGCAAAACCTCAAAATTATTTAAAATCATTCTTAACTCCTTCCAAAAATCAAGACCTTTTTTTTCTAATCATACAATTGAAGGAATTTGATAGCACTTCCTTCTAGGAATTATGTTCTTCATTGTCTTATGTTTCCAATGACACCAAAATCATTCAATTTGGTTCCATAATCCAAAAGTTATACCCTAAATATTTTCGGACTATTCTTATACTAAAACATTATCCTGCGCTTGAATTCCATCAGAAAATTGATATTCTTAGAGACTGAATTAAAACTCAATTTCATCAGACCATTTGTAACCTTATCTCTCTAGATTAATCCAAATAAAGAATCATCTCATTTGGATAACTAGAACAAAAGTTATGGCCCAAACACTTTTGGACTATTACCAAACTGAGACTATACACTATATCCAACTTTACTCCAGAACTTGAGAGTCTTAAGCACCGAATTGAAATTCAATTCCTTCAGATAATTTGTAGCTTCATGTCTCTAATTTAATTAGAAACAAGAATCATCGTATTTGGAGCTCTACTGTTCAAGATATCACTAAAATACTGAAGCATGTTCAGTAAAAATATCCAACTCATACTCTTTCAACCGATCTTCCCACTTTGATTCAATCAATCTTTCCCAAATTAATCTAAAAAATCATAAATTTTTGTGGAGAGATAGAGGAATGTCTTAGGAATCCAACGCTACAAAAATCATGTCAGTCAGAGGTCGGCCAAAAAAGTTACGGCCAAAAGAGTGGAGAGAGGTCGGGTCAGAGGAGGAAAAACAAAAATCGGCCACGTCGCAAGCACGCGCTAGCCCTCGCAACGCGTCGCACTCGCGAGGCTCGCACGAGGGCCTGCCTCCTGGGATTGCTTCTTCCGACATCTCAACTTCCACAATTCATAACTTTTGACCCGAAACTCCAAAATTTGCAAATTTGGTATCAATGGAAAGCTAAAAGAAAGCTCTACAACTTCCATGAAGAACTTAAAAACAAATTTTGCCTCTATAAGAAAGCTCTACAATTTCCATGAAAAACTTAAAAACAAATTTTGCCTCTATAAGGGTCAAAATTCCAAAGCAATGAGGTTGTCCCAAAAGTTCACCCTATGCAGCAACACAACTTCAAATGATCATAACTTCCAGCCCCGATATCGAAAATTGTCATGCTTTATAGCGTTAGAAAGCTAAAATGACAAGCTACAACTTTCATGAAGAACATAAATTTCTGTCTCTATAAGGGTCAAATTTTCAAAACAAAGATGTTGTCCCAAAAGACCACCCTAAATAGCATCCAAAATTCAAATAATCATATCTCCCAACTCAGATGTCTAAAAATCTCATACTATATATATACCATTGGAAAGCTAGAAAGATAAACTACAACTTTCGTGAAGGCCATTTTATCAAAATCGCTTTAGATCAGTACAGAAAAATCACCAAAGTTTTGGATCAAAAATCCAACTCTCCACTACTATTCATTCTCAAAATTTCCAGACCTCCAATTTTCAAAAACTAACATTTCAAACTTTTTATTTCTAGTTTTTTTTCTACTCCATTTCAATAAACTCATTCACCATAATTTCATACTACTCCAAAATATGTAAGTTTAGTCAAAAATCATTAAAAACTAAGAATTCATAATCAACCTATTCATGCTATATTACTTTTCTGCATTTTCAACTTTCATGCTCAATCACCAGGCTTCCTCTCAACTTCCATTTAAACTCAATATGATCCATAAACAAATTAGTGTCCGTGATTGATCGTGAACATTAATAACAGAACTTACACACATATGCCCACTCATCATCAACTTACTACATTCACTACCTAAATCTTGTATAACATTTCAAATTCAAGAATTCTCCTTTTTCTTTACTCACAACTAATCACTAACAATTTCTCATTAAAATTAATATTCGAGGTCCAACATGCATGGTGAACACAGTAATATGGGCTTTATGTAATAACTTCTTTGTTAAGTCTTACTATCGGTACACATAGTCTACTTTCGAAGTACAAACTTTCATTATCTTTCATTACAAAATTAGTTTGTTTCCCTTTTTGTACCGCTTATACAATTTGTTGCAACTTGGCATCATATTTTAGTGCACGTACTATCATCTATCTCAAGTCAAGACTCGATTTTAACTAGGCTATCAAAGCTCCTTCTGGTGCAAATATCCATCTACTATGCTCTAATGACAGAGTTGAAATAGACTTCCTACTCAAAGCATCTGCTACCATATTAGCTTTCCTTGAATCGTACCCAACTATGCAATCATAGTTTTTTAACAATTCTAACAACGTTGTTGCCCTAAATTAAGCTCCTTCTGTATAAGCAGGTTGTTGGACCCCGATCTTTAAGTGGAATTTAGAAATATTACATGAAATTGAATGAGTGTTTTGGTATAAGTATTATGTATTAGATGAAATTATGTTTTAAGGAAATTATAAGAAAAGAATTATGAGTTTCGATGTATTTGAAAATTGTGGAGATTTGTATGATTTATGAAAATTTAAGTGAATGAATTGATTGAAAAGTTAGTAGAAAATCAAGAAATAAAAAGAAAAGTGGGAGAAATTAAAGAATTAAGAAAGTTGACTTTTAAAATTAGAAAAGTTTGACTTGAGAGTTGACCTTTTTATTTAAGCCAAATTTGAGGAAATGATCTTCTTGAAACTTGTAGCTCCTGTCAAGAGCTTTCTGTAGCCATAAAGTTT
>JANZXV010000008.1:8064286-8076449 GCA_027576455.1 Erythroxylum roigii | reverse complement strand
AAAACTGAATGTTTCGTCATAATCCAGTCCATATTGCTGTGAGAAATCTCGAGCAACAAGTCGAGCTTTATATCTCTCAATTGACCCATCTGGGCGAGTCTTTAGCTTATAAACGCATTTGCAAGATATGGGTTTTACATCCTTGGGATTAGGCACCAAATCCCAAGTTTGATTCTGCATAAGTGCCTGGATCTCGTCTTCTATTGCCTTCTGCCAATTATCATTTTGAGATGCCTCCTCAAAAGACTTTGTTTTTTGAACACGATATTCTTCAATTAATGCTGCATTCACATATCTTGGATTTGGTTTTCTTTGTCTACTCGATTGTCGCAGTTGTTTTTCTGTTGATACTTCTTCCTGTATATGCTCCTCTTCTAAACTTGAGTAATGCACACCTATTTTCCAAGGACTTTCTTTCTCTTTCTCTTTTGTTGGGTCAAGTTCTTCTTTAGAACTTAATTCTTCTTCTGTAGACTCACCAAACTTTTCCCGAAGCTTCTCCTCAATTTCTTTAGAGTCAAGCAATTTTATTTGCTGTGGAGACCACCATGATGATGCTTCATCAAAGACAACATTTCTAGAAACATAGGATCGATTGGTTGTAGGATCGCAACACCTCCATCCTTTCCTTTTGCTGTCATAGCCGACAAATATGCATCTAATTGCCTTCTTGTCGAATTTGCTACAAAGATGGTCTGGTATAAACACATAACATACACAACCAAATACACGAAAGTGACTCACAGTGGGTTTCAGGTGCTATAGCTTTTGAAATGGAGAAATCGATTCAAGCCTTGATAGAGGTAGCCGGTTGATTACATGAGCAGCTGTCTTTATGCACTCTGCCCATAATCGACCAGGAACATTCTTAGCATGTATCATGCTTCTGCAGGTTTTTGCAAGATGTCAATTCTTTCTTTCTACTATGCCATTTTGCTGAAGAGTTCCAGAGCAAGTTAGTTGTCTACGTATCTTGTGCTTTCGTAAAAGCTCAGAGAATTCTTCTAAAGTATATTCTCCTCCATTATCTATACGTAAGCCTCGTACTTTCTTACCAATCTCATTTTCAACTTCTTTTTTGAACTCCACAAATTTTGCCAAAACTTCTGATTTTTCCTTTATGAAGTATATCCAAACATATCTTAAGTAATCATTGATAAATGTCACCATATAGCGATTCCCACTGATTGATGGCTGCTTCACTGGTCTAAATACATCTGAATGAACAAGCTCTAATGGTTCTTTAGCCTTGAACTTCGATTCCTCATATGGTAGCTGATGTGCTTTACCATATTAGCAACTGCACAAATAACATCATCTCGAACTTATGGAAGTCCTTTCATCATTGACTTTGTTATCATCTCCTTTAATTTGTGATAACCGACATGTGCTAACCGCTCATGCCATAGATCTATTGTATCAATTTTTTGCATCTTGTTCACGTACGCGGACTCAGCGAACATCATATAGATGGAGTCAAGCTTTTCCCCTTCCATAAATGGTGTGCCGATAATCTTCAGCTTTCAATATACCTTGACATCATTTGGACCAAACATCACAAAATTGCCTGGGGTAGTTAATTATGGTATGGACAAGAGATTTTTCTTTATTCCTGGCACATGATATACACCTTTCAGCTGGACTTCTTTTGATCCATGCTTCAAATTAAATTTAGTTTCACCAATATGGGTGATTGGCAATCTGGCATTATTTGTTGTCACTACCATTCGTTGCCCTTTGTACTCTAACATATTCTGCATCTTTTGTTTGTCTCTAGTCATATGGTTGGAGCAGCCAAAATCAAAGATCCAATTTTTATCATAATCAACTGCAGTCAGTTTACTTGCTATTGACACATCTACATCTTGTGCTATCAGGCTAGTAACAATATTTTCTATTTTAGAAATATCATCCCCTTCTTCTGCAGTTGATTCCGCTGCTTCAGTTGGATATCCTGTATCAACTATAAATGCAAGTGATGCTTGCACATCCCACTCAGTTTCGCTATTGTCCCCATCCTTCGACTTGCTCCAAGTTGCTGCATTTCCTTTTATTAATTTCTTCTTTGACCATCAGTCTCTTGCATAGTGTCCTTTCTTGCCACAGTTGTAGCATTCATCATTTTGGTGTTGATTATTACGCCGACATCTTTGATTCCAATGTTGTTGAGCTTCCCCAGAACTCGAGCCTCCGTTCTTCCATCTCTTTGGTATGCTTCTATTTTCTTCACTTCGTGCCTTTTTAGTATTCCAATCTCGTGGCCATCCTCTTACTTTATTACTGAAAAGTGCAGTCTCATCTTCATGCTTTAGAGAAACTCCAGCCATTTGTTTGGCTAGAGTTTCCTGGTTGGATAATAAATTCTTCGGGTCTTCTATGGAGGGCTGAACTGGCCAACCTTGAACTACTGTGATGAAGCCCCTATATTCAGGCTTCAATCCATGGATGGTAATTCTTCTCATCCGGTCATCACCAATTTTGGATTGTTGATCCAATTCTGAAATTTCATGGCATAACGACTTTACTTTTGTAAAGTACTGGTTGATTGTCATATCACGCTGTTAGATAGACATCAATTCATTTTCCAATATTTGAAGTCGCATATCATTTTTCCTTGAAAAACGAGTAGCAAGTATATCCTATGCTTCTTTGGGTGTTGCGGCACACTTGATGTGCTCCAGCATCTCCTCCTCAACTGATGCTTTGATGGCAAACAATGCTTTCCCTACTTTGACATTCCACTTCTTGAGTGCATCAACCTGGTCCTCTGGTTGTGGTGTGGCTTAACTTACACCAACTATATCCCACAAGTCTTGACCTTATAGGTATGACTCCATACATGTTTGCCACGAGCTATAATTTTGATTGTTGAGCTTTCTAATGCTCCCAACGTTGTTTAAATCCACCATGACGTTGGTATAGCCTCCTTCATGTGAGTGATCTCATTTATTGATCCTCGATTAACACCACACAATCCTTGATTGCGAATGAGCAAAGAATTTGCTCTTAGAATCCAAACCTCGATCGGATAACTTGACGATGGTCTCTAACCACCTGCTCTGATACTACTTATTGAGTTGGAGGGAGCAATATTTAGTGGGCTAAACACAAACAATAATTTTATTATCGTGCAAATTTGACAAGAGTATTATAAAAAATATAAGGATACTAACTCATAATTTTCTTCACCAACACCTACTCTAGCACTCACTCTTTCATATCTAATTCTCGAAGACATACGCTTCAAATGAACATACATGTCCTATTTATAATAACTATTGCCGACATAATAGATAGTTCTAGTAATTTTTAATTTAATGAAATAGTTAGCAAGTTACCAATTCCGTATACAAGTTTAGTCCTTCCAGCTTGTCAAAAATGTCCAGTTAGCTTGCACCTTGCCTAAGCCATTAACAACTTGATCTTTCTAGCTAGCATATGAGTTTCCAGTTGGCTCCATTTTACAACTAGCATTTAATCACAATTTTGACTTTGACCATTAAACCTTTTAGTTAAGTTGGTAGTTCTTACACCTTCCAGTCAAATTGTCTATCTTTGCACTTAAGTATTTCCAATTTGTAAGTTCCAATCTGGTGAAGTCTCTAGGATACCACGTAATCGGTATTGTAGATTAAAAAATCAACCATAAACTTCCACCTGTTTGTAAGAATCTGGGATAAACAACAGACATAAGGGATGAGACATTTTGGCTTAACAATACCCCTCTTTACTGGGACCTTGACAAGGTCCAAATGCATGAATCCATCTCATTACTGCTTTGTATTTTTCCAAGTTACATCATCTGTAGGAGGACATTTTTATTTGACCAAGCTTTCTTCGACAAATCGAACTCCGTTCTCAACCCACCGAGGATCCAAAATGGTCTCATAGTCGAGGATAAGTTTATCATCAATAATAGGTGGCAAGTCAACAATAGAATCAATTGTCTCATTATATTTTTAGCAGTAATAAGGAGAAGAATGGATGCACGCAAAACTCCTCCGGTAGATGGAGTTTAAAGTGTTAGATTAATTTAATAATTATAGAATGTGACCATATTATTTTATTTGATTCTAATATGAAATTAGCTCAAAATGCTGGTTATTGAGCTTCTAAAGAAAATTAGAATCAATAGTATTCATTAATAAAACCCTTCCTTCTCTTTTCAATTAAAAAATACATGTTAACAAATATAAATAAAAAAAAGTTGATACGTTTTTACACTATTGAAAAGAACGAATAAAGAAGGAAGGTAAAAGTAGATAAAACTTCTGTTTAAAGAAAGTATTTGTGATTAAGAAGAGATTACAAATATTGAGCATGAATTAAGGTTAATATTTTTTTAAATATTTATAACATGATTAGAGTTTGAAAGTATTGAATTGATTGTGCCATAAATCATCTTAATAAATTCTATACTTAAATTATTGTCAAAAATATTATAATATAAATTTATACCTGTTATCAAAACTTTTCTACCACATTTTGATTTGCGTTAAAGTTAATGATGGATTCTACTTCGTATCTCGTGGAGCGAGAGGAAGAGTTATAAATTATTTTCCTGTTGTATGGTGGGCTTTTAAGGTGCCCCTGCTTCTTGATCTCTCCGTTAGAAGAAAGTAGCAGTGGGTATACAATCACAAATTATACGAAATGGAGTGGTAATAAAGATACAATGTCCAGTGAATAGGATATGCATAGGTGTAACTGTGCTTTTGGGTATCTGTGCGCCTGGGAACTTGTAATTTTCGATAAACCAAAGATGAAAAGCAAAAGAATGAATGGATTTCTAAAGCATGCAGAATTCTCGTACTTTAACAAGTAATGTTCCATAAGGCTGTATACATGCTATGTGAAAAGAATAATAATTACTTAAGTTGTTTACGTGCTTTCTGCTTTCTAGCAGCCACCAACACCGCAGGAGCATCTACATTTTGTTGCTCCATCTTCGTTTGGAAGTGGACCGAGAACCGCTGAACCTGGGAGATCTCGCCCTGGGACATTCACTCAGCTAGTTTGTCGCTCCATCATCACACCTAGGGGGTAACTTTGGAGAGGTGGGTTGAAATTGAGAGATTGGGCTCGATTTTTGAGATTTAATATAGAAGAGGTAGAGGCGTGTGTCGGGAGGGAGAAGAGGTAAGATGCTTCTGTCCTATGAGAGGTAGGTTTTACGTAAAGGAAAGTCGTCCCTTCCCTTTGCACTTTAACTGTTTGATAAAATGCCACATCTGAACCAGACATAATAGAATAAGGATTTTCCCCCCCTCCCAACCACCCAGCAGATTATCCCATTGCTCCAGAATGTAGGAAAGCAGTCATGGAGCCAAGTTGTTGGGGAACAGAGACCTTCGGTAAGCTACAGTATATAGCTGGAAACAAAGATGGTCCTGTCACCCCTTCTGTAGAAGTTTTGCTGCAGGGAGCAGCTAAATGGCAAACTTCATTAGTCGGATACTTCCTCGAGAAAAGATTGGCATATCTAAATATGCAAAATTGGGCTGATATCAATTAGAAGAAATGAGGTTTTCAATCAACGTTAATAACTGAAGATGAGCTATTCATTTTTCGATTCTTATAAGAGGAAATGGCTGCCAAGTCATAGATATGGGACCTTGGCACATTCAAGGTAAGCCAATTTTCGTAAAGAAGTAGAGAATGAGATTCAAACTTGACAGAAGCAAAATTAAGACAGTTCCTATTTGGATCAATTTGCACAAAATTCCACTTGAATACTGGTCATCTGAAGGATTAAGCTACTTAGCTATTTACTTAAGTGTTCCTCTTGCTATGGACGAAAATACCGCAAATATCAAAAGAGTTGGCTATGCAAGGTGTGTATTGAAGTGGAACATAAGAAAATATTGCATGAATGCATTCCTCTCATTAAGTATAACTGTAGTGAAGAATTAGAGGAGGATAAAATCCTGATGTCTTATCCTTGGAAGCTGTAAAGGAAAGAGGGAACCAAAGTTTGGGTCCTTATGATGAATAAGAATGAGGAGGGTAATGAAAGAAATGTGAAACCAGGCATACTAGAAAAACCAATAGCTGGGCATGATATTGTTGTAGAGGACAAGAAGGAAAAAAACGTGAAGAATCCAAATGATACAATTGAAGTATGTGAAAGTGAAGAAATTAAAGAGGTGGCAGGTTCAGTTGATATAGGGGATTCTGGTGTTGTTATTTTGAATGTAGTTGGGAAAAACAATGAAGAGAAAGTGCAGATTGTTGAATTTGTTGTACGTGTAATTGGAGAAATGCAGGCGGAAGCAATTTCTATTTCTACAAAACCAAGTGCTAGATATGAGGAGTGGAGAAAATGGAAAAGAACAAGCATCAATTTAATGATAATGATAATCAACTAGTTGGGTTGAGGACTAAATAAGTTGTCACACATATTTCCTAGGGAAAGACAACTCTTAACAATTCCAGTGCAAACTATGTAGAGAATCTAGATAATGGTGCGAATGATTTCACCTCCTAATATTTGGAGCATTGTTAGATGGATTGGGACAACATGCTGACTCCAATTGCAATTGTTAAGCAAATGGAGTATCAAAAAATAGGGGATATTGAACAAGCTGAGGAAGGTGATACCCCACTAGCTGTAGACCATGTCCCAGACATCCCTGGCGATTTTTATGTGCAATCCAAATATGTGAAAAGGAAATCTGCTAGGAAGAGAAGGCAAAATCCCAAATGTCAGAAATGGTGAATGAGCTTTCCCATGAAGATGAAAGTTCAGTGGTACTTACAATTATTTCTTGTTGTTGTTTATTATGCAGATAGTCAATACTATCTTTCTTAGGAATTTTTTGTTCTTGGGTCATATTACAATATGATGGTAGGCTTAAAGCTTTGAACTTATTGTAACGTTGATTAAGTTTAAACTATAATTTAAATTCTTTTCTTTTTTCAAAAAAAACAAAAGTTTAAAGAATAGTTTTCGTGGTACCACCATTAAAGGCTTTGAATTAGTTGCTTACTACATGAATTCTGGAAAACAAAAGAGTTAAAAGAAAAGGTTTTATGGGGCCCACCATATAGAGACTTTTGGTTATATTGTTGTAAAGCATAATATTTTTGGGGTTGAAATGTATGGAAACTGTGACTTCTTTGTTGAAAAGTCAAAAAGGCAAAATATATATGTTAACATATGGAGTCAATTACATTTTAGTCTTTGGTATAGTTTTGACTTTACAACATCATCTTTCAAACATTATAGTTAAATTCCAAAATTTATGTACACTTAATTAAATGTTCATTGTATAGAAAGCTTGTTAGTCACCAAAGTGACCTTTCTTGAAAAGATGTTTAGACATTTAATTATGAATTCTTTCTATTGTTCATGCTATATGATGCTAATAAATGACCTAAAAGATGAACTGAACAATTGAGATTATTAATTATAATGCTAGGCAATCACCCAAAGATGCATCATTGCTTATAATTAATAATATTAAAGAGATTTATCGACATACTTGGTGAATATGTTTGTATATCTAAAGATAACATGCATACTAACTTGAGTATGATTGACCGTCTATTAAAGTGTGCGTAAATATTTTTTTGGCATCATAATGGATTAAGGATGTATATTTAATTATCACCCAAAGGTGAACTTAAATATATGTATTAAAGTTTATTATTATCTGAATCCATTAATTGTACTCAAAGCATTAATGTGTGAGTTTATTTTTATGTTTGAAGTTTCAAATAATTTGATAGTTATGAGGAATGGTTTGATCAAGTTTAATAGGCTAAACTATGCTGATTGGTTTGAGCAAATCCAATTTTAGTTAAGTGTTATGGATAAGGACCTGGCATAGTTGCAGAAAAGCCTGCAACCATTATTGAGACTAGTACACAAACTGAAAAGACATATTTTGAGGCTTGAGAAAAGTCTAATAGGTTGAGTCTAAACTCAGTGCAATTGACAATGGCCAAAAATGTTAAGCCATTAATGCCTCATATGGACAAAGCAAGGGAATTCATGATGAAAATCAAAGAGTACTCTTAATCAAACATAGTTGACAAGTTTATTGTAGGAAGTTTGATGAGCGAATTGATGACCAAGAAGTTTGACTGGTCATAACCTATCCATGATCATGTAATAGGCATGTCAAATATGGCTACAAAGCTGAAATCAATAGGCATGGATGTGAGTGAATCCTTCTTAGTAAAGTTCATCATCAACTCACTTCCTCCTGAATTTGGTCAATTCTAAGTGAATTACAACACTCTGAAGGATAAATGGAACTTTTAAGAAATCAAGGTTATATTGGTATAGGAGGAAGGCAGATTAAAGAAAATGAAGGAATTTTCATCTTACAGTACACAAAGAAGCTAGCAGTAGAAAAAGGAAAGCCAGGAAAGAAGAACAACAAGAAGGACAAAGCCCCAATAAAGGTTAATGAGGGCCAAATCCATAAAGAGTAGCATTATTTCTTCTCCAAGAAAGCTGGTCACCTCAAGAAAGATTGCCTTAAGAGAAAGGCTTGGTTCGAAAAGAAAGGTAAGTACTATGTTTCAGTATGCTTTGAATCAAATCTTATTATGGTGCCTAATAATACCTAGTGGTTAGATTTAGGTGCAACTACTTATCTGTCATATATTATGTAAGGATTCCTTTTGATCCAAACTATAAACGGAACTGAAGAGTTCTTATAAATGGTTAATAGAATGAAGGCATGAATATAAGGAATTGGGACATAAATATTGATCTTAAACACTGGTTGTAATCTAGATATTGAAAAGTGTCTTTATGTTCTTGAATATACTAGAAATTTTCTTTTTGTTAGTAAGTTGGATAAGATAGAATTTAATTTCAATGTTGGAAACAATGTTTTTTCTTTGTATAAATGACAGTCATATTATGTTTTTGGTACATTAATGGATGATTTATATCATTTCAACCTTAATGTTAATTATTATGGATCCCTGTTTCATGTGAACACAATATTGGTAATAAACGTAGCGCACATAATGAACATTTTGCTTATTTGTGACATTAAAGGTTAGGTCATATATCTAGAGAAAGGGTGACGAGGTTAGTGAAGAGTGAAATCTTACCTTAACTAGATTTTATTGATTGGTATGTGTGTGTGGATTGCATTAAAGGCAAGCAAACCAAACACATATATAAGAATTTAGCTACAAGAAGTACTGAGTTACTTGAATTAATACATACTGATATATCTTATCCATTTATACATGTTATTGTTATCTCTATTTACTACATGAAAAATCTCAATCAGTGGACATTCTTGAGGTGTTCATTAATGAGGTAGAAATACAAATAGAAAGGTGAAAGTTATAAGGTCTGATAGAGATGGTGAATTTTATGGTAAATTATGATGAGAATGGATAATGTCTAGGTCCATTTACAAAATTTCTTGAAAGTCGGAGCATTTGTGCACAGTATACAATGCCCGGTACACCACACCAGAATGGTGTAGCTAAAAGACAGAATTGTACTCTTATGGATATGGTTAGAAATATGTTAAGTTACACGAATGTACCTTTATCTTTATGGATGAATACATTAAAGACAACTACATATCTATTTAATAGGGTTCCTAGTAAAGTAATTCCTGTGACACCTTATGAATTGTGGACAGGTAGGGAACCTAGCTTGAGGGATATGTATGTTTGGGGTTACCCAGCAGAAATAAGGATTTATAATCCTTGTGAAAGGAAGCTTGATGCCAGAACCATTAGTGGTTACTTTATCGGTTATCCAGAAAAGTCCAAAGGGTACATATTTTATTGTCCTAACCATGGTACAAGAATAGTTGAGTCTGCCAATGCTAGGTTCATTGAAAATAGACAAATCAGTAGGAGTGGGGAACCATAAAAGGTGGATATTCTAAAGATTCAGGTGAAAAATCCTTCACCCAGTGTATCTTATCAAGTTGTTATTCCTTTTGTTGTATAACAGTCATGCAACATAACAAAACAATAAGTTAATATTTTAAACCCATAAGAAGCGAATATCAATAATGAACCAGTAAATAGTGTGCAAGTCACAAATGATCAAGTGATACCATGAGAGATAATATTGCGAAGGTCTATAAGGGAGAAAAGCCCGATTATATCAGATGACTATACGGTAATTCATTTGAGCATAAGTGTCACTTGAGCATTGATAAGGATCTAATCTCATTTAAAGAAGCCATAAAATGTAATAATTCTAAAAAGTGGCTGAATGCTATGAAAGAAGAGTTAAAATCTATGAATGATAATCATGTCTACGAACTAGTTGAGTTACCTAAAGGCTCAAAACAAGTGGGTTGTAAATGAGTCTTTAAGACCAAAAGGAACTCAAAAGGTAATATTGAAAGGTACAAAGCAAGACTTATAGCTAAAGACTACACTTAAAAGGATGGCATTGACCTTAAAGAGACCTTTTCTATAGTTTCAAATAAGGACTCTTTAAGAGTTGTTATGACATTGGTATCTCATTATAATTTAGAGCTTCACCGAATGGATGTAAAGATCGCTTTTTTGAATGGTGACATAGAAGAAGAAGTTTATATGGACCAACTGGAAGGTTTTGTGATTGCAAAAAAGGAAACTATGGTGTGTAAATTAAAGAAGTCAATATATGGTTTGAAATAAGCTTACAAACAGGTCTATTTTGATAGTATGTCTCTTTAAAGTGAAAATAGAATTCATCCTTTGTTTTTTCCTTTCCATTCATTCAAATCTCTTCCGTTTCGTCGATTTTTTTTCTGGATCTTACTTACAGTGGTATCTTAAGTTCAATGACAACATTACCTCTTATGGTTTTATAAAGAATACTATTTGATAGGTGTCTTTATATGAAGGTTAGTGGGAGCAAGTTCATTATTTTAGTACTATATGTTGACGATATTCTTTTGGCCGCTAATGATTTGGGCTTGTTACATGATGTAAAGAAAATTTTCTCTAATAACTTTGAAATGAAAGATATGGGTGAGAATCTTATATGAATGGAATAGAAATACTCCGTGACAAGACACAAGGATTGTTAGGGTTGTCTCATAAAAGATATGTCAGTAAAGTATTAGAGAGATTTAGGATGGAAAAATGCTTAGCAAGAGTAGTTCCAATTCAGAAGAGGGATCAATTTGGTGAAATACAATGTCCCAAGAATGATTTGGAATGAAAGGAAATGGAATCTATTCCCTACACATTTGTAGTTGGGAGTTTGATGTATATTCAAACTTATACTTGGTCAGATATCAGTTTTGTTGTTGGAATGTTAGGCCGATATCAAAATAATCTTAGATTGGACTATTGGAAAGCTACAAAGAAAATTCTTAGGTATTTACAAGGCACCAAGGATTATATACTCCTATATAGGAAATTATATCACTTAAAAGTGATCAGTTATTCAAATTCAGACTATGTTGGTTATGTAAATTCAAGGAAATCTACCTTTAGTTATCTATTCTAGCTAGTAGGAGGGGAAATTTTTTGGAAGAGTGGAAAAAAGTCTGTCATTGCTTCTTCCACTATGGAGGCCAAATTTGTGGCACACTTTGAGGCCACTATTCAAGCATTGTGGTTGCAGAACTTTGTCTTAGGGCTAGACATTGACGATAGTATAACTAGATCGCTAAGAAGTTATTGTGATAATACTACAACTGTTTTCTTACCTAAAAATGACAAGTATTCTATGGGTGCTAAACACATGGATTTGAAATACTTGTCAGTCAAAGAAGAAGTGCAAAGACATAAAGTTTCAATTGAGAATATTGGAACTATCTACTAGTAGCGGATCCATCATGTTAGATCCCGTTTCCGGAACCCAACTCTTAACAAAAAACTATCATACTTGAGCGTGGTTCCTGGTAATCTCTTCTTGCTCTGATACCACAAATGTTGGATCCCGGGTGCGGAACCCAACCTCTTGAACCATAAAACGTATGCATACTATTGCTTGTCATACGAATGTGAGCGTAATCCAAAGAAATCATAAAGCTTAAAGTCTTATACCATTTCTAGGTTCCTTTTCCATAATACATCTCACTTATAAAGATGTATGAAACAACAATTCACAATCAAAATAATCATATCAAATTGATAACTCCCTCAAGTATACCTAATTTCAACTCAACCTCAATCATATACAAATTCATATTTCCACTCATCAACATCCATACATAATTCATAA
>JANZXV010000008.1:7951740-7965813 GCA_027576455.1 Erythroxylum roigii | reverse complement strand
TTATCACTATGAAACCTAGAGAAAAAATTAATAGCTCCAAACCTAAACCCGCATCAACTTACATTAACACGAGTATATAAAACATCAAAGCAGTAAACTCTTTGTACTATCGGTGACTATTCGTGATCTTCTTTACCTTAGAACGTTGTCATTTCTTGCTATATGGGGATGTTCTTAAACCTTCTATAAAATGTTGTTGTTGCGTGGTAAATCTATTTTTAATTAAAAATCTGTTACAAATTGTTGTCTCTAGTTTATTGTTTATAGTAGGTAGAGCACATAACACACGTAATATTTGCTTTTGTCTCAAAGATATTATCTAGGGTAAATATTATTTCAAATAATAATATTTTTTTAAAGATAACAAAAATAGTATAGTTCAAACTGGTTTAACTTAATCAATTCATGTAATTAGAATTAACCAAAATTTAGTTTGAGTTCAATTTTTTAAACAAAAAATATCTGAACTTCAAATCACACTTGAGCTTAAGTTATTCAACTCAAAACTTAAATTTTTATGTAAAATAATGTCATTTTAAATAAAATAACATCATTTAAGCAATAAATAAAGTTCGAACTTTATTAGAAGGTAATTTAATTTTTGTTAGACATATTCTGAATACTCATTAGTAAATATAAAATTTTTATATTTTAGATAAACATTAGTAAATAACATTTAGTAAATAGGTGACTGAAACCATTGTAGCAATTCTAGATGTTTTATATATAAGAATATATACAAAGTTATATACAAAGTTGTATACAAAGTTAGTTGTATACAAAGTTATATACAAAATGTGGAAACAGAGTGTTTATATACAAAGTTAGTTGGAGTAACTAATTATCCTAATTACAAATAAAGAATGATTAGTTAGCTAATAAAAGATAACTAACTAGAACTAACTATAATGGCAAAAACAATGTGATCTAACATATGTCACCAATAGCAAGCCTGATATCATGCACGCGGCAAGTTTATTGTCCAGGTTCATGCAAAAATCAAGTAAAATACATTATGGTGCTGCTAAACGGGTTTTGAGATATTTGAAAGGGACCATTTCCTATAGGATTTGGTATTATAATCTAAGTAATAAGCTTAATTTGTGCAGATTTTCTGATAATGATTGGGTAAGTTCGCTAGATGATCTAAAAAGTACCTTTGGCTATGTTTTCAATCTTGGTTTAGAAGCTGTGTGTTAGAGTTCAAAGAAGCAGCCATCCATATATAGCTCTTTCCTCATCAGAAGCTAAGCATATAGCTGTTACTACAGCAGTCTGTAAAGCAATTTGGTTGCGTCGGTATACTTAGTGATATATGAAGTGAAAGCAAGTTTCTGGAACAACTATTTTCTATGACAATCAGTCCACTATTGTTATGACAAAAAGTCCAGTGTTTGATAGTCGTTCAAGACATTGAGACTACGCATCATTTCATCAGGAACTTAGTCGCGGAAGGAAGTGTAAGGATGACTTATTGAAACACCAATGAACAACTTGCAGATATATCTACAAAGTCTCTGCCTCTTGCAAAGTTTGAGAAATTGAGAAATATGTTAGTTGTTGTAAATTTCTGCATTACGAGGGAGTGCTAGAAAGTAACACAGAAATTAGTGGGTTGCAAATGATTTAAGAACCATAATCAAATGTTTACCTCCTTTTTTTTTTTTTGGATACGAGGAAATCCTACAGGCGGGCTAAGCGGACTCACCTCTTAGAGGGCCAAGTAGCTACACCTCATCAGAGGGTCAAGCGGCTACACCCCATTACGGAGGGCCTCACTAGTTCCCCGCCCATAGGTAAAATCCCGGCTGCCCCAGATTCTTACAAGAGGGGCTAGCAAGGAATCGAACCTGGGACCTAACCGAAGCTAAGCCCCGCTTTTAACCATCTAGCCACACCCCTTGAGGGCACCTCCTATTATTTGCTAATATAATGTATTAAAATCTTCTTCGCCTAGAGATGATAATTTAACAAACGTGGTCAAACAAAAACATAAACAAATTCTTAGATATATGATTGAAATCCTGATAATCTAACAAATGAATATACGTATTAGTATGGTTGGGCTAATTCCATCCAAAATAAGATAAAAAGAGATTTTGGCTTTGGGCAATAACATGATCATCGGGAGGAGACGGAAAAATGGAATTCCGAATTAGCACCAAATCGTACGTTTTATAATACCACTAGACGTCATGTTTTTTGTGAAATAACCAAAATATTAATTATGTCATGTAACACCAAAAATAAGCGAGACGACGTCGTCATTTAATGAAAATGAGCGAAAAATGTGATTCATAAATAAAAATCCATAAAGGATAAATGATATTTTTTAAAAAAAGTAAGGATTAAAAGGAAAAATATCTAATATATGATATTTCAGTATAATTAATTCTATTTTTATACTGTTTGGAGTGTTTTACTTTACCCAATGCAGAAAAGTAAAGGTAACCTTAGATGTGGTCTGGGAACACCAGTCCCAGCAACCTTATCCTTAGTTTCGACTAAGTAATTTCCGAAATCAGACCCAAGGACACTGTCTCCAATTCTGCTGATTTCATACAATGTCTGTATCCGTACACGTTGTCCCCGACCTCACCGCCTTTAACACCCGAACTCGCTTTGACTCTAGAGGACGTATCGGTGCTAGCTCAACTGTCAGATGCTGCGTGACGACGACGACGGCGACCCCCGACTCTCAACGAGTCACACTTAAGAACGGCAACGATTCCCTTGACATATGCCGTGTCCTGAACGGTATGTGGCAGACTAGCGGCGGTTGGGGCCGTATTGACCGCAACGACGCGGTGGAGGCCATGCTTCGTTACGCCGATGCCGGACTTACCACTTTCGACATGGCCGATCACTGTACAGTTTCTCCATCCATCTTCATTTATTTTTCTTTATTTAAAAAATTCATTTCCATTTTGTTTTGTCAACATTTGCTCCTATGCCCTTGTTTTTGTTTGATTTTATGACATAGACTGCGATGAGTGTGTAATTGTACAAAACTACCCTGTGCATTCAAAAACTATTTATTTACGAAATTGTATCACTTTAATGGAGGAGGGGGAGAGTGAAACAAAGAAATAGATAAGGTGAAGATTGAAGAATGGCTTGAATTTGGTTCTGAGGAGAGCAATTCTGAGTGTTCAAAGAATAACAAAGATTGAATCTTTCTCCGTTTCCTTACCTCTGGATAGTTTAGGTTCATCCAACTTGATATGGCAGAATTTTCTCGTCATTACTTCGGCATTAGCTTCATTTTCAACCCAATCAGAGCAAAAACAACAAAAATCAGGGAGATCAGAAAGTTCATTCTCAACCCCTTGAGTTGTTTGTTTTCCGTTGAGAGGCGGAGGATTACAGTGAAGAAGGGAACGGATTCACTAAATGTGTGCCGCATTGTGAATGGAATGTGGCAGACCAGTGGTGGTTGGGGGAAGATTAGACGTGACAATGCTGTCAATTCTATGCTCCAATATGCTGATGCCGAACTTGATACTTTTGACTTGGCGGATATATGTAAACATTAGTGACGCTTCAAACTAATGACCTTCTCTTTTCTTGCTTTTGCAACGATTAACTAGAGATGAATTCTTATTGAATTGAAGAGTGGAATAAGAGGAAAACATTTGATGGAATTCCCAGATACTTTATTGTTTACTTTGTACTTTGTATGATAAATCTAAATTGCTTCAAACTTTTATATTGTGTTGAATTATAAGTTCTAAGGTATATTCTAGCTATTCCTTTCGTAAATGTACTTCTCATTCCTTTGATTCCTTCCATATGATCAGATGGACCTGCTGAAGATCTTTATGGAATCTTCATCAATCGAGTACGTCGAGAGCGCCCAGAAGAATTCTTGGATAAGATTAGGGGGTGAGGGACAATCCCATTATGAGTTTTAAGTGGTAAATCATAGCTTTCTGTTATGCGGTACTGTGCTCATGACCTAATCTCTCCTGGTGAATCGTATAGAGATCCTAGGTAGGTAAATTTAGACTTTATGTTTACCTATTACCAAATGTAGATTTACCTGTAATTGAATGTATTGCAGTCTTACAAAGTGGGTGCCACCACCTGTTAAGATGACAAGTAGCTATGTTAGAGAGAACATTGACGTTTCACGAAAGAGAATGGATGTTTCTTCATTGGATATGCTTCAGTTTCATTGGTATATGACTTTTTCAAGTTCCCTTATCTTTTAGATGATGTCTCAAGATAAATAATGCACATGATTTTGTTCTTTACTTTTCCTTTTGATGGTTTTTTAGACATTATGGAAATCTGAGAACAAATTACATACTGATTTGCTACGCATAATCTTAGCATGATAAACTTAATTAACACCAGATCTTAATTCCTTTCATTTGTCAACATTTCACAAGGTTCTGAGAACACTGTGGTTAGTATATTTAAATTTTCTTTTTTTCACAGGTGGGACTATTCCAATCATGGTTACCTGGATGCCCTTAAACACCTGACAGACCTTAAAGAAGAAGGTCAGTACAATTGTTGATGATGACATTAGAATTCTCTCTCTTTATTCGATTCATTACTTTAGCTAGTGGCGTGCAGGCAAGATTAAGACTGTTGCTCTAACAAATTTTGATACCGAGAGGTTACAGATTATTCTGGAAAACGAAATTCCTGTTGTCAGCAATCAGGTGAGTTTTATAGAGAATATTATGCCATAATTTATTTGCGTATAACATCATTGATATAAACCGTATATTCTACATCAGGTGCAACATTCAATTGTGGATATGCGACCTCAACAGAAAATGGCAGAGCTTTGTCAGCTTACAGGAGTTAAACTAATAACGTTCTCTCTCTCTCTCTCTTTCTCTCTCTGTTGTGTGTGTGTGTGTGTGTGTGTGTGTGAGTGTGTGTGTGTGTGTTCCCTTCTCATTATGTTTGCATTCAGTTATTCATGGAAAATGATATTTACCTCTGTTCACTAAATTAAGCACAAAATCTTAAATTAGAGACATTGTCTTTCTGCTTTCTATTCAATTTTTCTTTTCATTATTCGCGCTATCACCATAAGTTCTTGTTGTATCCGTTGATTTGCCGGTTTCTACTTATGAGGTTACTAAAATCTAATCTGTGAGGGGCATCCTGTTTCTGCAATAAATAAATAAATAATTGAAACAACTTAGTGTGAAAAACTGATATGTAGTTGTTTTCCGTATGATTATTCCTGAATGCAGGTATGGAACAGTATTAGGTGGGTTATTATCAGAGAAGTTTCTGGACACTAATTTATCTATTCCTTTTGCTGGTCCTCCTTTAAACACGCCCTCCCTCCAGAAATACAAAAGGGTATGACTTAAGAATTCCAATGATAAATAAATATGCAGGATGGTCATTACGGATGTTTTATGTCCATCTGTCTATTGTGTTTGCGTTGATATTGTCAATTATGAGAATTTAGCGTATTAAAGGTGCATATGCATACGACAGATGGTTGATGCGTGGGGTGGATGGGGTTTGTTCCAAGTTTTGCTTCAAACACTTAAAATAATAGCCACCAAACATGGGATTTCTATTCCAACGGTAGCTGTGAAGTACATACTAGATCAGGTAAGCCTTTTTTCTTTTGTTTTTGGGTAATCTCCAAGGTGTATCATATTACTATGTCATTTTCATACAAATATGCCAATGAATAACAGCCAGCAGTGGCGGGATCAATGATAGGCGTTCGCCTTGGTTTGTCAGAGCACATTAGTGATTCTAATGCCGTGTTTTCAATAGTCCTGGACGATGAGGATATAAGCAGCATACAAGAAGTTTCACAACGGGGAAAAGATTTGCTAAAAGTGATTGGTGATTGTGGAGATGAATATAGACGTGTCTGAGATCCTTTACTTTGGAGATATTGTAGATTGCGGAGATTAATATAGACGTATCTGAGATTCTTTACTTTGGAGATACTGTAAAACTCAATTTTCTGAGACCACATTATGTGCTCGTCAAATAATGCTTTAGACGTTCATAGATTACAGACAGGTTACGCAGGAACAAAATCATGTTTATAGATTGATTCAAGGGTTCGATTTTCACATGTTAACAAAGGACTCGGTTTGTGCTTACCCATTATTTCCTACTGCGAAGTCTTCAACTGATATACTAACCCACACTCATACTTGAGGGCAAAGCATAGTAGCTCAAGCACAATACTTGTTAGGGTCTTCATAACCTCAAATTAAAAAACACAACAATGCAGAGCCCTAAGTAAACTGATCAATCTATCGAATAAGCGCCTTGGAAGAACAAGCTGCAATATCAAAAAATTACAAGAAATTTAATCTTCCTCCTCGCCTTCATTCTCCGCAATGTTGAAGTATCTGAGCTCATAAACATTACGGTCCTTGTTGGAAGCAATAACCCTCAACCAGTCTCGCACGTTGTGTTTCTTCAAGTATTTCTTGGTCAAGTACTTGAGATATCTGTACACAGAATATGCCCAAACGATTAATAAAAAAGGAATCAAATTTTGAACAACTAAAACTGAGATTTATACCTTTTGGAGAAGGCGGAATCAGAATTAACAGTGATCTTCGACTTGTCGCGGGTGACGGTGACGGAGTCGCCGAGAGCACCGGCTTTTCCGGCGATTTTGATACGTTCTTGGAGGAACTTCTCAAGAGATGCAACCTCCATGATCTTATCTTCCACCGGCTTCGAGCAGTCGATTGTGAACGTCGCGCCCTTCTTCTTTCCCTTCCCGCCAGTGGCACCACCACTAGCTCCTCCTACCCTGCCCATAATTCCTAAACGGATTTTAGCGACCGCCGCAGGTAACCGAAGCGAGGAGACAAAGGCCGGTTATCGGAGGAGACAAAAGCCGGTTATCGGTGACTAGGGTTAGGGTTTTATTGCCAACAGCTTCCCATCAGATTGGGCTTTAACGTTTCAAGCCCTAACTTTGGGGCTAAATGTAAATTGGTGAATTCTTCGTAACGCTCAACTCTCTCTTCATCAATTATACAGTATGTATAATACGAGTCTACTCGTGTACAAGGAGCAATTTCATATTTAAAATTTATTAAATCCTTTAGTTTACGCATAACACACATTGATCTTTATGCTCAATGTAAGCGTTGCTTAACATTAACCCTCCACAACAATTTAATAGGACTGCAACCTAAATTTGAAGGCTTGCATTTCATGCATTAGTTAAAGGTAAAAATCAAATAATGCTAAGTGGATCACGCTAATTAGAATGATAATTCTTCACCAAAGGGGAAAAAAAAACTTTTGCTCTTCATCCTATGATCATGCGCAATCTCCTAGAGAAGAAAGTTTAGGCAAAATACTAGCTAAATTTAATATTTAAAATTTCAGTGTTTGATTTTTTTTTAAAGTTTTTTAAAATTTATATTATTTAAGTTTAAGATTTCAAATAATAACTGATTTAGATATATTTATTTAAATTCATTGGTTGGTTCGAAATTTAAAAATTATTTTAACTTGTGTATAAAAAGTTTATAAGAAATTAAATTAGAAATCGAAAAAGATCCGAATCTTTAATTCTGAATTTATTCAAGAATTTGATTCTCTACTCGAGTCAATTTCTTTCGAGCTCCTAAAACAAAATTTCGACACCAACTGATGTGAGCAATTATTACTAATAGTAGACTTATTTGAAGCTGTTGTCAACAATTATTACACAACAGAATTAAGGGGGGAAAAAAAAGGAATAAAAGTGGGCGGACGGCGGAAGATGTGATGACGTTGAAAACTAATAGGCGCTGATGTTGGAAGTTAGAGCTCCTTCTTCCCCGCGGGTGAAGAGCCGCATTGAAGCTTGGGGGTGAGGTCAGTAATGAGGACTTCGGAGGTGAACTTGTGCATATGTTGGGTCATGTGCTGTCCGTCCCAGCTCACGTACTCGTTGGGGTTAGAGCAAACGGTGGAACTCTTGTCTCCGCACAGGGCACCCCACTCGAAATTATAGGGACCACCTCCTGATCCGCAACAGGCTTTAAGCGTCTCTTTAAATCCTGAAGCATTAAAGAGAGAGTTGAAGCGTTAAAGGGCATGTATGGGATATATGTATACATTCATTTAGCTAATAACAAATCGACTGACCCAATTTCTGCGCATTTTCGAGAACATAGATGTAAGTTGCATACAAATCACCGTACAAGATGTGAACTCCAGGGTTTGAGCCCTGAATCCCTAAAATTGCCTTCTGGAGCTGTTCATTGTGGTACATTATGGCGTCATTGTACTCCTTGAGGCAGCCGTATTTATCTTTAGCATTATTTGGACTAGATTTGAAAGATGTCTGGAAGTAAGGTGAACATCCCATGGGGAAAATTCCTGGAACCACGATTCTAACGGCACCACGGCTTATAAGATGCTGAGGGAGGCCAGGCAATTCATATTTGTCATTTGATGAGGTTCAGGTTCAGGTGCAATAATAAGCCAATCAAAAGATGTATTCACTTACCTTAACACCTTCACTAATAGCTTTTACGACAACGGGAACCATGGTTTTCTTCACCTCCTCAGGACTCATGTGTTTATCCTGCCTAGAGAAGGCGTAATTATAGTCATTGCTTCCGATCTCACCAAGCACGAAGAGCGACGATTTGATCTTCTTAGAACAAGCATCTAACCCAGATAACAAAACCGCAAGTGAAACCATGATTCAAATAATTTTCACTGCTCTATACTCATTGAAATGTGATTACCTTTGTCAGTACATGTTGCCTTCAAGAATTCATCGAACCATCTAAGTTGTACGTCCAAAGAATTTGAAGTCCAGTTGGCTAGCAAATTAAATTTGGTCAGCTCACCAGCAGACATCGCGGTAACACCTGCCACTGCAAAGTTTACTCCATGGGTGTAGTTGAATCCTGTCCTTTTCTCGATCGGATCCAGATACGGGAGACCAGCAGATTCAGCTGCATAAGTTATATAATCCAGACATAAGTAGGATAGAAATGACAGTAGCATCTTCTTAGCTATAGGATAGAATATCCTTACAAAAATAATCAATTATCAGCAACCCGTCTGAGGATCTGCCTGTGGCCTTATTCATTGTTTGGCCGTAGGGCAAACGAGCGTGACGTGCCATAGAGAATTCCTGAATGGAATTTCCTGTATCTGAAAGTTCATCCCCGAATTGAAAAATTGCCTCAAACTTACAAGCAGATAGCTGTGCATTGCATGAACTAGCAAGTCCCAGAATTAGTAAAAACATGCTCCCTGTGAAAAGAGGATTTGTGAAACCCATTTTCAACTGCTTGTATTATACGCACTAGTCAATGTTTCACTTTTAGCTGGTGATGTTTCACTCCGGATTGGCCAACATATTTATAATGCTTTCGGACCATTATTGCTTGTTTCGTATCCTCAGGAGAAAAAAAAAAAAACCTATCTTTAGCAAATTAGCCCGATTCGTCTGGCTTTACAAAGGGTTGTAAGTTGTGACAGCAATCATGAAGAGAATAATGGCTGTAAATGTTTTTTATCTGTCACTGTTTATTACGCAAGTTTAGCATGAAACAGTTCTTAGCTTCCTGCATCCAACAACGAACTAGATCCTGGTTTATCGGCTTTTTTCTTCCAAGAAATATAAATATTTCAACCCACGTTCTTGCTATGCCAATTTACCTGCATCTTTTAGATTCTACAATCATTTGGCCCGGTTACTTGGGAACACTTTCTACTCGTAACAAAACTAACATCTATATTTTGACAATAGGTTGATTGATTTAGTACTACGCCTTCCACCAGTAATTTGACAGCGTAGGGAAGTTCATATCTTCGCTCTGATAGTGTATGCAAGCTGCTACTTAAAATGCTATCAGTGTCACTAGCTTGGGTCATAATTTTACAGAAAACAAGTAAGTCCATGTATTGATCGCACGCAGAGCAGAGTTTGAAATTTCCAGCTTATTCTTAATCATTTCAGCTTATTTTCCAATATAAGATTATTTGTTGCTGGATTGTGATATAAAAATATTGAGCTTTAAATCCTTGAAACAAAATTTGTAAAATATCTTACAAGACTTTTTTTAATCATTAAAATATGACTTTTGATACGATCCACTTATAAATGAATTAACATTGTTGTCATTAATTAATACTAAAGCCGCGCTTTTATTGAAATAAATTAAAAACTATGATTTTATTTAATAAAAGATTTTTAATAACAATAGTTTTTCTTTTTGCAAAAGCACAATACCTTATTTTGTTTAATTTAGCTTAAGAATTCCTGCAAGGCTGGGGCTGGATATTAACATGACACTAGTGTCAGTTACTTTCTATTTCCTTTTTTCATAACTAATTACTTCTTCACTGGAATCAATGTGATGAGCTTGAATTTATTCTTTTGAAGTATGAAAAGTCCCCTTACTGTATAAAGATCCAATATTAAGTCACTGAAAGCTTCTTTAGCCTTTGCTTTTGCTCTACTCCTTATCGATTGTTCTCCAATATTCTTCCATATGTCAACTCTCACCCATCTTTAAGGATGCTAAAGACAAGGTAATCCATTTCTTGTTTTCGCTTCTCAATTTATGTGGTGGTATTGTTACTGCTAATCTTTATGAACATTACCAATTCTAAAGCATTCAAGCACCACTCCAAATGTAAAGCCTTAAACATTTTAACTTATCTCTTACTAATAATTTGCTTTCATTTTACAAAGAAGATAAGATTTCTATATCTTAATTTATCAATGCTTCAGATGATTTTAAAATTTTTTTAGGGTCAATTGTTAATCCCATCAAAAGTTGTGTATTTTTCTCCAAAGTTGATCTTATTACTATTAGGAACATGATCATCTACACTAACTTTATATAAGGCATATTCCCCATAAAATGTCTAAGGATCCCACTGGTATGAACAAGACTAGCTAACAAAGATTGCTTACTATCATTACATACGATAGATAGAAAATTAATAACTAAAACATAATTTCTTTTATAGGTAGATTGAAACTCCTCACTTCAATAATTAGCAGCCTACATGTATATTGGAATACTCACACTTTTTTTTTTTTTAATCTATTGTGAAGATGTTGGAAATAATAATACATTTTTTAATTTAATAAAATGGACTGGAAATACAAAAGAAGATAATGAAATTCCACACTCATAAAAAAGTTGAACATTACCACCAAGTTAAATAAGATCGCAAGTTATTATATAACTTTAAATGAGAGTTTCTCTAATCAAAGAATGGAGAAAATACCTATTAGTATTTTTTATTAATTAATGATACAATATATCAATTACATTAATAAGAAGCATTTATAGGTATAAAAATAACTAAGAAATAGAGTCTACAAGAAAAATAATATTTTTCTTATCTAAAAAGAACTAAATAAGTTTCTAAAAGTCTATTCTTATCTAAAAGATCTAAAATTCAAAAATTAAAAGATCTCATCCACGTGTTCCATACTGGACTAGCATTCACATTACCACTAGTTTGCTTCTAAAATTTTATTGGTGCTCAACAAGGACAAGTATAACATCAGTCAGTACTATTCCTACACCCGTTTACTTATGTTTCTCTAAGTTCTAAAGACAGTGTAAGATTGGAGCCGAATGCCAACATAACATCAACATCAATTACATTTTGTTTTCTTTTTTATAACTTGCTCATCCATTTGAATTAATATTATAGGCTTGAATTTAGTCCATTAAAAAAGTAAAGTTTCACTCTTTGCATAAAGATACACCATTAAGTCATAAAGAGCTTCTTTGACCATTTTTGTTTTACTCCTTGTTAATGATCCTCCAATATTTTCCAATTAATTTTTAGGAACTTTTAGTGCTTGATTTGAACTATTTGTAATATGTCCAAACCCCTCTTCTTACCTCCCTTACTTAGAAACTTGTGTAGATAAAGTAGATGCTTTATTCTCATTATTTTCCCTCTTCTGAAAAGGATTTATCCTTAAATTAACATCTTCATCTACCAAATTAAAAAGAGAGAACAATATTAAAAATAGTATGAACATTATACTCATTTGGCAAATCGATCTTGTAAGTATTGTTGTTCAGTCTTTTCGCTACTTGAAAAGTTTTATCTTCTCTTGATTGTAGCATAGACTTGCACTTGATTGGAAAATTTGTTTTTCCTGAATACCTAAATACAATCTACAGGTTCAAATATCACTTTTTTTTTCCTTTTCAGCTTGTTTTTATATATTATTAGGTCCTCTTTTCAATGCTTAACTTTGCCTTCTCACATAGCTTTTTCACCTATTCGAATTTCTTTTTTTTTTTAATCAAAGCTTTCTCTTTCATCTAAAGGAATAAACATAAGAGATGAAGGAGATAATATGTTAAATCCATAAACAATTTCAAAAGGAGAAAACTAATATCACTATAGATAGTCCTATTATAAGCAAATTTAATAAAAGGTAAAGTCTCTTCTCAAGTTTTAAGATTTTACTAATAGTTTGATCGTGATTTGAGGATAACAAGTTGTAGAAAGTAGCAACTAAGTTTCGAAATTTCTCCATAAAGTTTTTTAAAAAATAACTCAAGAACTTGATTCCAATATGAAATAACGGTTCTATAAGTTCTAGACAATCTAACAATCTTATTAGAAAATAATTCAACAATGTAGGATGCATCATTCGTTAAGATATATGATGAAATGTGACATTTTTAAAAATCCTATCCACCACTAAAAAAACTAAATCCATATATTTTCTAGAACTAAATACACCCAAAGTAAAATTTATCAAAAAATTTAACTATGATCCACTGAATATAAGTAAAGCATGTATAATTTATGGGGTTGCACTCTAGATTTGACTTGCCTATATATAACACATCTTTAACACACACTCTCTATGTCTTTCCTCATATGTGGCTAAAAAATGTCAATTCAAAACCTCAATGATTCTTTTGACTCTAAAAAGACCTATTAGACCTCCCTATATAATTCTCTTACGAATAACTCTCTTAAAGAACTATGAGGTGCACATAATCATTTCTTTCTAAACAAGTATCTTTTATGTCTATAAACATTTTATGTAGAATTTTCATGTACATTAAACACAATATCAAAATCAAGATTAATATATAATCTCTAATATGCTCAAAACCATCAATTTAGTAACAAAGTATGCCTACTAGATAATGCATCAACAACTATATTTTCCTTACCTTGTTTATATTTTACTATATAAGAAAAAAAATTCAATAAATTCCCCACATGGCATGTCTCGTACTTAACTTACTTTGTCTTTGAATATATTTTAATGATTCATAAGTCATATGTATCATAATCTCTTTAAGCCATAAGTAGTGTTACCAAGTCTCTAATGCCCTTACCAATACATATTTTTCTTATCATAAGTTAGGTAGTTCAAGGCTGCCCCACTAAGCTTCTCATTAAGGAATACTATTGATTTCCTATCTTGCATCAAAACTACAACAATTCTTATAGTTAAAGCAATACACTCAATCTTAAAGGTAGTTGTAAAGTGAAGTAAAGCTAATGAAAGAGCCAAATTTAAATTCTCTTTCAATAAGTTAAAATCTCTCTATTGATCATCACCTTTGTTAAATCCTATACTTTTCATGACTATCTTAATTAAAGGTGCAACAGATTGTGCTCAAAACCTTAACAAAATACCTATGAAAATTAGCCAAATTATGGAAACTATTAATATCATTCATGATTTTTGTGATGGTCACTCTCTAATAGCTCATACTTTCTCCTTATTTACTTTTGATCCATTTACACTCACCATATATCTAAGAAATACAATGTTATTTAATACATATTGAACATTTCTTAAAATTTAAATTCACCTTTTAGTTTTTAAAAAAAAACACCTTTTAATACCTAAATATACGCAAAACCTTTCATAAATGTTAAACATGCTCATCAAAGGTCTTATTTAGATAAGAATATTATCAAAATACACAATAATAAACTTTCCTAAAGACTTATGCAAAATATGGTTCATTTGTTGGGCCCCGAAAATTTTTCTTTATTTTATTTATTTTCTTTTGTTTATTTCTTAATTTTGCTTTTAATTGTTTATGTTAGTAAGTATAGAAGAAGAGAAATAAGGGCTTG
>JANZXV010000008.1:7919618-7940348 GCA_027576455.1 Erythroxylum roigii | reverse complement strand
CTTGGGATTCATGATTACTCAGCGGGGGATCGAAGCAAACCCAGAGAAGATCGAAGCCATTATCCAGATGCCCTCGCTGCGATGTTTGAAAGATGTTCAGGTATTAACCGGGCGGATAGTTTCTTTGAGCAGATTCGTTTCTAGGATGGGGGACAAATGCCTCTCGTTCTTCAAAATTCTAAGAAAAGCGAATGTGACCCAGTTCCAATGGCCGGACGAGTGCGAGCGAGCATTTCAGAACTTGAAGCAGTATCTGACTAGCCCACCCGTTTTGTAGAGCCCCATGGATGGGGAGGGTCTGATAATTTATTTGGCGGTCACAGAGGGGGCGATCAGCGCAGTCCTCGTTTGATTGGAGGGTAACGGGCAATTTCTGATCTACTATGTCAGTAAGGTGCTGAATGGGCCAGAAACGTGGTATACACCCATTGAGAAGCTGACCCTTTCATTGGTAACTGCGACGCGAAGGCTCAGGCCTTACTTCCAGAGTCACACCATCGTGGTGTGGACCGATCAACCCCTAAGGCAGTGCCTTCAAAAACCTGAAACCTCGGGGCTGCTGGTGAAGTGAGCAGTAGAGCTAGGAGAGTTTGATATACATTATAAGCCGCAGACGACGATCAAGGCCCAAGCATTGGCGGATTTTGTAGCAGAAATAAGGCAACCTACCTCGGACGAGCTACATCCTACTTAGAGCTTATTTGTCGACGGATCATCTAATGCTGAGGGATGCGGGACAGGAGTAGCATTAATCAGCCCGCACCAAGAAGAAAAGGTGGAGTACGCTCTCCAATTAGAATTTAAAGCATCCAACAACGAGGCAGAATATGAAGCTTTGTTAGCCGGTCTTCAGTTGGCAAGAGAGATGGGAGTGAAACATTTGAAGGTATACAGTGATAGCCAAATAGTGGTTGGGCAAGTTACGGGACAGTACGAGGCTAAAGGGGACAACATGGTCAAGTATTTGGAATTGGCGAAGCGAGAGTTGAGTAATTTCTAAGAATATTCGATCAACAGGATAGAAAGGTTGCAAAATGCTCGAGCAGACGCGCTTTCCAAAATGGCTTCCGATCGAAACGCGAGAAATAATATTTTAGTCAAGCGGTTGGACCGACCTAGCATTCAGAAAACCAATGACGTCCTCGAAGCAAATGCCGAGCAATCAAGTTGGATGGAATCGATAAAACAGTATTTCCTCAAGGGAACGCAGCCAGAAGAAGAGGCAGAGCAGTATTTCCTCAAGGGAACTGGCCACTACTGCGTTGCTTGAGCGAAGAAGAGGCAGAGCAGGCAATTGCTGAAGTCCACGAAGGAACGTGCAGAAATCACCTAGGAGGCAGAACGTTAGCTCACAGATTGATTAGGCAAAGATATTACTGGCCGACCATAAGGAAAGACTGTCAAGAGAAAGTTAAACGATGTGAGGCCTGTCAGAAAAACGATAACCTGTCTCACCAGCAGACCGAGCGGATGAAAATCATGAGCCACCCTATCCCTTTCGCTCAATGGGAAATGGATATACTAGGACCTTTTCCTCTTGACCCTGGGCAGAAGAAGTTTTTAATAGTAGTAGTCGAATACTTCACCAAATGGGTAGAAGCGGAAGCGGTCGCCACTATAACGGAGCAGAAAATGGAAAGCTTTGTGTGTAAAAACATACTTAGTCGTTTTGGGGTGCCCATGACATTGGTGACAGATAACGGTCGACAGTTTGATAACGACAAGTTCAAAGGTTTCTGTGAGCGACTAAAGATAAGACTCCAGTTGACTTCAGTAGCTCATCCTCAGAGCAACGGTCTTGCGGAGAACACTAACAAAAAGATAATGAGTGCCCTCAAGAAGCGCTTAGATGGACGTAAGACGTGGATAGATGAATTAGATGAAGTATTGTGGGCGTACAGAACTACCTCGAACGGAGCCACAGGGGAAACACCGTTCAAGATGACCTTCGGAGCAGAAGCTTTGGTTCCAGTGGAAGTGGTACTGCCCATCCAAAGAGTATCAAGTTACGAAGAAGAGCGGAATGATGAAGCTCGCATAGTGGAACTTGTGCTTCTTAGTGAAGACAGGGATAGGGCAGCTGCTCGCTCAGAAGCCATCAGAAAAAAGCAACAAGGTTCTACAATAAAAGGATAAGGCCGAGCAATATAAAGATTGGCGGCTATGTCCTAAAGATGGCCGAGGCGGCTGGGAAGCACCCCGGAAAGCTTGGACAAACGTGGGAAGGACCCTATCAAGTGGTTAAACAAGTGGGATATGGTTCTTACATCCTGCGCAATGCTGATGGCAAGATCCTACCGAGGCCTTGGAGCTCTCAAAATCTGAAGACGTTTTATCAAGAAATAAGCCCGGCCTTATTTGTTTCTTGTATTTTATACTTGCTAATGCATTTGTAGTGGGCACCTTTTTCTTGGCTTTGCCAGCCAGGTTTTTTAATGGCCCATGCCCTCATCATCATCAATAAAGGGATTCCAAATTTTTTGGCAAGAAAAATCTCGTTAAATGGAGCCAAGGGCGAAAACATTCCATCAGCTGATGGTCATTGATACAGCTCGACCAAGATGTCAAGACAAGATCCTTGGCATCGCTCGGTCTCGACATGCTTCGACCAGGATGCCAAGACGAGATCCTTGGCATCGCTCGGCCTCGACACAACTCAACCAGGATGCCAAGACAAGATCCTTGGCATCGCTCGGTCTCGACATGCTTCGACCAAGATGCCAAGACGAGATCCTTGGCATCGCTCGGCTTCGACACAGCTCAACCAGGATGCCAAGACAAGATCTTTGGCATCGCTCGACCTCGACACAGCTCAACCAGGATGCCAAGACGAGATCCTTGGCATCGCTCGGCCTCTACATCGCCCGGCCAGGTTCCAAACGAGATCTTGGAACCAGGCGATGCCGAGAACAAAATCTTGGATTGCTCGGCCTCTACATCGCCCGGCCAGGTTCCAAACGAGATCTTGGACCCAGGCGATGTCGAGAACAAAGTCTCGGATCGCTCGGCCTCTACATCGCCTGGCCAGGTTCCAAACGAGATCTTGGGACCAGGCGCTGCCAAGCCACAAAATCTTGGCACTTTCCTTCAAATCTAACATTTGCGATCGACTCGCACCGGACGCGTGAATTCGCTACATGCTATTCGAAAATGCAACCTCTTATACAAAGCCAACGATAATTTAAGGCTTCATCAAACAAAATTTGGAAGGCAATGAAAGACAAAAATAGAATTTCCAATAAGTTTGTCCTGGTCACAAGCTCGACCAGATGAGCTTTTCTACTTAGAAAAGACATCCTTCCTACCCGGTCTAATACAAGCATCATCAATGAACTTCTCCATGCCAAAGTCAAACGACCTGTCCATTATAGGTTCTGATATATTTGTGCTGACAAGTCCTGTGACAGTCAAATTCTTTACAAGGCCACAATTTTTACCACAACAAGTCCTCGTCCGGAACTACCTCTCGCTCTCTCTTGGCTATCTCCCTTTTTTCTTCCAGAAAACGGCCAAGCTCAAATGGAAACGACAGCTCGGCATAGTCCGCGAACGACAAACTTCGCAACCTTCTCAGCCCTCAGCTTGTTCCTCACGTTCTCCGGTACACCAACCATTTCCGCCGTTATCTCTAGCGGCCCAACTACTGGCAAGGCAAATTCGGATGGAGAGAGGAAGAAATGACATGCCTGGACAGCGATTGAAGCTTGGAGTGGGGACGACAGTGGAAGATACATTCTGGTAACTGGAGATAAAGAGACGAAAAGGCAGAGGATAGAAGCTGGAAAGAACCACGCAGAGTGAAGAAAGACCATCAATCCCCAAATTTATAGCATCAACCGAACATAAATACCAATCGAAGTTAAACACGTGGAAAAATCTGAGCAACTGTAAGACAAGGTCATTAAAAGACCCGAAGCGGCGTGACAGACGAAGGGACGCGCGTGACAGTGCGAGATAGCTATACGGCAGTTCAAAGGATGTGTCGTTCCAAATCTCGAACGACGCCTAAAAGATGCAAACCGTCAGCAATAATTACATCTAGCGTTTTGTTTGACTCTCGACGCTCTCGATCGGCCCAATCACCGTGCTCACCCGACCGACATGCCCCATTATATAGCCGAATGATCGGTTTCCATGATGACTCTCGATCGATCTGCCGTATCATTAAACATGACCGGTCGACCCAAACGCGATAATCAATCGATCGGGCCTAGCACAAGCTGCCCTGAAAACATGCAAGACAATCCTTATATACTCCTTCGACCCTTTCCTCGGATTAGACTCGAGGAGTAGAAGGGCTTATGGTTGGATCGACTGTGCTAGGCCCAGGCCCAGGTCTGGGTCCACACGTCTGGGGCCCATTAGCAGGTATCAGTCTCCCATGCAAACGTAAAGACCAAAACCTGGCAATCATCCCATATATAAGGTACTATTTCGCCACGATACAGGTACGACACTACAACCCTAGCTTTCTCTATTCTTAGTGACCAAAAACTTTCTCAAAAAGACTAACTTGAGCGTCGGAGAGGCCTTCCGGGAACAACTTCCGGCGTGCCTTGCTTGTTTTGCAGATATTTTCTAGCCAAAGTTATTCAGATTCATAGATCTAAACAATGGCGTCCAGCCCCAGCAAAATAAGACTGAACCAATTTCTTTCTTTTACATTCATTTTGGTATCGAGTGAATTGTACCTGCAAAGTAAAACTATCAATTTATTTGTGGAGGTTGAGGAGTGCTATTTTATTCAATTCAATCAAAAAGAAGAACAGAGCAGCTACGCCTGAAATCCACAGGCCAAGCACACCATTGAGATTGGTAACAGCTAGACAAAGAATTGGGAAAGCTATCCAACGTACCCATAGAAATGGCTCATCAGCAGTATCATGACCAGGTAGTTGCAGCTTCCTTCTTCTTTCGCTTTCGCGAGTCACGATGCTACTCACCAAGGAATTTATATATTTCACAGATTCTGGTAGAAGGCAGTTTGTCTTCGTCTGTAAGAACCGTAATATTAAACAGGCCTAAGCAATTGAACGCTCTTTCCCTTCCTATGGTATCCCATTTTTCCTCCCTCCATTTTTCTTGCTGATTATTTTTTTTCCCACAAACTAAATTTTGAATTAAATGTTCCCTTTTTTTTAATTAATTAATTATTATTATGATTACGGTTCTAGATCACTCGGCTATTGGAGCTTTTCCTTGCTTATGACGTCGACCCCAATGTCAAGTTGATAGTTCTTAAGGTATATTCCTATTTCATTTTCATTTTACATCTCTTATTCAGTTTCTTACTTACCGATATACTAATACAATTTGAGGTTTTATAATGGTTTTGTGCGGGTAAATTAACTCTGGGCTATTGATTTCTAGGGGAAAGGAAGAGCTTTTTGTGCAGGTGGGGATGTTGCTGCTGTGGTCCGTGATATCAAAGAGGGTCCAACTTCTTCCTTTAGTTTATAGTTGTCATGTTACATTAGCTGAACCCCTAGTACCAGAACGACTGGAGAGCTGTAACTTTACATTTCTATGTATCAGGCAATTGGAGGTTAGGTGCTGATTTTTTCCGCAAGGAATTCACTTTAAACTACATAATGGCCACATTCTCCAAGCCCCAGGTGAGCAATTGGTATCTTACATATTAATGTACAATACTTCTTTTATTCACACTTCAATTATGTCAAAGGTTTCTATCCTCGATGGAATTGTTATGGGAGGTGGAGCTGGTGTGTCAATACATGGAAGATTCCGTGTTGCGACGGAGAACTCGGTAATCTTCTTGCTTTCGGATTTAACATTGTAGAAACTTTCATTTTGCTGCCCTAGAAATGAATGCTTTATGATTCACAATTTTGTGATGTTAGACACATCTCTGTCTAAGTGCTCTATACGTTTTAAACGGTTCTTTTAATTCCCATCTTTCATAATTGAGTTTGAAAAGAAAAAGATAGAAGTGTTGCTTCGCGAACTTATCTGATACTGGTTTAAGGAATGCATTCCGTCATTGTGGTTTGCTGACCCCCTTTATTGTCATTGAGAAACAATAGCATATGGATTGGTTGAAGATATAATGTTTAGTTTTTGTTATTTGTGATTTTTTAAAAGTGGATATCTCTAATTTCTGTCTGTTACAAATCTTTACATGTTATAGATCTTTGCAATGCCAGAAACAGCTTTGGGTCTCTTTCCAGATGTGGGTGCATCATATTTCTTGTCAAGACTTCCTGGATTTTTTGGTAATGCCGCATGAAATGGGGCTTTAGTTCTATTTTTGGTAGTAGACTCCGGGCATCTGATATTCTTCTATTCTATGATCATTCAGAATACTTAATAATGTTTTGAAAAAGAAAAACAGACTTTACTTTTTATGGCGTTTGGGTTAGCTACCTATACTGTCATGGGCAGCATGAAAGGCATGAGTGACTTCCGTGGTTTTATGCAGACTTGTTGCTTTAAATGATGGTTAAACTTAATTGAATTGATCAAGGCATTTTCTGTAGTTATCACTTCTATGTCAAGAGTTTAAAATGCTGCTTAATTAGTGCAATATCATAAGCTTACTTTATTGATCATAATGGAAGTCTTTCATGGTGCGACACTTCTACAGTTCTTTTCTTTTAGCATTACGCATTTGCTGCTTGAGGGGTCAACTTGTTATAAAATTGTGAAACTTTTAGATAGATTTGTATCTCTTTTCTGAAATGACCTTGCCTCCATTAATTTTTTTCAACAGGGGAATATGTTGGGCTAACAGGTGCAAGGTTGGATGGTGCTGAAATGCTTGCATGTGGTCTTGCAACTCATTTCGTCCCCTCGGCGGTACTTTATCACTGCAAATCTTTGATTCTAGGGTGATGAAGGTCAATTTTTGAAATGATAAAATTTAATTAGTTATATTAAACAGTGGTAATTCCATATAAGCCTCATTGACAGTGATGAACCTAAAAGGGAAAGTCGGCAATGTCATATATGCCAGGTCATAGCATAATCATAAAGCACCTTTCTAGTCTCTGAATTGGTATTGTAATTTGAAGTTGGTGTTGGAATCAGATTCCAAGGAAATTATCCAACTTTTCAACATTCTGATATTATCATCCTTTCTTTCCCTTTTTATTACTTATTAGCTTGCAGAGGGCTTCATATAGGGATTGTCAATGTGTAGTTGTTACTCATCCTTTAGCTAGCTTGCATACTAGCTAAAGGATATAGGATGAAGCAAAATGTTGTAAAAACTTATGCCACATGTCTGCATGTTGTTGTTAGTCTGTAGGTTAGTGCTTCCAGAATGGTAGTATATGCTTGACTGATATCTGCAAGCTTTGAGGCTTTGATATAATCTGATTTCCTGACAAGAATTACTGTAATGATTTGAGTTAGGGAGCCAGAATAATCTCATTAGAGATGCATTGCTTTTCATTGATGGTAAATGTTGTGCAAAGTCTTTTATGTTGCTTCTACTCACAAAAACCGTCAGCTCTTTAATTTAGCTGATGTTGTTTTGAAAGCATGGCTGATTCATTGGTATTAATAAATTACTGGAAGTTACATGTTAAAGTACAAGCTACTGAACAGGTCTATGCTGATCATGCAACTATATGTGGAGAACTGTGAAGTCAAACTATATGTACTGTCGAGTTATTAGTTATGAAAAGTTGATGTTTTGGATTCTAATTTTTCTTGATATTTTTGTGATGTTATCAATCAGTGTCGTCGAGGTCAAGGTGGATTAAGTTTTCGCTTGTTAGCTGTGGTGCTCCAGTGGTTACATATTCAAAAATGTGATGTCCAATTAATAATTAAATACCATACTTGTTCAACAGAAATTGTCACTTTTAGAAGAGGCTTTATGCAAGATAGATTCCAGTGATCCAGCAGCTGTCTGTGCTGTTATTGATCAATATGCTCAGCGACCAAATTTGAAAGAGCAAAGTGCTTATCACCGGTTTGTCTTCAATTTAACCATTCAGATTCAGTATCTCTATTGATGTGCAATTTTGTTAATGGTGCATAAAAATTGTATACCTTTCCCTCTCCTGAAATTGTCAATAATGTCTATTCTTGCAACATCTTTAGCAACATCAAACGTATCTGTTCACAAAGGGCAATTGATCTCCTAAATACATGCTGAAAAAATATAAAGGAATCAATATATTTCAGCTCTTATTGAAGGGATTTTGAGTTTGTAGTTGGGTAAATGTCTTCCCTGTTTGTGATGGTTTGAAACAGATTGTCGTAGGATATTTTTTGCAGGCTGTCAAATTTGCAAACTTGAATGCACCATTGGGCCTTGTGGCTTAATGGGAGATAATGTTAAAAAACTAATGCAGCATGGCTTCTAATGACTGCCAAAACAAAGAACATGCCCATTTATCAATTTGGCTGCTTACGTTCTTTTCTTTTTCTGACTTTCATTTATATTCGTAGTGTTGCATGTACAAAGAATGGAAACAACTAAAACATCCAAGTTTGAGAAAAATGCATTCTACATGAACTTAAGAGCTCTCCCGAAAGAAGGGGTATTTCCCTTTTTCTGTTTGGTTTTTCTACTCTGTTTTTCAGAAACTATTCATTATGTAGTGTGTATGAACACAATGAATTCAATTATCATCTGAGTTTGCAAACTGCTAGCTTTTTTTTTTCTTTCCTTGTCGATCCAGTGGAAGTTAAAGAGGGGAGGGGGTTTCCTTGCCTATTGAGTTGCAGAATTACCGATGTTACATTGCTGTATGATTCCTACTTCTCACATTTCTGAGATTGGTTGGCTGCAGGTTGGATGTTATTGATAAATGCTTCTCATATAAGACAATTGAAGAAATTTTATCTGCAGTTGTGAGTTATTCATGTGCATCAACTTTGTCTTAAGAAAGATTGATTGAATTCATTTCTGTGATATTCTTATTTCTGGACAAGCTGTGTAGAGTCATCACTGTTACTTTGGCTCATAGAGTTGACATGTCATCTTGCCATCGTACAGGAGAGAGAGGCAAGTAATAAGGCAGATGATTGGATCTCTAACATTATCCAGTCACTGAAGAAGGCTTCTCCAACGAGTCTCAAAATTTCTCTTAGATCCGTGGGTTGCGCCTTTCTTTGCAAATTTATTTCTATTACTCATCAAACTAATATGTTATACTTTGCGTAGATGAAGAAATGGCATTTGCATTGATCTAACTTTGTACGTAATGGGCAATAACTTGGAACTCATAGATGATAGGATGAGGCAGTGACTTTCATTGAATATGTGATGACCTTGCACCCTTCTTGCATGAGTCATAAATTCCTTGGCATAAAATGTGAACATTTAATCCTGTTTGTTGAAGCTTTCTTTCTCATGAGGGTAAACTCCATTAACGTAGAAAACAATACTTGATGATAAAATACTTTTGTTTCATATGAGGATTGACCTACTACTTCTATAGAACAATTGCAAGGTAAAAGCCGATACCTGAGCCTTTTTTTTCTCAACTTTTCTGCTAATTTATTTGCTATAACTATTTTTTTTCACAAGTTTATATCTCATAATTCATCTCTGAACCAACCATAATCATAGCTAACAAACATGAGTAACTATACGTTGCTCTTCTTTTTTTGTGTGATGAGATTAAACATCTTCTGCAGTTTGGGGTTATCTTGTTTGTAGCTTGTGCAATATTATAAATTAACAGTTGATTTTTGAGACGGGCTTCCAGATTAGAGAAGGAAGGCTTCAAGGCGTTGGCCAATGCCTTGTTCGTGAGTATAGAATGGTTTGTCATGTCATGCAAGGAAATCTTAGCAAGGACTTCTTCGAGGTTTTGATCTGAATCATCCGTTTGTTTTTCTTCTGTTAAGTTCTATGGGAATGACTCTTAGCGGTTTACATACTATTACAGGGTTGTAGAGCTATCTTATTGGACAAAGATAGAAATCCAAAGGTGAGGGCATTTTCTTCATCCTAGAACAACCCAGTGACTAATTCCAAGATTGGATTTGGATAAATACTTTGAGCTTCCATTGTTTTTAAGATCACCGGGAATTATATTCTTTCGACTCTTTTACCCAGTGGGAACCTTCAAAATTGGAGCTTGTCCACAACTCTATGGTAGAAGAATATTTCAAAACATTGGACAGTGAAGATTGGGAAGATCTGAAGCTTCCAGCTCGATTAAAATTACCTGGATGTGCCCTTGCGAAGCTTTAAACATCACTTTAGTTGGTTACTTGGAGGGTAGTACAAGAAGTTTACTGAGTCTCAGCTAGCTGCAAAATCTTGACTACCATGACAGTTGAGATTGGTGTCGTTAAGCCATTCGGCCCTTCCCTAATAAATTAGCTGAAATCTATGAGAAAATAATCGTGTTGGAGAGTGTAGCATTCTAATTGTAAGAGTATTTACGTAGACTTTTTGAGTGAAGACAACCATAGTTGATGTATGTAAGTTAAAGCATCACCCTAAGATTGAGACCCGTAGTCATAATTCTCCTATGAATTATAACTTTGTGGGCCGCATGATCTATGCATATAGGAAATTTCTACGACTTACATGCAAGGATATAGGCATGTTATTGAAGGAAATGTGAAGTTCTGTTCGGTGATTATTAGAAACTAAGTTAAATAGTATCACCAGTTGTATTTCTAGTCATGAACAACAAACTTATGAATAACTACTTCCAAGTCAGTAGTTACAGTTGAAGTTTATGATAGAAAGAGGGTTGATGGTCTGAAGCCTGTTTGCTGCTTAGGGATCGAGACGCCACTCTGATCTCAATCGTTTAGCTTGATACAAGTTAGACGAGGGAGGGCGAAAGCCCAGTTAACAGAAGATGGCCCCTAGCAAACTGAAGAGTTTCCAACTGTTAACTCTTTTAAAAAGTTTTTAAAATAAGGTGGACTTTTGTCAATAAACTGATAAATATCATTTTCATAAAATCCATCGGTTCCTGACAAGAAAAAAATTTATTTGCTGTAATTATATTGAGAAAACAATGAAGTGAAAACTACTAAATCAGTTAATTTAAAAAGTTGAAGGTTGGAATATAATCTGACTTTAATCTTAAAGAAAATAAAAACATAATATACAAGTATCACTTAAATACAAATTTTTTTTTTGAATTTAATTGATTTTAGAATGAAATTCAAATTTCAAATCGATTTAATTTGATTGGAATTGAGTTTTTTTAGATACAAATTAATTTTTATCGTCTTACTTTATATTTAGTTCGATTAAATTTATTTAGAATGAATTCATTGTTTAATGTCAAATAGTTAACTCGTTAAATTATTGATTCAAAAGAAATATATAATTTACAAGATATTATGTATTGTGTGTAATTGATTCAAAAGAAATATATAATTTAGGATCAATTTACCTAATAAATACTTACCAAATTAAAAAAAGGGAACAAGTGTGTGTAATTATTAACTAGGTAGGAAATATGGCATTTGGTGCATGGGCAAAAACTCAAAAGTAAAAGAAAATCTAATGATGGAAACGTAAAGATTATCATTTGCATCCGACGGTTTTACTATTTCGAGAAAAACTCGAAAGTAAAAGGACAATAGTGGAAACCAAAATTCAGATGGGACGCGATTAAAAATAAATATCAGGCACTAATTTCAAACCCTAGCTATATATAAGCATCATTTTGCCAACTACAATCGCCTTGCAAAAACGCTAGGAGCGGAGTATTTTCTTCCTCTTCGTCTTACAAAGTACAATCACTCTGCCTTTTTCTGTTTATTTGTATAGTGTAGCGTAGTGATTGGTCATTTATGTCTGATTATGGTGGGTCTTTGATTATCAGATATGAAGCTGGTCGCTGCTTACTTGCTCGCCGTTTTGGGAGGCAATGAGTGCCCCACCGCCGACGACTTGAGGAATATCCTCGGATCGGGTAACTCTCTAGCCTCTCGATTCATACTATGGGTTGTGGTCATTCTTAGGTTATATGTGTGTGTGTGTGTGTCTATATCTATAGGTTTTGGATCTTTTTGTTACTCTTAGCGATTGCAAGTCTTCATTTGGTATGCATCGTTTTGTTAATAGTTAATTATGATTTTGATGGATGTCACACCTAATGATAAATTAATTATCTTGTATGAATTAAGTTGTTCCCGGTTTATACCTTGGGCTTTTTAGGCTCTAGAATCATTCAGCTGATTACTTTAAGTTTAGTGCTCTGATTTGTGACAGCTGACGATCCTGAGGACTTTGATTGTAGAAAATGGAGTTAATTTGTTTCTTTGTTGAATTGGAGTGCAGTTGGAGCTGAGGCTGATGATGACATGATTGAATTGCTGTTGTCCCAAGTTGCTGGGCATGACATCACTGAGTTGATTGCATCTGGCAGAGAGAAGTTGGCTTCTGTACCAGCTGGTGGCGCTGTTGCTGTTGCTTCAGCAGGTCCTACTGGTGGTGGCGGCGGTGCTGATGCTGCACCCGCCGCAGAGGCTAAGGAGGAGAAGGTAGAAGAGAAAGAAGAGTCTGATGAGGTACGTTTTATCTGGTGTAATTGATGTTTACTTGGGCCCCCTATCTTAGTTTGTTATTGTCTGTTAACTGGGCGTTTTTCTTTTGATCTGCTGCAGGATATGGGTTTCAGTCTCTTTGACTAAGAAGTCTGCTTTATTAGTTTGTTTGTATCAACGAGTCCTCTTATCTTTCTATTAGTGGATTTAGTTTATTACAGGTTTCCGGTCTGTAGTTTAATATGAAATGTGGACTTTGTTTGAGCCCTGGAATTTTGTTCTAGATGATTGAGATTAAACTAGTTAAGAAATATTAGTTTTGAGAATCTCTTGTTGGATCTAGTCCAATGCTTTATGTGGGGTTAATTGTTAGTTGCACAGAGAATTTTATGTGATTTCTTGTTATTTTTTATTACTAGTTGATTAGCCAACTTTTATGGGGTGGTAGTTTGTTACATAAATTGGCTTTCAACTACTAGTTCGGAGCTATTAGTTTGTTGTGATTTATGGTAGTAAGCATTCTTTGCTAGGATTGGTGGTCTCTTTAAGTGAGGATCTATACAATTTTACTATCACTTAAAATATAGACATTATATGCGAAGGAACCTTCTTTGTATGGATATTAGTCAACACGATATGCGTTGTGGTTTATAATACCTGAAGTTAAGGCTATCTTGAAATAGAAGCACATATCTGGGAATTTGTCAGTAAAGCGAAATGTTGGATCAGACTAATCTCCAGGCTCTCCTTATATACTTGCCGATGGAAAGAATTGAACACTATGATTATTGACAATTTTAGTCAAGTGAAAGCTTGGTGTGAATTAGTCTGTGGCCTGATTTGTATTCGGTAAATCTAAGGACCAAAAACTGTCAAGTCGTGATGAAAAGGTATATGTAAGATTATTTGCTTTAGCAGTAAGTCTATGAATTATATTTGAAATATTTTGGAGTGGTTGTATATATGTGGAATGTAATGACCTGATAAGTAATGACAAAACGATATTTTGTTAAAAAATGACATTGTTTTAATCTTTTAGTTTAAGAAAATAATTTAGGCTGGGTTTTATTAGCTCATTTTTATCCTTAATTGAAAGAAATCATGAATGTTTTTTACTGTTCAGATTAGTCCGCAGGTCATCGTCCAAGCATTGAAACTGTCTTGAAAGAAGTTTCTTAATCTTATGGCTGAATTCCTACGTCTAAGCGTGACTTCGTACTTTGATACTTCTATCTCGTCACATTGAAGTCAATCCTATATACCTATACAACTTAAGCACTTTAGTATCTAAAAGCATAGCCATTTGTATGAAATTATGATGGCATTCAAAGCATCAACTTCGGGAGAAACAAAGTTTTACGTAATTAAATAGGGTGTCAGTAGAGAAAGGTACATAACAACAGTTTGACTAGTTTTGGTTGCATTTATCCAAGCTTCAATCCATGTTTAGTGGTTTGGTCTTTTCATCTAGGTCTGCAAATCGATTTCTGGGCCATGTATTCCGCCAGAAGGATGCGTATATGATTTACTAATCCTTTATTAGAGGCATATATGGAGTGTTCTACGTTATGTTTTTTTGTTAACCAACAAATATCTTTACTGGAACTATAAAACATTTCCAGCTATAAATATGTAATGTATTTTATCAATTGCGTAATCTGGTGAAAAATAAATTGCAGTTTTGGATATATTGTTCTTGAATGTCAATTCATATTACTAAATTGAAAATTTAATTTTATCGTTTCCCTTTTTCTCTCTAGATTATTTAATTATAGTTTGAACCTGAATATTTGTTCTTTTATCTTTAGCAAACTTTTTACATTTATGACTAATTTATGCACTTGTATTCATAAGATGTTTACGTACGTTACACATGAACATAGTAAACATCATTGTCCCTATCTCATTTATATAAATCTAAGGAGATCTTTGTTGTAGTTTTATAGATACAGAAAATAACGGTGCTTTTAATGATGTCAGTATTACACAAATGTTCAATAGCTGTAAGGTGTAGTAGACCTGTTAACTAGAACGCCCGAGCAAGTAATGTGTTAGTTAGCTGGGCTGACCTCTTTTTCTTTGCACATTTTGTTGTATAGTTAATAGTTTATTAGTTAATACTGTGTTTCTTCAATAACAGTACGTAGGATATGTCAAAAACAATCATGATATGGACAATTGAAATTAGAGAAATCTTTGTTATATATCTTCGAAGGTTAAGCTTCAACAAACGTCAGTGGATGGGATCAAAGAAAATAAGTAGACCACCAAATCCCTCTGAGTAATTAGGTGAATAGTTAGTTTATGACGTGAAACTAATCGGTTGATTGTAGTTTAGTAAAAGTTATTTAAAAATATTTTTTATCTTATACATATTTAGATGTATACGATAGAGTTTATAAAATAAGTATACATTGCAAATGAAAGTATGATGAGATTATAATTATGAGATTTATATTGTATTTATATATTATCCATAGATTATTCCTAGCCATTATTTTATTGAGACTGAACATTAATAGCATGAGAAAAAACTAATACACATTATGTTTTTTTCATGAAAGAAGTAGCCAATTTTATAAGCTAAATTATGAAAATGCTTAAACAAATGTGTGGATATTTGTTAAAGAATAAGTTGACTGAACTAATTCTATGCGAGAAATTCATTTAGAACATTTTTTTTGGTAATTTAGTAGATTTTATACAAATATAGATTTATGTACAACAATAGATTACAAGTAACCCAAGACCATTCTAGCGCTCACCTACGAGGAACATAGTCCTTTACTACACAAAGCCCCAACAAGAACCCAGGAACTCCATCACTTCTTGTTCGCAATCTAATCAAGGTTCAAAACTCCATCACTCCCACAACTGCCTCAGATAATAAAACTTATTTCACCTCAGCAACACGTAAACCACAGTCCAAACTTACTATTTAACCACAACAAGGTAGAAACTCCAGACCATACAAGGTCGACACAAACATAAGTACCTAAGACATTATACTGTAGCTGCAAATTAAAACATGGTGTATGGTGTATACTGATTATGTCCTCTTGGAGCAGTGAGACCTGAAGAAACTTAGAAATGTTGGAAACTGTCCCCTATCCGCTACCGCCTGTAGACACACATGACCAAACCTATTGCATTCCTTCTACTGACAAACCTACAAAGAAAGATTAGTAAAATAGGCACTCATTTAATTACCTCCTCTCGGTGTTTGGGGTTGATGTTCCTTGACTTGGGAGATTACTCCGAGGTACACACTCCCAATATCCTTGGCTTCATCTTTAAAGACTAGCATTCCTTTAAGACCAAATGTGGTAAACAACAGTAGAAAGTAGGATTGGGAAAAGGGTTGAAGTGCGGGTATTGGAGGCTCTTTGAAACCAAGTGAGAAGGGACGAGAGAGAAGGCTGATTCGGGCATTATAAGTGGAAATGAGTGAGGCTTTGGTTCCAAACTGATTTAGAAAATGAGCACTCAAAAAACAAATGGTCTAACGTTTCATTAGCTGAAAGGCACAATGAACAATGGTTAGGAGTATAGAGATAGGGGAGTTTGTCACGGGTTTGTAGTTTTTGAAGCAAAGCAAGCCAAAGAATAAAGGAGTACCTAGGTCTACTACCTTTATCCTACACTAGCTTATACCATGGAACTTCCTGGATAGGAGGACGCAAAAAGTTATAGGCGAAAACAGTTGTGTACTGTCTTGTGGATTCAGCTAACCATTCCAGACTATCAGGGTGGAAACTATTTGGATGATAACGAGGTACTTCAAGGTTCCTGAAGAGCTCTAAGGAACTTCTTGACAACTCCACTCATCATGATTGATAACTTCTGAAACTCATGCTGTCATTGAAAGGTTCGAGTCATTTATCTCTCTCGGAGAAGAAAAGGTCTGCAAGATGCCTCTCGGGTGCTAGGGATCCTGCCATAAAAGAGTAGATATACCATTGCCAATCCTAAATCTGAATTGGTTCCTCATCTTATCCCTCACAAATAAAATTTTTTGCCAACTCCATGAACTATTATAGATTGGTTGGACACTTCAAAAGTTGCTACATCTTAGGATAATGGTAAGCACCCACTTAACTCACAACGCCTCCCTATCATTAAACAGATTCCAAATAAGTGTTCAAGTGTTTCACTTATAAGCCACCTTCCTTTTTAGATCTACTAATGTCTTTTCACTTAACGTTGGCATGAGATTTAGAATCTACCCTCTCAGCCCATAGAAAGTTCCTAAGCTTTTTCTCTATATCCTTAAAAATGGAGTAAGAAAGGATGAAATGGGAAAACCAGTATACTTGGAAGGAAGAGAGAACAAAGACAACCAATTAAATTCTACCAGCATATGATAGACATTTATGAGTCCACCTATTGATCTTATTGTCTATTTTGTCCAGAAGAGGGAGGTAATCTCTCTTAGATAAACGACCAGTTATGAGAGGAACCCCTAAATACCTAATGGGAATAGAGCTTTGCTAGAGACCAGAGATTAGTTTCATTCAGTGAGCCAGGTAGTTCACATCCGGGGATAAAAAAATTGACTCTTGGATGTATTCATATCCATGCCAGAGAACATAGAGAAGGAACATAGAGAGTCAAGCAACATTTGAGCAAATAACAAGTCCGCATGACAAAACATCAAAAGGTCATCAGCAAAGAGAAGATGGTTGAGTTTAAGGCTTTGGCACCTCCAATGATATTTGAAGGAAGGGGAATTCTCTGTACAAGTCTTCAAATTCCTAGAAAAAACTTCCATACAAATTATAAAGAGAAAGGGAGATAAGGGGTCGCCCTGTCTTAAGCCTGGCTTACCCTTGAAAAATCGAGATAGAGTGCCATTGATCAAGATAGAATAAGGAGTGGAAATGCATTCTTTGATCCAAGTAAGAACTTCAAAGGAAGGCCTACTGCTTCTAGAGCATTCATAAGGAAATCCCAATGAATAGAGTCATAGGATTTTTGGAGATCCACTTTAAAAGCACACCTCTTATGATTGTTAAAAAGGTGATAGTTCTTGAAATTTTCTTGAGCTAGCAAAATATTATCTCCTATGCGACGATTCTTGATAAAGGCACTTTGATCAGGACTAACTATGTGAGGAAGGATGGCTCAGAGCCTATTTGTAATGATTTTTGCAATCACCTTGTAAATCATGTTACAACAAGAGATAGGTCGATAGTCTAAAACTATGGATGGGTGAGCTTTTTTGGGAATGAGAGAGGTAAAGGTGAAATTGATCTCTTTAAGGAGTTTGCCAGAGTGGAAAAATTTTTGAATGGCTGTCGTCACTTCCTCCCCGATGATAGGCCAAGTTTTCTTGAAGAAGAACTCGTTAAACCCGTCTGGGCTAGGAGCCTTATTAAGGTTAAGAAACCTAATCTCCTGGGTGGAAACTTCAGCAATCAGAGGATTGGTAAGATGTTCAGACAAAGGGTGAGGAAAAAGGTTCCCCACTCCTTGGATGAGTGAAGAGCCTTTTGTGTTCCTATCGTACCTTGAAAAAGATCGAGGAACTAATATTGAATTTCTGAGATCCCTACGATCCGGTTCCCATTTCCTACCTCTAGGTAGTGAATGGAGTTGCAGTTCCTATTAGCAAGGAGAGAATTGCGAAAAATTTTGGTATTTCTATCCCCTTCTCTGAGCCATTTAATCCTAGAGGATTGTCTAAAGAAAGATTTTTGATCCTCTAAAGCCCGGAATAACTCATTAATAGCTTCTGATTCCTGAGCATACAAATGAGAAGAGCTAGGCAAAAGTCTCATTTGATCTTGGATGTGATTAAGATGAGCTTAATAGTTCTCTACTCTGGCATTCACATCCCCTATTTGACCAGCATTCATGATCTTAAGGGCTTTTTTAACAATCTTTAGCTTAGCCACTACACAATACATAGGACTACCCTGAACTGGAGAGGACCAAGCTTCCTCTATAGTGTGCATGAAACTGGGTGGGAGGCTAAAAAGTTTGAGAATCTGAAAGGGGAGGGTCTCTTATGCCGATGAACAGTAGGCTTAACCACTAAAGGGGAATGGTCCGAGATGTGATGGTTGTGAATGACACAATAAGAACTAGGAAACTTGAGACTCCAAGCAGAGTTTATGAGGGTTTTGTTTAATTTCCTAGCAATGAAGGAGTCTCCATATTGTTTATTATTCCATGTAAAACTAGGGCCACGGACTTGTATGTTTATGGAAATTCTTATTGTAATGATTATATAAGTGATCATTTGATTTGAGATCTTCAAAGTTATCTTGTATAAAGATTGATATGTTTTAATATTACTTATGACCTATTCTGATTAAGGATAGCTCAGTCAGTAGTCATAGATATAGCATGAACTATATAAAGGTCATTGAGTGATCAATATAGAATTCATTGCCTTAAAGTAATAAGGAAGAATGTTTAATTATTTTTTATTAGAATTTATTTGAAAAATTTTTAGCCATGGTATAATGACATTTTGTAAATAATTTACAAATGTCATAATATAATCAATTAATAATGGTAGAGTACTAATATGATTAGACTCAAATAGAGTAGACATTAATTTCATGCTCTATATTTAATCAAAATATTGTATGATGAAAGAATTGAATTATATGAGGAAAAATTATTCACGAAAAAAGGTTAGTCAAAATTATTTTGACATTCTTAAATATTTAGGTGATTATGATGTATTGCTAGACGTCAATCTTGATCTATGGATATAAATTGTTTAATTAGAGAATTAAAATAAATTAAATAAATTAAATTTATCTAATCGTAACTATAATTTAGAGTTATAATTTATATTCATTAATGGGTTACATACAAAGAACGAGCTAAAGAGAGAAAAGATATTTTAATCAAGTTGGACTTGATTGTAAGGTTTGAAAAATTTTATTATTAAATATGAGACATTTAATAAAAAAATTAATATGAAATATTGATTTTTTAAGGCATAATGAATATTTAGCTATAATTAATTGTAATTTTAATTAAAGTTTAACTAAAATTAGAATTTTATTTCAATTAAATTACTAAAATGTTCAAATTTTATTATAAATAGATTTAAGCTTTAAGAAGCTAGCATTCGTTGCCTAACCCTCTTTGTAATAGTTACAGAATTCTTTCATCATATTTTATGGATATCATTAGAGGTCGGATACTTGTGTAGCTATGGTGGTTGCGGTGAGTCAGTTTCAGAAACAATTCGAGGTAAATGACAAGAAAAAGATCAAGCTTCAAAATAAGGTATGAATAATTTTTATGTGTTAATTATTTTTTAAAATTAAGTGATATTGACTTTTGGGAAATTAAAATTAAAAGGTTTCATATTATTTCACTCCATGTAGGATCGAATCTTGACATGATTTTTTAATAATAGTATTAGAGTCGACTTTAATTTCTATAAGTTGATAAAAATTTGCTTGATTTATTAATCAACATTTTGGAATTGATGAACTACAAACCATAAATAATTAAATTTGAAAAGTATAGATTAATATTCCCAACATAAACCTTAAAATCATATTTGGATTTAGTTATTTTTAATTTGAAAAGTTTTTATCTTTTTAGATTAGAAACCCAAAAAGCCTAAACTTAATTTTGAGAATTACATTTATAGAGATATATTGAAAGTTTTTTTAATCTATTTTAAGTCCAAGTACATAAATAATGTATTAAAGATGTTGAGTATTTGAGATATCTGATACTTGTGAAGTATTAAAGATATCCATTATTCTACGTATAAGTTGGCATTTGAATTCAAGGTTATATGGATATTAACTTTAGAAGTAAATCCTAATTAAGGTAAAATTTACTTATAGCAATATCATTTTAAGATTGGAAAGGTTCAAATGTAGCAATAGTTACTAATTAAGCTATAATACATTATTCATTTAGTGAAAATATTTAATTGAACCAACATGTTCTTTAATGAACTTAATATAGTTCCGTGAATTGTTCAAGATATTAATATACTATGAAATATTATAGCTTTTAGGCATGCAAAAGGAGCTAAGGTCTAATCAAAGATTCAAGTATGTATTTAGATAGTTATTGTTGGGACCCGATCTAGAAACCGGAGAACGGATACGAATAACGAAACGAATTCAAATTTGATAAAACGATCTACATGAAATTTATAGTGTTTGTCGAGAGTTTTCTGTGGCCATAAAGTATGCAATTTTTCGATGTCGGGATTGAGAGGTATGATCGACCGAGTTTAGGAAACAAATGATAAGGACAGAATCTTTGATTGGAAATTTGACTTCCTTAGAAGCCAAA
>JANZXV010000008.1:7895073-7917286 GCA_027576455.1 Erythroxylum roigii | reverse complement strand
TTTAAAAAAATTAATTCTTGGATCCCCCTATCTTAAATTCGTGGCTCCGTCACTGCTTATTAGGGTTTACATTTCTTGCCTTCATGGGTATTAATATTTATCTCCATCTGTCGCCAATAAAGATGTAGTTCATGTTACATCACCAATTGAAGACATTAAAACTTTTCAATGACAAAATCAAATAATTAAAATATATAAGAATATAAAAACGTCTCTTAGCACCTGCAATTAACTTATACTTTCTATAGGATTTGAGATAATCATGAAATTTACATTTTCATGGTTGAATGTCAAAAATCGTTTATATAGGAGTATGAATTCCCTAAAACTATATATACTGTCATTTAATATAACAGGTATGTTAATTTGTCACATCACATGTACCATTGATTATTTTTTGCAGTCAAATTAAAAATTAAATTTGTATTCTTTTATTTAACTTAGATAAATCATAATGATCTTAAAATATTTATAAAATTTCCATTTTAAATTTTCTTACTTATAACAATAAATAAATAGATTAGTGTAGGCATTTGTAAAAGTATGAAACTTGTTATATGTAAAAGAATAAAACCCACCAAGAAAATTCAAAAGTCTTAACCATCTTTGCCTTTTTTATTTGAAAATTCTCAAAATTAATTATAATGAAAAAGAATTTAGAATAAGTAATTATACCTGAGATATAATATTGAATTTGTCTTTTAAAATTTGGTATTCCTCCTTAACCATGTTAAAATATTCAAGGCACCTGTAATCACGATACTTTAGTTAATAAATATATACATTTTTAAAGTTAAATTCAATCAACTTTGATAAAAAATTAAAGCATAAAACCAATAATTATTTACTTAATGTATAGTAGTATTCTTCCTCTAATAAATAAACAAGTAAAATTAATTCATATTTTCTACCTTGCATGATCCATATCATCACAAGCATATCGAAGATCACGACAAGCGATGGCCATGCGACGACCGCCAATACTGTAGCACCAAATATAAATTCAGGAATTGATATCGCAAAGGCAATATTATACGTGATGCTGATATGGAACACTGTAATTAGAGATGCACTAAATCAATCTTGAATTTGTTTAATTTCAATGAATGAATGCTACAAACCGCAAGCTTTTTCATAAAAAAAACAAAACACATTAATTGTTCACTGAAACATAAAGGGAAAATAATTTGTTATAGATAATACAATTAATGTTTATAGAAATTGTGTATGAAAGTGAAAATCTTTAAATTGAAATGTGTATAGGATCAAACAGGATGAGAACTTTATAAGAATGCAAGCAAGGTACGTATATGTAGAGATTTACCTGGAGCTGCTCCCCCTTATCTGATGAACAAAGGTAATAACTTTCGCATAGTCAATAATATGTTCATTCCTGATGATATCAATACAAAAAATTAAGTATTCAAATAACTAAGAAACGATCAGAAAGTATGAAGAACTTAAATCGCAACAAATATATATGAAGTATTACTGAAAAATGAATTACATGTATTTGTTCACTTGTGTTATGCAACTTTCGGCATCACTGCAGAACATGTTTATCAGATCTATTAAAAACTGGGGACTCTCTCCTTGTCGCAGATGAAGGATATGTTCAAAGTGATCGTCTAATATCCCCTGCAAGTCAATGATATTTTTAATTCTTTTAGCACCACCAAAAAGAGAAAATAGGCACAAATGTTAGAAGAATTTCCAATTTTTGAAGGGATCATAACAATTCTTCCTTCTAAGGCTTTCTTCTTTTGACCACTGTCGTCAAACTAAATATTTATCTTCTCCTGCATGCTTACAATATCACCTCAAACACAGACACAGACGGACAGAAAGAAAGGTCCGATATGATTGTAATTGGACGTATGACTAGTTTTCCACCCTCATTAATGCCCACAGAGAGAAGGAGACAAGTTCGGATTCTTTTATCCTTCACAACATGAATTTACTCGACTGAACTTTGAAGAGTTAACCATCCAATCACAAAGAACATAAATTGATTGAAATATTCCAACTACTTCTCTTTCAGTAGAACATGAAGGAAAAGAAACACACGGCATACACATAATACCTGATCAGTCAAGTATTCGATGAAGTTTCTCTGCTCTTGTCTTAGATTATAGCTGCTCATTTTTTCGTTGAATGGACAAAAACTCTTGTCACCACCCAGATGTAGAACAACCACACCCTTTTCAGCACCCTCTATATTCTCTTTTTTGCTATCATAGAGAACTTCATTCCTTGTCCTTCCTATATAAAAGAGAGTGAGAACCATAATTGTCACTGTCACATTTGGTAGTGAACAAAGAAGCATATTTGTTCATTGGTCATACCTAACACACACATGACAAGAGAGTGATTGCCTTATTGGCAGAACCTGCCAAATCCGACAGTGGAACAAACAAGCATGCATTGGATTTTGGACAACAGAACAGTTACCTGGGAAAAGTCACTGGAATTCAATTCAAATGCGCCACACTCATCTCTTCTTCTGGGAATGGTGGCCCAGAAGTGTTTGTTACGAGAAAGTGCTTAATTCGGTACAAAAACCTGGAATCCAAATTAAGATGTGGCGGCCCTAATCAAATCACCATGCATGTTGCGGTTTTTTTTTTTTTTTTACATGAAAGTTTAAGTTATATTGAACGTGAAGAATAAATGATTTTCTTTACAATCTATGGTTTTCGGGGAGCTAAAGATGGAATCAGGTATCTGGACAAAGGCAACAATTAATACGATGAAAATTATCAAAGGCAAAAAGAAAAAACGTACAATGAGAAGAAAAAAGCTTGATTGCAATTTTTTCAGCTTGAGGTTTATGTCCTAAGCTGAACAAGTTGCTGCCTTTATTTAGGTTTGCTGCTTCCTTATTTGCTATGCGATTACACACATTTACTTTTCTTTTTTTGGTGATGTTGTATAACACATGATATATCAAAGTCCATTATAATTTCTTTCATTTGAGCTAGATCAGTATCTAAAGTATAAATTAAAATAAACTCAATAATATATATATAGAGAGAGCGAGAGAAATAAAGAGATTACTTTCAACATTAGCAGAATTAACTCAACTTAGATAATTGTCTTCACTTAAAAATGGTAATTAATGTAGTTAAAATTAAGTATGCATATCTTTACATAAAGTAAACCCTCATCTGAATTAAGAGAGTCAAGAAGCACTAAAACTTGATAAACTTGGTTTCTTAACAGACAACTTATCTAAATTAGAACCAAAATTAATCACCTTAATTAGATATATAACAATGTACATTGGATATAAAATGATTATCGACAATGTTAATTGCTTTCAAACTCCCCTTGCACCAATATATATATGTATGGACTCAACTAATTGATTATTATTGTTAATTTGATGATTATTAATAATAAAATTTTATTTTATTAAAATAATTTTTTACTAGTCATGTATGATAATGATGATTATTAATAACTACCAAGTGATAGTCATCAAATCTTTTCCTATATGTATAAGCAAATGGTTAATTGCCCGAATACTAAAAAACTGAAAAATGTCACTTACAATATCAAAACTCTCTTTTATCATTGGATTATGATTATTTTTTGCTATTACGATTGCATTTAAATTGTTTCTTTTATATTATGTTAGTTGATAATTGCCTTTTCATTTTTATGCTTAACATTAGTTTTATTTTAGGTAGAATAATTAACTTCACAAGTTAGGCTCTACATTTTGCTTGCAGACTGAATTAACTCTTCAACTTCTAATGAGAACGTACGGCTGCATCTTAACAATAAAGAGAAATGATCGATGAAGATAACAAAGAAACCAAAAAGGGCAATAATTAAAGGGAAATGATGAAGAAAGTAAAAAGGGCAAAAATAATCCTAACATTTATAAAAGTAATCATGTTTAAAAGTAATTAACATTTCAAAAACTAGCTAGGTATATTAGTTCTTACTCTATTGTTAGTTGAAAATAAAATATACTAACTAGGTATATTATATTAGACGAATCTGATCATCATGCATGTTTAGTGATGGAGTTCAATTAAGGTTGATTTAATAACCTGATCGAGAAGTAACGAAAAAAGTTGAAACAAAAGGCACACTTCTCACATAACCAACAAGACCCACCCCTACTCCCTCCTTTTTATTTAATGTAGGTCCCTTTTATAATATATATGTACGAGTAATTGCCTCCAATGCGCAACAAGGACCACATAAGAGGCAAGCAAAAATGTCAAGATAATAAAATTAGGATTTTAGTGATAATAAAATTAAGATTAAAGATTTTATCAGGTTAAAAAATTTAAATAGTTATAATATTTTATTACTTAAAAAGGTTTTATTAATTAAGAAAATAAAATTGTTAATTACAATATTTATGTATTTTAAAATTAAGAATGAGTCACGTAATATCACTTGGTGCACGTGATATTACAAAACAACCGCAATAACATTTCAATAAAAGTCTAAATCTACACAATCTTATCTTTAATTGATAAAGATTACTCCCTCTTATTCAAAATAAAAGTCGTTTTTAGAAAGATGCACACTTATTAAAAAAGCTAATGAAATGTTTGATATACCCCTATTAATTGCATGTTGAACTGCCTTGAAAATGTAATTTGTGTAATTAAGATGTGAGAGAAATTAAAGGGTAATTTTGGAAATAAAATTATAAACATGCATGAAAAATTGTAAACAACACTTATTTTGAATAATTAAATTTTCTCTAAAACAAACTTTTATTTTGAACAGAAGGGAGTATTTTTAAAGATTTATTAGAATAAAGAGAAAAAAATAATTTTGAGAACTGTCTGTAAAAAAATTAAAACTAAAATAAAAAGATAAAAATAAATATGAAATAAAATAAAATAAAAATAAAAGATACATATTTAAAATAAAATAAAAATAAACATAAAAGATAATAATAAAAATAAAAACAATAGAAAGTAAAAGTAAAAATAATATAAATAAAATAATAAAAAGTAATAAAATAAATAGAACAATAAAAATTGAAAACAAAAGATAATAAATAATAAATAAAAAAATAATAAAAATAAAAAGATAAAGGATAATAACAACATACAAATAAAAAATAAAAATAAGTAACATAAAAATAAATAAAACAGATAATCTAACGTTTTACATTATAAACCTATTTTAAAGATAAAATATTATAACATGTCAGATAACTAATCATGTCAAGTCTTTGTTAAGATTTTCGTTCACCAAAAATTTAATTTAAATGTTTGTAAAACTTTAAAATTTAATTTAAACAAATAACACGTTAAACTGTAAAGGTTAGAATTATTTTTGTCTTTTTTGCTTAAAGAAAAAAGGACAAGGTCTTTTTATTGTTATAATAATGTTGAATTTCTAATTCAACTCCAAGCTTATTTTCGTCCTCTGATCATCTCTCCTCCCTCAATTAATACCCTAAAGGGCCTAAACCAAGTATCAACACATGAAATATGGAATGGTTGCGGCGGCTAAAGAAAAGAGAACATACTCTATAAGCAAGACATACACCTCGATTAGCATAATTTAGCATAGGACTACAGTTGAAAAATACGATTCACCTCTTAATCAACAAAACCAAGCTATTGAGGTGAACAAAACCAAGTTATCTTATGAATGGCAAGGTCAGAATCTCAAACATTAGGATTTATATCAGAGAGAACGACCCTCGAAGAAAAAATATATAGGTGGTCTGCAATTTAATCTCTCGGGGATCCAGTTAGTTAGGTAAGCATGGTGGCATGTAAGAACTTAGAAAATGAATAAGAGCAAGCAATCGAACATACAGGAGATGATAATACACGACAGTTGCAAAATAACGTTTAAGACATGAAGCACAGATGAGCATCTCGGGAAGATCTCAGCTTGCTCTCCACTCTCAGAACAGGACTCCATCACATTTCGATCTACATTAGGAAAACAGCTAAAGATGTGTCCGGAGGTGGAGGCCTTGCACGTTAGAAATACTTATGCTTACCTGAAGCCAACAAAGTAATGATTAACATGACAATCATAACGTAGAACAATGAATTTCTTGACAAATCAAAAGAAAATGTTAAGTACTAAAAGAGACGGAGCAAGTCTACTCATCTACAAATATAATCCGCAGACCACGGGTAAAAAACAATAACCTTTGGGAAACGACCATAACTCCGATCACACTTGACCAAGATCGGAGTTATTTCCTTAAATTTTTATCAATCACGAAATAAATCTTTAGCTGCACATTCCTCTCCTCAGGATTCTGAGATTGACTTACCAACTTGGGGATAAGTATTAGTTGGCCACATTATTAAGAAATGTAGACTTTTGCTGAAAGATCAGCAATAAGTTTCAAGCCAAACAAGCTAAAATGACTCAAATCAGCCTTTCTCTTCCGAATAGGGGAAACAACAGAGTGACATCTAATATTTATTGTGCTGTTGATCATCTCTCCTAGAGAACATACAGATTATTTGACCATTGACATAGGAGACATGATGAAGGAACAGAATTTAAGGCCCTAAATCATTGGGATGAATACACAAATCCCTACATGTCCAAGGTGATAACTATTTAGAAAATTCTCTTCCATGACTAATAATTTGAACTTATTCCTCCACAAGGGACTCAGCTGCAATTGTGTATCCCAAGTAGCTTTAGACAAGAAAATAAAAATATTAAGAGAGAAAAGAAGGGGGATAACCTTAAACATAGTATAAGAGAACTGTACAGAGGACTAGAATGAGACACTTACTTGATGCATCATTTGTAGGTGCACGTCAGAGCAAATTCATCTCTGACCATCACAGAATGATGCTACGACTTAGGAACAGTCACATTCAAGATCTTCACATCCTGGTATGGCTTATCTGTTTTATCTGTCTTCACCTTCTCAATAGCCTGTCAACGGTACCCACATTAATATTTCTATAGGATGCAGAGACATCCACAAATATTATTAGTGATGGGTCATACAAGGAATTCCATAACTGTCCCTAAAGAAGAGTAAAGTACATGGCTTGCTAGCGAGCAAGTTGACATTCAAAGTCGCACGATGATCAAATAAAACTAGTTAAAATATCCCCTGTTTTTGTTTCAGAACGGAACTTATGAATAAACTTAATGTCAGTTTTATACAACATAATACATTATGGAATTTCTTAACCACATCTGAAGGGAAACTATGCATGCTTATGCAAAATGTAAATGCATATCAAACAACTAAGGCTCATTTTTACCTGGACAACATCCATTCCTTTAACAACTCTACCAAAAACAGTATGCTTATTGTCCAGCCATGGAGTGGCTACAGTGGTGATAAAGAACTGGGAGCCATTTGTGTTTGGTCCAGCATTTGCCATTGACAATGTGAAAGGTCTATCATGCCGTAAACTGACAACACAAAAATGTGATCAGTAGTAGTACAAATAGAATTAAAGATCATGCAAATAAACCAGAATCTAAAGTATGCAGTGGAAAATGGCAGATAACAAATACACGAGAGAGAGAGAGAAAGAGTGTGCCGGAGCACCTGACACATAAAAAACCATTGTATGTCCAATTGTTGGGGAAATCAACAAGAGAATTTTCAAAATACCTTCTGTAGAAATTATGACAATTGGAGATTTGAAGTTAAGTTTGGAATTAAAAGCTTTGTTTAGACACACTAGTATAAGTAATAAAGGGTTTCCATCAAGTTCCATATAAGTCTCTCTCTCTCTCTTGAAGTTACTCTTTTTCTTCTGTTTCTTCTAGAACTACATGTTCCTACTTAACCAGTCACTTCAAACTTTGCTGTAAAATAAGCAACCAAGCCACCGAAAGTTTGCTACAAACATCTGTAATGACAATGAATGTACTTTAGTTAATTTGTAATTAAGATCCACACTTAGATAAACCTCCACAAGTGTTATAGAGTAGCCATAAGATATTCACCATGATCCATATGTTATTCTTTTCTCTCTCTCCCCATCTTTTTCTCTCCCACCCCAACCGAGCTTAAAATTCTTCTTCTAGATTGTTATAACTACACAATTTTTACTCAACTCTATGTACAGGCTATAACTCCAGCAACCAAGCCACTGCACATATAAACATTAATAATGGAAAAAGCTTTGTCATATCCCATGTACAGCTTTGTTTCTTTAAATTAAACCCCTTTATATGCCGACTCGTGAAATAATTCCATGAAAGAGCCAAAATATACTGATCTAACAATGTCACACGAATGGCCAGAACATCATTTTCTCCACAAATTAAAGGTTATAGTTTGACCAAGCCATATTTGAACCATCAAAGCAATTGGCACTGTGATAATGAGCATTAAAGATTGTTCTTTACGACTCCATGCCACCAACTTATTTCATGTGATTTTCAGGTCTTGTATGAGTAGCTAATGAAAGAGGAAATATGGAAGAAATCTTAACCAGTAACTACTTAACAACTCAGCCATAGCCACAGGCATAAACCTCTATAAGAAGCAAAGAAGAGCTTCATCAACCAAAACAAAGAATTTTGCTATCTCTTTAAGTGTTTCTGGAGTAGAATGGGGGCAATCTTGATGTTTCAGGAACCAATACAATATGATGAATATGAACCAAAAAGGTTACCTTTTGTGAAACTCATCCTCAAACTCTCTGCCCCAAATAGACTGGCCACCGGTGCCATCACCCAAAGGGTCTCCTGTTTGTATCATGAACCCTTTGATGACACGGTGAAAGATGAGATTATCATAATAGCCATTTCGGCAGTGTGTTGTAAAGTTCTCCACAGTTTTTGGACATTCCTCAGGGTACAATCTCATGTGAATGTCACCCATTGTGGTATGCAAAATCTGGTCAAAGAGTATTGATCAGAAAATATGATTAACAAGTGCAAAAAGACAGCTGTGCTCTATTTTATGAACAAGAGAACATGGGGCATATCAACATGCAAAGTTTATGGAATAACTTAACAGCCATCATGCTAACGCACTTATCTACACGTCTAAACAAATTGCAAGACAGCTCTAAACTCATGGATTTCTAGTTTCATGTATTTGATAGACCAGGTTTAACTTGTGCAATAAAATTGTGTATGGAAACACAAAAAGAAAGTTTACCACATTGTCAGGTAGAGACGTTGTCACTGCTTTTCCAATATCAGATACAGCCAAAAGCTCATCTGCTGGGGGCTTTTCATTGAAGACATCCCTTCCCTTGGTAGGATCTTCGGGTTCTTCTGGTTCTCTCCGGCTATTGAAATCATAAAACAATCAACAAAAAGAAAAGAAAAGAATTAGCAACAGAAAAACCAAGCCATATAAAAATAAAAAGGGGAGCTCAATTTCAGTAAGTAAGATAATGTAATTTGCTGCAATAAGTTTTTCAAATAAACCAACATGTTTAGTTCAGATTGGCACCTATTAAACTCATTTTCCATCTATGTCAAGGAATGTTAAGCAACTTATTAGTGTTGATTTCCTAAACCAAATTATCAGGATTCAATCAATATCCCATCACTGGTACCAAATATTTCATTCTTTACATGAACCGCTAGGGTCAAACTTTTCAAAATAAGAAACATATACATCATCAAGCACAAATAGAAGACAAGCATAATAAGAATTTTTGCATATATCAGAAGCTATTCGAATGTTTTCATGTAACTCCTCTCCAATTGATTAATATCAATAGTTCAATACCATGTCCAAGTTCAGCACATGGTAAAGTCAATAATAGCATCACAAGAGAATATTTAAGAAAATAAAACCATCAAATTTAAATGAACAGTTAGAAAGCGGTACCTGAATAAATAAATCCTGTGCTTCTTGAAAGCACAGCATAAAAGAGTAGGGTCTGTCAAGGGATCTTTGCTCTCATTGACATTTGCTGCAACAGATGGCAATTTCCTAACCTTTTTACTGCCTCGGTCACCTTGATACAGGGCAATTTGCAAAAACCTGTCATTACTCTCCACCTTTCCTAGAATTCTTGCAACTTTGTTGGTATGTAAATTTACTACCTACAGAAAACACAGAATCCAAAAAGTTGTAGAAAGAACAAAGAGAAAATATTGGTATATTGTGGTGAAGAAATCCAACAACAGATCTCTAGATAATGTTTCATGCAATTTAAGTTTAGTTATTTACTTTAATTCCAAGGAGTGTTCCATAAATAAGGAAATTAGAGCTCTCATCAAAAACAGCATTTGGTTGTGGTGCAGTTTCTGTCTTTTCAATTTCTTTCTCAACAGCCATTCTTCTTCCAAAATCTATAGCGTCCAACTGGTATAATGAAGACCCGCTTCTCTGGAGATCTTGAGCCACCTAACGAGCACAAAGTTCATAAATGAGGGCAGAACCTAACAACTTATAAGCAACAGTTGCAATAAAATTGTTAATACCTCCAGTGATTCATCGTAAACTCGTCTTAGTTTACCCGTTCTGAACCAAAAAACACGAATCCTTCGGTCAGGTGAGGTAACGGAAAATTGCTTACCATCTGAGCTCACCTGAATAGTAAGATTACAATGCAATTAGTCAAATTTTCTTTGCCACTACATTCTGAATCAATTTCATGGAGAAAACAATTGAACATCTTAAAATTCTAAACAAAAACTAGTACAATTGCCAGTATTCAAGCACAAGATTGTTATCAATTCGACCAGTTATAGAGATGCAATATGTACCTCAATAGTTGAAACAACTGTTTTGCATTTTACAATCTCAAGTAGACTGGTATCACTTTTCAATCTAAAGTTCACCCTGCAGTGACCAAATAAAGGAAGACCATCAAGCATCAATGAGTATAAGACAACAAAATCACACAGGCAAAACTTAAAAGTGACAATACGTGATTAAAAGGCAACAGCCAAAATTGATTCAAGTATCCAAGAGATCAGAAAATAGCCAACTGCATGATGGCATAACTTGTTCCATTGAAAAAAGCATTCCATTGCTAGGTGACCAATATAACAGCAAAGCCAAAATTCAACGTTCTAGCTGCTTTAGCTATAAAAGGTGCAACTCTTAGTACGTGAAGACATCAAATGCCATCATTTTACACAACATTATGAATTAACCATTATCTCCCAAGTTATGAACTAATGAAAGGAGATATAAAATAAGCCTCTAGCCTAAACTGCGATCTCATAACACAAGAAGGTTCAGTGATGTACACCAACATAGGAAATAAGCCCACACCATTTCACTTTAAAATATCTAATAATGTAAGTGTTCCTATGCACATACTCGCCATCAGGGAACTTAAGTGTAGAAGGCTTCCAGTATTCAATGATTCCCTTTTCATCAGCAGATATCACAATATCAAGGACATGATTATACTTCATAACTTTAACTGGTGCCATGTGTACCTGGAGGAGTGGAAATTTAAAAAACATAAGCATCTTTATCATGACAAGATAGGTACAAAAACCCTTTCATTTGGAAAACCACAATTGACATTAAGGTACGAACCTCTCTTGATATGATAGGTTCATTTGAACCAGATCGTGCATCATAGATGTGCACAAATGAAGATTTCTGATCACTAACAACAAGTTTAGCCTTGACATCACCTTGTTTGTAGACCCATTCCGCAGCACCAGGAACAAATGGTAGGCGAATCATAGCCATCATATCATAATTGACAACATCATATATCTTCACAGAACTGTCATCTGAAATTGTGCAGCAAAGCAGGCCATCCACACTAACCTGCATGGCTGAACTAACTCATGGTTGATGACTGCACTGTCTTAAGAACATGAAAATGGAGATGACAAAACATAAGGCTATAGAGGTAGTGTTGAGAAAAATGAACTCACCGCTAGGTCTTTTATGGGGCCAAGGTGAGATCTAAAATGTTTTGCAAACTCAATGCCTGTAGATTTTTTCTTCCAAAATTTCAGATGCCCTGATTCATATTAGTTATTAAAAAAAAGAACAGTGCATTTAGTAAGCATTGATAAAGAGTATCATCTTTAAAAGCTCTGTCAATACAATACCAAACAATGAGAATAATTTTGTTTCTTGATCACTTAACTCAATAAGCAGCACTTATCAAGCAAAAATAGGTTGTCATGAAAAAGGTTGGTAATTAAGTCAAAATTTCCATCGCAACAAAACCTCTAAATTGATGAGATTCAACATACAAGCAAACTTGTTGTCTCATTCATGACTAACTAGCTGCAACTATAGGATAAACAATCATACAAAACGACTGTATTTCAGGTGGAGTAGATAAGAGCAAACCAAGTGAACCAAAAGTTAAACTTTAATGAGGTGGCAGGTGTAGCCTATCACTCCCTAAATAGGACCCATAAGTCCTGGATTCATATGCTCACTTGAGTGGATGGCGTTTGAAAGTTAACCCAATTTTCTTAAGAAATAAACAGCTAGTAATGTCAAAATGAAGCATGCATTATTGTAGTTTCTAGGATGGCTCAATAAATGGATAGTCAGGATAAAGTTGAGAATGACATGGATATGTGAACCAACCACAAAATAAACGAAAAATCCAATAAATGGTGCAGTACTATATGGTCAAGTGTAAAGAGTAACTAAATTCAAACACATTATGCCTGGAAGCTAGCATACATCAAGACCAGATACTTTTAACACAAAGATTTGAAGCACAAAAGATGTTCATACCGTAGTTGAGTTTTTTCGCACCTGGGAAGATCAGTGCAGTAACACAAAAAGAAAAGTTCTATTTTTTAACAACTTCACTCTCTTCTTTTCTTTTTTTATCTTTAAAACAGCAAGCAACAACAAGCAATTAAAAAGAAACAGCGATATTGTGAATGCAAAACCAAGTCCTAGTATTCATGTATAGCGAGAACGAATACCGTCAAGGCTTCCGGTAATGAAAAAATCAGCTGCAGATACAGCAACATGAGTAACCACATCCCGATGCATGTAACTCTTTTCATACCTGAAGAGTATGACAGAGAGAAGAAATTAGTGCTAAATCTTGCAGATTCCATTAGCAACTATCCTCGAGTGAACAAGAAAGCATGATCAGAAGCTAGTAAAACACGTTGACAATTTGTTGAGGACTGAACGACAGATAGTTGAGTACGCACTAAAAGAGAAGACAAAACCTATAATATATGTAGTTAATAAACCCTAGAAAGACAAGTACATATTGGCAGAGGGAAGAGCGTCGAGGTAGGCGTGCTCGAACTGGAGAGGACGTTTGGGGCGAGCCTTTGGTGCTGGACCAGGCCCTACAATTGGCGCCTCCTGCTCGGTGTCCGCCGTCAAGTTTCTGTTAGCGTCGCCGTTCTGGGAGTCCTCCATTGCTTTGCTTGTTGAGTAATTTCGGCGGATTTAATCGAATGAGGTGCTTCGGCATAGTTGGGTTGCGTTTTGTTTTGTATTCGAAAGGAACGACAGGTCGGATCAGATATAGAAAAATAAAATTTTCATTTGAATTTAATTCACCGCGATTTGACTTGGTCAACGCTATCTTTCCTTAGTTTAATTATATTTTCTTATTATAAACAAAAGATTGTGTATGGATTAGTTTTGTGAGGGAAGGTTCAGGCAAAGAGAGAGTCCGTATTAAGTAGTGATATCTGTTTGATTCTGTGTTGACTTGACGAGCATAATCTGTTTGATAACAACAGGAAAAGAAAAAAAGAGAAAAAGTTTGGAAAAGAGTCTTGGTAGTATGGACATGGCGACCGGTGGAAGCCAGGCCTCCTGTTGTTTTCCGGCATAACATAAAAAGGAACAGTGTGTGTATGTATGTGTCTGTCTCAAGAGTATCCAATTCTGTCTGCGTACTCTATTTGTTAGAGAGAAAAAAGGGTTTGCGTTCCTCGTGATATCATTTCTAACTTTGTTTCCTTTTCTCTTCTTTTGCTCTTTCCTCATTCATTCACTCTCCTCTCGTGCCCTAACATCAACATACACACTCACGCTCTCGCTCTCTCTCTCTGTTTTTTTTTTTAATCTGAACAAAAGCTCCCTTCTATATTGCGTCCTCGTTGATACATCAATTCTTCTGATCTCTTCTTCAGGTGCTTTCCTCTGTTTTCTTTGTTACTTTTATGTTTATTTGGTTTCTGAATAGTTGCTATCACTTCCATTTTATTTGATTGTTTTTCTAAAGTTTGTTCCCTTTTAAAAAAAAAAATGAATTTACTATTGTAATTGGTAGAATGCAACGCTGAGGTGATGTGCTTGCTGGTGAAAAAGGGTTGTTTGATTAGAACCTGATTAGCTTGATTTGAAATGGAAGTCAACTGCTTGTATCTTGGCTTGAACATGATTAAGCATAATCTCTTGGCTGGGAAAAAACAGTATATTGATTATTTGATGTGCTTTACTATAGCCCAAAACTGGTTGTTAAGGAAGAAAGTTGTCTGCTTTTTGAATTATTTGTTACATATCGTGTGCCAGGCGTGCTTCAGTGATTTAACTTAAAGTGAACAGCTTTTGTATTTGTCAAAAGGTCCAAACTTTAAGATGTGGTAGTTGTGCCATCAGTGTTGGCTGTGAATCACTGATGGGGAAAGCTACGTTAAGTTTATAGATCACTCTGTTGATTTGAAATTCCATGAAACCACATTCTTATGGTGAATAAGTTGCTTTAAATTACATTAGTTTAGTTATTGGTGCTAGAAATTCTGGTCTTGTGGAGATATTAATTGTATTATTTCGTCCTCGTTAATCAAATCATGGATGAGTTATTCTTCCGACCATATATTTCTCTGTACTTATCTTAAAGTTGTTTATCATGCCAGGATTTGGATGCTTCATTTTGAGGATGCTAAAGGGGTAAGTGCAGGGAATTTTAACTGTGGGATCAGGATGACTGAAGAGAGGTTCCAAGGATTTGTCGTGTTTTTTCTAATTTACATTAGGGAGTATTTTCGGCGTACTTCTCTGGAAATGGGTTAATATAACCTTGTAAAGTATTAGTCAGTACTGTTAGTGTATAGAAGACAATTCAATGGGGATGGATGTGCTGCCCACCACATCTGAAATTGTTGAGTCAACTGAAGATACTGAATATGAACCAGATATGAGCTTAAAAGCAGGAAAACAGTCTGTTCTGAAAGTGGGTAATAAATATTCTATAGAAGATGACATTAATCGTCTTTTTGAAGCAATTGACATTAGAACTTCTACTAAGGGTCTTCGACTGGTGCATGAAGGTGGTAGAGACAGTTTAAGAAAGAAAGCTATGAAGAGACCAATGAGAATTGGTTCGCCTCAAACCTCAGGGATTGGAATTGCTGAACCCGTTAGTTTGAAACAGGCATTGAGAGGATTGTGCATTTCTCAGGCATCGGAGATGGCTGCTATGAAGCGATTGTCCAAACAAGCTTCTTCATCTAGGCCCTCAGAAGCGGGAACTATCAAAAGATTGTACAGAGAAGTGGTTGTTGATGCTAATGCTTCTGGCCTCCCCTTGAATGAAGGAAATGGAAATTTAGTTGAAATATCCCTTGTTCCAGAAAAAATCACAGCTAGTACGTATGAGAAGGAATTCGAAGCATCCCAAAGAGCGAAGGATGGTGTGCTTCCTGTACATGACCATGTTGTTCCTTTGGTGACTGGATTTAATAGTGAAATTCCACAAGCACGAAGTGATGGGCTTGCATCTGCAGGCTGTTCCTCTGACATGCATACCAGTGAGAATCTAAAAGAAGCGGATGGAACTGCATTGGTCTCACGTAAATTTTCTGTCGAAACATTAATTCCACAGGGACAGAAAAACCACTTACATAGCACATGCTTACCTTCTAGCTCCAGTGCTGTTGGTCTTTCAAGCAGTTCTACTTGCAGTAGTCCGCGTTTTATGCCAATCTTCAGGGGCAAGAACTTTATTAGGAAGAAATTAAAGAAGGATTCATCTTCCTCCAACAGTTTAAATGAATGTAATGAAAAAACTGACAGAAGTCTAGATTCCGGTCTTATTAATTCAGACAGCAGGATGGGTGACTGTCATGCTGTGAGTCTAAGACAAGAAATTATGAAAGCTTCTCCACATTCCAGAAGTACTGAATTCATTTCAAACATTGTGGATTCAAGTCCAAACAATCTTGATTGCATTTCAAATTGCAATAAGATGAAATCTGTGTTGAGTAAAGTTGATGAGAAGTCAAGATCAAGAGAAAAGGGGGAATTCTCCCAAAGCTCAAAAAGTAGCATTGGTGACTATAGTAGCAGTGTAAGTACAAGTGAAGGCAGTAATTTGAGTGGATCTAGTTGTAGTGGCACTAGGCCTCACATGTCACGGGACTTAAGGTGGGAAGCCATTCGGCAAAGTCAGAAGCAGTATGGGGGCCTGAGTTTGAAGCATTTTAAGCTGATTAAGAAGCTTGGCTGTGGGGATATTGGCTCTATTTATCTTGCTGAACTAACAGGTACAAATTGCCTATTTGCTCTGAAGGTCATGGACAACGAGTTTTTGGCAAGCAGAAAGAAGATGTCCAGGGCCCGAACTGAAAAAGAGATAATGCAGATGCTAGATCATCCTTTTCTTCCTACATTATATGCCCATTTTGTATCGGATAAGTTCTCATGCTTGGTTATGGAGTATTGTCCTGGTGGAGATCTGCATATGTCAAGGCAGAAGCAACCTGGCAGATGTTTCTCTGAACAAGCAGCAAGGTACGAATCTCTGTTGGCTATTCGATACATGTGTATTTTGTTCCTGTTTTGTTATGGGTGATCCTACTTATGATTTAATTCTTTCCTCTCACATGCCTGTAAAATGTATTCCCGCCTTCTTCTACTTCTCTTTTCCTCTTATCCACAACGTACCCTCTAATCCGGAATTCGTACTTATTGGCACGTTCTATTTAGACCTTTGAAGCATTGACCTTTTTTCTCTATTAAAGTTGTATTAAAGTTGGGTCAGGAAGGATCTAACAATTGAATCTAGATATTTGATGGGTTAAAACATTTTGCGTTGCGGTGGATGTCCTCAGAGCAAGTTACAGACACTAATTTATGAAAAATTTTAGGCCTTTTTATGCAAGGTCTAATAGGTTGATGCAAATGAGAGTGATGCCATAAGAGTATCGTTTTGGAACTTGACATAGTTGAATTTTGGGTGCGACAAACAAGTGGAGATGCTTGAGTGATTGCTTGGTTATGTACAGGACTCAGGCCTGTATGCTTTCTCTTCAGGACACTGTTCAGTATGGGGCCATTAAGCCTGCTGCTCCTGGCTTCATCCATAGAATATAAAATGTTATTATTATCATTTAAAACGTCATGCATAGTAGCTTATGAGTGTAATTGGCTTGTGAATATTATTTTGTCAGAAATTCTCCAAGAGGAATGCGCTTTGTCCTTATTTTAGTATCCGTTAGAGTATACGTAAGGGAGATTCTGATGGCCCTATTAGTCAATAAATAGGGGAGGTCTGACGGGCAGGAATCTTTTTGTTCCTTCTAGTACAACCTTTTTCTTGGTTATAAAACTTTTTCGTCCCCTTCCCCATGTTTTTGAACTAATTTGAAATTATCATTTCTGCAGGTTCTATGTTGCAGAAGTTCTTCTTGCATTAGAATACTTGCACATGCTTGGAGTTATTTATCGAGATTTAAAACCAGAAAATATTCTGGTCCGGGAAGATGGGCATATAATGCTCTCAGACTTTGACTTGTCACTGAGATGTACTGTTAATCCCATTCTGGTTCAGTCATCTTCACCTGATACAGAGCAAGTGAAAAAGACGTCAAGTCCATGCACTGAGTCCAGTTGCATTGATCCTTTCTGCCTCCATCCTGCGTGGCAGGTTTCATGTTTCACCCCAAGACTTCTATCAGTGGCCGTGAAATCTCGTAAGTTGAGATCTGACTTGGCATCACAGGTGAACCCACTGCCGCAACTTGTAGTGGAACCAACTAGTGCCCGATCCAACTCCTTTGTTGGTACTCACGAATACCTGGCTCCGGAGATGATCAAAGGTGAGGGCCATGGAAGTGCTGTTGATTGGTGGACATTTGGAATCTTCCTGTTTGAGTTGTTATATGGTAGAACACCATTCAAAGGATCAGGAAACGAGGAAACGCTTACAAATGTGGTGTCAAGAAGCCTGAAGTTTCCTAGCAGCCCTATAGTCAGCCTTCATGCACGAGATTTGATTAGAGGGTTGTTGATAAAAGAGCCTGAAAACCGATTAGGATCTGCTAAAGGAGCAGCAGAGATCAGGCAGCACCCTTTCTTTGAAGGTCTTAATTGGCCTCTAATACGGTGCTTAGTACCACCAGAGTTGCCAAAGTTTTGCGATGTTGGTATTGGTGTGTCTTCTTATAACAAGGACAATACTACCAAGAGTAAGGAAAGTAGGAGTACAGAGGAGGATAATCAGTTGGAGATGTTCTAATCAACAAAACCAGATTTCTGTGTCTATCTTGTCAAATATTATAGTGTAAACGCATTCCTGCAACTGCGGCAATTTATATAGATATGTATAGATATGTATACGTTGACACGACTTCGAGAGTTGAAATATGAGATTACTGAAAATGTTCTTAGATATGTATACGTTGACACGACTTTGAGAGTTGAAATATGAGAGTACTGAAAATGTTCTTAGATATGTATACGTTGACATTTTGAGAGTTGAAGTATGAGATTACTGAAAATGTTCTTAGATATGTATACGTTGACACGACTTTGAGAGCTGAAATATGAGAGTACTGAAAATATCCTTATCCTCTGATCTGTCCATCAAATCTATCCCAGTCACATTTTGTAGTTAATATTTCAGAAATTATTACCAACAATTGTTAATTTAACAACAGAAGAACAGCTGAATGGTGATGAGATTTAAGTTCAACAAAAGCCGAACCATATGTGATGTAGCCTAATCCATAAACATAACCAGCTCCATTCCATTATTTCTTGACCAGAACAGTCCAACCCACATCCACTGAGCCACAACCTCCCAACCCAAAACAAGTTTGTTTCCTAAAACGCCATTAAAGCAATACATCAAGAGAAAATGACGAGTGTATCTGTATCACCATCCTTGTACTCTATTACCACCAATACCAGGACTAGGTTGCCAATCCCATCTCTGAATTTACATTTTTGCCACTTCAACACCAAATCTCTGAGCATTAACCCACTTGTCAGAAACTATCTCCAAGGTTTCCATCGTCAGAAAATACCCATCAACAGTGTCAGTTCGTCTTGCACCCGTAGGCCTCTTCTGATCAAAGCATCATCAATGGCATCTTCAACACAACCCTCCACAGACACAAAGATCAAACCTTTTACCGTTCTGTTTGTTTGTTTGGGCAACATTTGTAGAAGCCCAGCTGCTGAGGGTGTCTTCAGGGACATTGTCAAGAAGAGAGGGCTTGAGTCCAAGTTCTTTATTGACTCCGCCGGGACCATTAACTATCACGAGGTCATCTACAACAGTTATCTATTGTGTTGTCTATTTGTCAGTATTATCTGATTGTTGTTTTAATAATTTGAAGGGTAATCCAGCTGACCCAAGAATGAGTGCGGCCTCTAAAAGGCGTGGGATTGAGATAACATCTATATCTAGGCCAATACAACCGTCTGATTTCAAAGATTTTGATATCATTCTTGCCATGGACAAGCAGAATCGAGGTGGGTGAATGTTTAGAACAAAGATTGTTTATAGGGTTAACCGTCTTCTGTATGTACGTGTTTTGAGCATTCGGTGAATTTGAGAGTGCTTTGTCATATCTAAAAAGAACAGAAGCCTGGCGATGTCTGTAAATTCATGTGAGATTGTTTTAGTAATGAGAGTCTTTTGGTGTTGTGTGCAGAGGATATCTTGGAGGCGTTTAACAGATGGAAATTCAGAGAGCCTCTCGCTGATGATGCTGCTAAGAAGGTTAATGAAAGACCAATGATTGGGGACTGTTAGTACAGGATTGCTTTGTTTTAACTCTCAAAGATTCATTTGGTTTTTCAGGTTAAATTAATGTGCTCCTATTGTAAGAAACACGATGAAACTGAAGTGCCAGATCCATACTTTGGTGGACCACAGGGATTTGAGAAAGTATGCCCCATATTTTCAGTCAAATTGTGCAGGTTTAATCATGATTTCTTTTGTTAGATTGTTGAAATTATCGAGTTGCAATGACAATGGTTTGTCAAACTCTGAAATGTGAAACAAAGTTTCGGGATTGAGATATGGCCGCATGACTTGTCAAATAGCAGCAGTGGAACAATTAAGTGCCTTTTGCATTTAATTATGCGTAGTTCAGGCTTAACTATTTGCGTTTAATTTGAAAGTTGAGGTGAGTTAAAGCAATGTGTTGCCATGAAAGTTGAACGGCATGTCTCAGGCCTGTTTCAGTTTAATTTCAAACATGAAATGAGAATGCTTCAGGCAGGATCTTGTCTCTGAGATGCATATCTGGCTGTTGAGTTTGGTTGAGCAAATAATTTCTTTTAATTCATTGTTTCTTTGCGTGTGCACAGTTGTGCTTGCTTGCACTATTTTTCTTCACAAGTTAATATATTTTTCAGCTGTTATCAGAGACCATTCAGTGTGGATCTGACCTGAATAATGCTTTCCATATCGCTTCAATCTTTGGGCCATGATGTTGCCTCCATATACACTAAAGCAAATTTTGCTATCTGGTTTCATTTTTTAACCTGCTCGCTTAACTACTCCATGACATGTGCATCGTTCATTGCATAACCCCTCCTCCCCTATAAATCTCATGTATGGATGCTGGCTTTATCCGTAGAGCCTACAAGTTTTTCCTATCAATACATTGTTCCCTCTATTAAAGATATATTGGGTTATTGCAGGCCTTCCAGTTTTATTATCAAATTTGATTACATTTCTTGTTGAAACTTATGAATTTGTTGTCCCTTGATACTAGCTATATTTTTCAGGTTTTGGACCTTCTTGAAGATGCTTGTGATTCATTGCTGGACTGCATCTTGGCAGAGAACAGGGACTTGGGAAGTTCGTGACTCGTTGGTTCTTTTAGTATAAGGATTAAAAGAAAAGGAATGACCTGCACCAAGTGCTTGTTGAACTTTGTGAATTGCGTGTATCGATTCAGCTACACGAATTGCATTTACTTTTATATGTGTTGCCATTCCTTAGCCCGTGAAATGGGGATTAAGTAGAACAGAATTCACTTGGCGATAGAGTGGAGACTCCCGCTGAACTTCTGGTTGATTCTGTCTTTGATTTCTCGCCTGTTGCACAGACAATTTTTTTGTAATATAAAGTAATCAATGTGATGAATACTTAAAAGGTCTTGATCAGTATAAAAAACCTTATGCTGGCATTAGGGGAACTGTATCTATTCTTCCCTCTGTCCATATCATTTCTTGCAAGATCATCAGGAATTTTGGGTTTGATGATATTTGAGTCACTTCAAACAGATTGTTCTAGTAGCATAACAGACTTAGCTGTAAGATCATCTACAGCTACATCCTAATATCTGTTTTGATGCGGTGTTCTTGTACCTGTACTGCATTTGTCTTGCATCTACACACTGCAACGAATGCTAAGTTATGATTTTTGCTTAAATTTGCAGACCATACTGTCACTTGTTACAATAATTACATACAGGAGTGTGACTAACATGGCAATTATCGAAAAAAAGAACATTAATAATCAGCTGCTGTCTGCTGGTCTGAGTCTTAAACGGAGATGAAAAAAGGCAGATAATATTCAGTGCTCCCAGAAATATTACGGTTTTGCCGAATGCTCTCCATGACAATGATCAATCTCTCTATCTCAAAATTATATACAAATGACTATAGCTTCTTTCTACCTCCTTTAACCCCAACATTTTGGGAAAATACTCATACACCTGCCCTAGTAAGATACAAAACCTCTCAGTCCATTTAGTACGGACATCAAACATTTTCACTAATTTGGATTCTAGTTTTGAGTTTCCGCCAATTAAACAATTAATAGCACCAGTTAACTTCTATGAGATATCCATGTTATGATCGTTATCATTGTCACCATCGTAATACTCATCATCACGTTGAATGTGTTTGTCCTGGGTATGCTCTGTATAACACGATTCAAGGTCAATGGTTAGAGGAAAACACATCCAATGATGGCAGTACAGTACAGTAATTGAGCAAGCTTTCCAAGCGTGAAGCTACACAAATATAAAGAATCAAGGAGGGTTCATGTCTATCAGGGAATTCAACTTACGGGTTCCTCTTATGTGGCTTGTAGATTTTCATTGGCGTAATTTCGTTTTTCTTGATGAACCATGTGTTTTTCAGTCTTCT
>JANZXV010000008.1:7858472-7873160 GCA_027576455.1 Erythroxylum roigii | reverse complement strand
CTTCACAATATATCCCAAAGATATATAAATGGTATTATATCTATGATACAGGAAAAACATAAATAGCAAAATTTAATATATAATATTAAACATAAAAAACAAAGAGTAAAAATATATTTAAAAATCATAAACTTTACCTTTAAATTATACTCAGAATTCGAAAGACAGAATCGTAAAATTTTTTGCTGCTAATTTTTGAGTTGGAGTACCTTAAATACATATATTGATGAAAAAAAAAAAAATTAGAAGGTAAAAGCATACTTAAATATTTCAAAACTATTTATAAGCATGGGGACCACAAATTACCTACACTAAAAAAAGAAAAATTAACTATATGTTAACGTTAAAAGTCATTAAATGAATTAAATGACTTTAATGTTATAATAACGTTAAAGTGTATAGAAGTTATAGTCTCCTTTAAAATCACATGCTTTAAACGCATACTCTGTAATGTTAAAGTTAAAGCACGTCATTTTATAAGTTTACACAGGGTGAGACTTGAGAGGGGCTGAGGGGGCCCCTTCCCAGGGCCGGCTCTGTATCTAGATATTATTCACATTGAGAGAATTAAGATGTTATTCACAAAATATGTAAATAATGATAAACAATTTGTGATGCAAAAAATAAATATTAGAATATGTGATAATGATAATAAATTAAAATTTGTGGTCATAATTAGTTTGATTCATCTATAAATACTTATCCTTCTTCTTATTTCATGTATCAAGAAACAAATTTTAATATCCAAAAATAGAGTTTGTGAAAATTTCAATCTTATATGTTCTAAGCCACAAATTAACATTTATAATTTATAGTTATAAAGTGTTTATATTGTAACTCTTTTTTTAACTTATAATAATGTTTTATGGGTCTTATTTCTTTTAAGTTTAATTAAACTTGTATCTTACTCTACATAATTATTTCAATGGATTGACAAAAAGAAAGAGCCAATTGGGCTGCAGTGCTTATAAATTATAATCGTGGTCGCTACTTTTCGTGGGCTTTCCATTAGTATACCAAACTTGTAGCTTTCAATTATGAAGACTTGCCTGCAGTCTTCTAAACCCGTGTGTCTGGTTAGGGTTAACACATTGACTTGAGGTACTTTGCGACAAATATGATTACCCAGTAAGTGAGAATCAAATAGTTCTGGCTGCATGTCTTTTTTTTAATTAAATTTAATTTCCATTAAATTACCGAAAACTCAAACTTCTCTGCTAACATCCAAATGTACATTTAGGTGAAACGATGACAGATAAGCTCAACCTAACAGTGCATTCACTACCTACTAGTTCTGTTTAGTTGCAATCTAATATAAATATATTTAGCAGGCTCTTAAACCTTCCTATTAAACTTAACTCAACCTAACAGTGCACTCACTGCCCACTAGTTCTCTTTAGTTGACAATCTACTAATATAAAAGTATTTGGCAGGCTCTTAAACTTTCCTATCAAACTTAACTCATATTGTGTACATATTACTTTTCTTGTCAGGATCACGAGGTCTGCGATCTAAATAGGAATGGTTGATAGGAACCCTATATAATGCAATAGCAAGAATCCTGCGTCTCCTCCCTCAATCTAAAGCTTAGGTTTAAACTGAGAAAAATAACTACTTTAAGCTCGATAACTAATCAATAATCAGGGTTGATCATCACTTGAGGAGAACAAATAAAATCTTGTTCTAGAATCCTTGATTATGTTATTAATGTTCATAGATTGTTCTTGACTCAGGCTATAGAGTTAGTTTGTCAATTCAAAGATTTGCAAGTAAATACATAAGAAGTTATAGGCCAAAATGTATGAATAAAAATATGAGATCATTCAATATTGAACAGCTCCAGCTGCCAGAATTGTCTTCCGTCTTTTGATTAAGTGGTTCACACTAAACCCCCATCTCTATCAGGGCCATTTGTTCTCTTTTCATTGTCAAATGGAAATTTGGAATGCAAGCGTCAATAGGGAGAGCACACTGCAGCCGCTCATGTTGAAAGCATACCTATATTAGTTGCCAAAAACAATTTAATGTATACCTATAACGTCGCTTTTAGAATAACATCGTAACCAAGTCTTTGGAGGATTAGGTGATTATTAATTAAATTTATTTTTAAAATGATAAGTTCCTTTTTGTCTTTCTAGCGGGGGAAATCTTTTTCTCATAATATCATATGTAGAATTAGAAATATTAACGTGGTCCCACTCTAGTTTGATAATTGGAGCAAAATAGGTCCCCTCTACGAGTCAAACTTACTCCCAAATTTGAGTGTTTTATTTCCTAAAAACTCTAAGAAATGCTCTATAGTTGATAAGAGTAATTGGGTAGAGAACTCTTCCTTGCTTCTAAACTGTATGCCTGACTACAATCCTAGAGAAAGTGAGGAAGACTCTTATATATGATTGAAGCATCTAACATGGATGTTCACTAGTGCATCGATCATGGAAATAAACTCTTTAGCCCTAACTTCCCAAAATGGCTTGGTATGGAATTATTTGGTGCAAAAAAGAATTGCTAAGAATCTCCTTTCCCAGGTGGCTTATCTATAGGCAGAAACTGGAAACCTTAGACAACCTAAAATTCCTAAATTTTTCTCTAATATGTTACCTTTGTAATTCTTCATACGAGGCCTTGTCTCATATGTTCTTATTCGATATCCATACGGAACAAAATCCAAACTCTCTGTAGGGATAAGGAGAAGAGTCTACATTACTAGGAGATATTCACTATAATTGAACAAAGAAAAGGTATTACAAATGTCCATAAAACTCTCTCTATGATAACCTTTGGTAGCTCCTTGTACTACATTTGGAAAGAGACATGTTAAACTCTTCCAATGACTTGAAAGAACAAAGGAACAAGTGTTAAAGGACCTTATTTATGGGATCAAGAAACAATTGATAGCAAATACTCTATACACGTCTTGAACTTACCTCATCTTGGAACTTATAAAAGCATAAGCCTACACTCTTTATATCAGTGCAACAGGAGGGAATTTATTCACCTATATGTCACTAAAGAGTAGTAAAAACTGTGATCTCAAATTCAAGGGGATGATATCTCAAATATATAATCAGCTCCTGAACATGTAGTACCAATTTTGTATTACAATGCATCTAGTTAAAGAATTTGGTTCAACACAAAAGAATAGTCTATCAAGCTTATCTAGAGTTAATTCTAATTGATGTATTGAACTCATGAATGGCTTAGTTTAGAATGTAGTATTTAATTTACGCAACGAACATAAAACAAAACTACAATTATATTCATATAAGATTAGTACAGTAGGGGACAAAACCTCTAACAAAAGAAAGATTAAATACAAAACCTCTAACAAAAGAAAGATTAAATACATCAACATTAATAATATTAAAAGATGTTAAGTTTTATTATTTTCATAACCCTTCTTTAATTTTATTTGAATTTCATCTTTGTAATAGCCATATCTCCTTTGATTACTACCAAATCTTACAAATATTCTTACAAATAAAAATATTTAGGATAATTACACTAAATCCCCTATGGTTTGGACCTTTTTTATTTCGATCCTTGATTTGTAAAAATTAGGTCTTACATGACATAGCACCTGTTGTGTTTGTGCCATAATAAGAGAAATTGCCCATCAACGCCACAAGAAAGGGAACAAATGAAGAATGTTCCCTCCTCTAGTACAGTTGAAAGTCTTATATACACAATGATGTGTACAAGACTAGATATTTGTTATGCTATTGGGATGGTGAGCAGATATCAATCAAATCCAGGCCAAGCACATTGAAAAGTAGTAAAGAGAATTTTAAGGTATCTAAAGGAAACTGTGGACTATGCATTATTTTATCAAGGCAATGATCAATGTATACAAGGGTATATAAATGCAGACTGGGGAGGAGATTTAGATGAAAGAAAGTCTACCTCAGGATATGTATTCTTACTAAACCATGGAGCAATACCATGGAAAAGTAAAAAACAATCTTGCGTTGCATTATCCACAATGGAAGCTGAATTTATAGCATTCTCAACTACAGTACAAGAGGCTATGTGGCTTCATCAATTCTTAGTGCATTTGGTAGTCATTAAAAGAAAAACTAATCTAGTGACCATCAACTGTGATAGTCAAGCTGCAATCGCTTATAAAAAAGACCCCAAATTTAATTGTAAGACAAAGCACATAGATACCGAGTATAATTACGTGAAAGATATAATTGCTGAAAGATATAATTGCACGAGAAGAAGTGAACATGAGATATATATCTACGCGAGATATGATAGCAGACCCAATGACAAAGCCAATTTCTAGATATGTATACATTGGGCATATGAAGTCACTAGGACTACATAGATGTTGAAATGTATTGATAAACATTTCTCTATGTATGTTCACTCAGTCTAATGTCATATGTTTGGATATAATGTATGATGAAGATTATACATTGTGTATCATTTGATTCATGAATATATATGTTTGTGTATAAATATATTTTGGGATGAATCATAAGTATATGAGACAGATTATGGATTGATCCTCTCATACGGGAAATCACCTCTAGTGTTTATGGTCGCTAGAGATGAGGCATATTTAAATTTTATTATCTAGGTGATAATTGAGAGCGAGAAACTTAAACCATAAATGCCGCAAAGAAATTGGTTTAACGTGATTTGTTAATCACTATATATGTCTTATGTTGCGAGATGTGAGTTCTGAACAGGTTTTGAGTAGATAATTGAACTCAAGTTAAACATTAAATATGTTTGAACTATCATCTGTACGATATTTCTTGAATTAAAGATGTTCAAGTTAAACGAAATGGGTAAATACCGTAGCACATGACTTGTACCATGTGTACACAACTGATCATAAAAATGGATTAATGTAAGTTGTCAGATCTCATCTTATATTGTGTGAGACCCTTGAGGTTGAGAAGAACCTCATCATATACACTTATGACGATTGTTTCATTCTTGATAATTGAATTTAAGGTTTGCTACTTTAGGTTATTGCCAAAAGATAATGCAAGATGAGATCCTAAGGAATAATTCTAGGAAAACAAATCAAATTTAATTAAAAAGAGAATTGAAAACAGAGGAAGGTCATTTATTTTAGATCATTGACTCGCATGAAAAGTATTCATAAATGACCATCGTCTCTTTAATAGAGAACTTGAATACAGTCATGACTTAAGAAACTAAATAAGATTAAAGAAAGTGTAAATGCGAGATATGACCTAGGGTATAGCATATAATGTCTACTCAAAGGCTCATAAGTCTCATGATCAATTTGTTAAATCGAGATATCATATACTCCTAACAGATATATGGCAATGTGCTCTCGACGTATGCTGGTCACACCGGTTATTGAACAAGTATGAGTACTGTAGAGTTTGTTTTTTAATTAGATTAAAACCTATCATGCGTAAGTGAGAGATAATGAATTAAATACACCCATGAGTGGTATTAAGGTAATTTTACCTTGTATAACTACCAAAAGGTAGTTAAAGGTGTAGCATTAAAAAAAAACGAACACAAAAGATATATCTATCTGATAAACAAAAACTTCTGAAAAAAGAAGAGAAGGCAGTAAAAGTTCTTTAATCGGTGGAACTATAACGGGAATTAAAGTATGTGATTCTTTGTTTATTATATGCATATGAAACAATCCTGTTTAACATAATCTTTGTGATTGTGTTTTATGTTGATTATTTCTAACACTACACTTCCATATGCTTTTGCACAGGTAACATATTGAAAGCCTTCACATAAAATTTTCCGTTGTTCTTTCAATAAAACAGAGTCCCTGTATCCATGTTTCTTCACGTTCGTGACACATAAACTTTTGCTCCAGGTAGCTATAGAGACAATATATGTTGCAATCCAATCTTTCGTCTATGCCCTTCCTTTGTACTCAATGATGGGGTTCCATTGAAGGTTGGAGAAATTTGGCTACATGTACTACATTTTCATATGCTTCACATACTTTTCGTTGTTCGGGATGATGACAGTTTCCCCGACTCCTGCCCTTCATCTGGCTGCTACTGATATGGCTTTTTTCACTAGTATATGGAACTTGTTCCGTGGCTTCGTCATCCCCAGGCCTGTAAGTAAATTTTCTCTTCATGTTCAACCAATTAAACTTCCCTTCTAGCTGATTCTCATTATGCAATATATCTGTAATTTTCTTTCAAGAAGTGGCATTGACGTCAAAAGTAGTGAAGAGTTTCACGAATTTCTCAACTCAATAACTACCAAAAGTTTCTTGGATGATTCGGAAAACTAAAGTTACTATCAAGGAGTATTAAGCTTGAAGTGTTCGTGTCACTGCAATTTTTGACTCTTACATCTAAATGCTGCAGTTAATACCAAGGTGGTGCGGATGGTTTTATTGGTCTAATCCAGTTAACCTGGACAATTTATGGAATAGTGACATCTCAAGTTGGTGACAGTAACAATCTTCTCCAAGTCCCTGGATCAGAACCAAAGGCCAGTGACCTATTTTTGAAGGAGTACTTTGGCTATGATAATGACTTTCTACTTCCAGTAGTCCTTGTCAATTTAGGCTGGGTCATCCTCTTCTTCTTTGTCATTGCCTTTGGCAATAAGTTCCTTAATTTTCAAAGGAGATGACTGGCATTTTCATACTGTTGTTGAATCACACAAATCATAGGTGGTATAGGTCCTAATAACAAATAGAATGGCCTAGTCCAGTTATATGAACATTTGATTTATAATCTATATACAACAAATTGTGAATTAAGTTGGGAAATAAAAGGTAAAAGCATTTTGCTTCATATTTAGCACTATCTCTGAACTTCAGTATCAACCAAGAAGTTCTGGTTTCCATTTACTACAGCCCTGCATGGGTAAGAGAATAACAGATGATCAGATGTTAGTTCCATAGCAAAACAGATGAATAAGCAAAGAATTCGACAGTGTAGATACCCTTGCTCAGGTCTACATGCTTTTGCATCGAATGTATATTTTCGTTTTTTAGATCTCAACACTACTAGAACTGTAGCATACACCCTGCAATTCTTTCCTCCTTATTGAAAATGAAATTAATGCGACACAATCTTAGGTGAAATGTTGCAACAAATTAAAAGAAAGAAAGAAAGAAAAGGAAGCAGCCAATCATTAAAATAGTACTTGATTGTCTTGTTTTGTTTGCTGGAAATGGAATGAGGAATGGGAAAGCCATCAGATTGAGTTGAGATGAGCATTTGTAAATTGGGGATGGAAAAGCTAATGATATGTTGTATATTATAAGAATGGTTTCTCCAAATCTCTCCTACTCTGTCTTGTCCTCTAAGGCTCTCAAAACCTGTATTCTGTAGGTGAGCCCTTACTGTCCACTCCACAAACAAAACTTCCACCCAAAGCACCCTTTCTTTAGGAAAAAGAGGATTTACCAATACTTTTCAAGACATTTCAACCAAATTTAACCATTTACTTGATGTCACCAATAATCAGAGCTAACTTATATACTTTTTTTATCAATGATACTACATTTCTTCTCACATACACCTTTATAGTGGTGAACTTTGAACTATGTACCTAATCCCAATTGCCTATTAATTTCTGGTCTATTGTACAACCTCAACTACTATTAAAACAATATTATCAATTCATGTAGCCAAAAAAAAAGAAGCTAAAATCAGCGGAGAGACTGCAGTAGTTAGCTGAATCTGTCTTACTAACCAGGAAAATAGCTCTCTAACCGAAGGAGAAGAAGATGAAATTTTAAATAAACAGATAAAAGAGGAAAAAGAAAGTCTACACAGAAGAAAACTATTTTTGTATACTGGAATCTTAATTTTGTAAAGATGATTGATTATGATTGTTTTCATGTTGAGTAAAGGTGGTAGGAAGGTTAGGGAGGGTTTCAAATTTGAGTCCATAATCAAGAAAGGTGAAATCCTCCTTAACTACATGATTAAAAGTTACTGGGGCAACAGGAGTCTTTGCTCATTGTGGTACTTGTTTTGTTGTAAAGTAAGCAAGGAGGTAATTCCTTTAAAGCCAGCTTTACTTTATATAACTACCTTCAACAAGAGAAAGAGGACAATCATTCCACAGAGAAAAAGAAGAGCCAAAAGAGGGGACAGAAGACAGCAGAGAATTAAGTACCAGGAAGTAGATCAAAGTTGTTGTGGCTGTAAGGAGAAATGACAACGCAAAAACAGGTATTTGAGCAGCAGCAATCACAGATGCAAAGGGTTAAGAATTCGGGTCTTATCGGTTCCATTAATGGAAGCCCATTACAGGATGACAGGGAAGAAGAGATATCAAAGTCTGCATTGGCGATGTTTCGGGCAAAGGAAGAGGAGATTGAGAAGAAGAAAATGGAAGTCAGAGACAAGGTTCAGGCTCATATAGGACGTGTGGAAGAAGAGACTAAGCGCTTGGCAGAGATTCGAGAAGTAAGTTAAAGAAACGCTGCTACTACTATGATCATAGCAACATAAGTTGAAGAAGATAATCACGTTATGTTTCTAACGTAATTTGGTGTTTTTTTTTTCTCTCTCACACGAATGAAATCCTTTAGGAGCTTGAAGCTCTGATAGATCCAATGAGGAAGGAAGTTTCATCCGTTCGTAAGAAGATCGACATCGTTAACAGGGAATTGAAGCCGCTTGGAGTCACTTGCCAGAAAAAGGTTAAATCTTTTATACCTTGCTATGTTGTTTCAGAATCATTGTCACTTCAGAGAAACTAGGAGTAAGTTTGGTTTTTTGGGTTTCAAGAAGGATGCCTTTTTGCTAATGGATGGAGAGTTAGCAAATAACAGGGTTAAGAACTTTACAGATATGAGTTCATCACAAATTCATCCAGATGTTTTATGATGATCGTGGTGTGGTTGATTTTTTGAGACAGTATACATTTTTTCATGTCCTTTAAAAGGTTGAAATTTATGTATTGCAGGAAAGGGAATACAGAGAAGCCCTGGAAGCTTTTAATGAGATGAACAAAGAAAAAGCTCAGCTAGTTTCCAAATTAATGGAGGTGAGGATAATTTTCCATTCGTATCCATCCATATTAAAGAAAATTCCCATATTATGATCAATCATGATGCATACATTCTATTTTTTGCTTTCCTGCATGAATGAATTTCAGTTGGTGAGCGAAAGCGAGCGACAGCGGATGAAGAAGCTGGAGGAGTTGAGCAAGAACATTGAAAGTCTTCGCTAAACCAGCTCTAATATAACAACCAACCAACAGTCAAGCTTTGCTGTGTTTGCTGCAACTAGAAATATTTTTCTTGCCGAGTTTGGGTTTCTAGCCATTTTCATATTTCAAGTGGTTCTGCATGGTCCCGCCTACTGATGATGGAGAACAGAGACACCCACCAACGAGGTTTGGTACCAAAACAAAGTTCAAGTTCGGAGTTCGGACTCTCATTCTTGTATTAAAACTAAAACGTAAGATATGCTTTCTCATCTATTTCTTAATTATGTATGAGTTGTCATTGCACGCTAGTCTTGAAGCTTATCCGATAACGTCAGTAGTCAGGTCGCCTCTCTACATCACCGAACTGATTTGCCAACAGAGTTACCCCGTATAGCTAGATACAACTACAAGGGTAGCCTTTCGGTATTATTCAAATTCTTCAAGTTAATATATTTCAAGATATAATCGTTTTAAGGGTTTGGCTGCATATTGATAACAATATTAAGTTGCAATCTGAACGTACACAGCTCACAGCCCCTTTTTTCTTGATGCCATTTAAGTTCAACCATCAAGGAGGTGTTATTCCATATAGGTAATAGGTTCCTACTTCCTAATAAAGGAAGTACTATTCTCTTTCAGTGGCTTCAAATCTCCTGCGCCGTTTTTCTGAGATGGTTGGATGTTGGAACGCACTGAAAAAAAGGCACAGCACAGGTGATTTGAATCCCTTTTCAGTGTGCCTTACCAAAATGAAATTTAGCCTCTGCCCCTATAGATTCCTAGAAACTTTTGTTTTCATACAGCATATATTTATAAGTATTGTTCCCGTATCTATTCAGTTGGCAAATCAATTCACTGCTGGAACACAAAATCTTGTATCCAAACTAGTGTACTCGACTTCGTGTATCTCTATTTTTGTGCCTTCAGGTATCAGGCTGCTGCATACTAATCACGCGATTTTCAGTAAATACAATGAAAGAGGATTTACAAAATAGAAAGACTTCAGGCTGAGAGAAAGAAAAGGTGTAAATACGAATGCTCGAGAATTAGATGTATTAAAAGTTCATCCCAGACAAAGAACAAACAGATGCATATGCAGAAGCCAAAAGCCAAAAGCTTATAACAGTCAGTTATCGGTTAAATGTCAACTCCAGATTCCAGCTATAAAGCACAGCCATTCCTTGGACCCCTGACACAGATTTAGTTCAAAACCAATAAACTCCCAATCAAATGAAAATATCTAGGTTTTACATATTTTAAGGCAAACTCGCATGAGCTTTACATGTTCTCTCTTTCACTTTCGTCGAACTCCTCACTTCTTTGGCAAGTATGAAACCAAGCTACTTATAACAGAGCAAAATCCAGCTTTGCTATAACGAAGCGAATGCAGATTGACAGACGTTCAATTAAGGCTTTACATGTTCTCTAATAAACTGTTCCACCTGATCTATCTCACCCTTCAAGCCAGAAGCTTCTGCAATGGTAATTTTGTTGCTGCACTGTGCGAAAGCAAATGCTTCCCCAGGTATGCCAAGAGTGAAGTCACTTGCAATATCGGCTTCAGATAATCCACTTCTTGATGTCCGTAGTTTGTCACTGCACAATAGTACATATAACAGAACTAAAATGCAATCGCACACGAATTTTTCTTTAAAAATTAACAGAGGAAGATATTTTCAAAATCAAAGAATTAGTAAACTGAATTAACAGCTAGGAAGATCAGATAGCACAATGTGAGTAGCAACTACACTGAGTGATTAAGATTGTAGTGACTGCCATAAGCCTAACTGGCTGCATAAGCGACTTTGCTCAAAGAGACATGCAATAACAAAGTTATCGATCAAATTTAGCCACCATTGAAGCATAAAATTTGAAGGTTACATTTCTTTCTCCAACTGCTTGTGAATGAACTCCATGGTATGAGCCGTCACTTTGTCTGTCTTGTTGCAACAGATGAGGGCTGGAATTTTCTTTTCGATAACATAGGCCTTAGTCAAAATGTCATAAAGATACCTTCAAAAGCAAGACCTATAATATTAGATCTTGTAGTTTTGTATTGAAGTATATGCACGAATGTGATCGCACACTGAATCCAGAAACTATTTTAAAGACTAGTAATTACTCTGAAACTGCACGCAAATTTGGTATGAATTCCCCAGAGTCAACCACAAACACTATTCCAGCAGCTTGAGGGAAGAACTGATCTAATTTAGGTTGAAGACGAGAATGCCCAGGAACATCAACAAGATGGACAGGCCTTATTTTGCCTTTCTATCAAAACCACGGGAGGGAGTCATTTCGATTGAATCCAATCAGTTAATGAAGTAAATGAAAATAGGAAACATAGGAAGTAGCAGATTTAAAAGGTCTGAGTCAAGATATCTTCCCCGTGCATGCAAAACAGAATCAAGTTAAATTTGAGGCTTGCCAACATGTCTACCTTGGAACTCTCAGAATGAAGAATGAAAGTACCCTCATTTGGCTCCATCGAGGGAACAGTACGAAGATGTGATGAACCATCTCGAAGCTGTCAAAAGCATCAAAAAGACCATCTCAAATAATCATCCAGAAACATGCATAAACTTTTAAATAACAGCTAGGGAAAAAGGCAATAAGTAATCTGAATATCTAATTATCCTTATTGTGCGCACCCTCTTCGATCCCCAGAAAAATCTGTCACTCATCAACGGTAAAGAAATTAAGAAGCACAAGTTACAGGTCATTTGAGATACTAATACTATGAGAACAGCACAGATACATCTAAACCAATGTTATATCCGCAACTTATTGGCTTTCAGTATTATACCCCACACAAAGCAAAAATTGCAGAAACAAATAGTACCAAGTAAAAGCACTCTGTGATATAAATATTACAAAGCAAAAATCAGAGATGCAGGGTTTACTTGATAGTAAAGAATAGTTTTCCCGCTTCCATGAAGCCCAGTCAGAACAATGGTATTAGACTTTGTGCATTTGAGCAAACGAACTGCAAAAGATAGCATGGTGAAGAGTAAAATAAGAATCTAAGCTCAAATGGAAAAAAAAAAGAGTATATTTTGCTTCCCTCAAGCAATTCTCTATGCGTTCCAGGGACAAATCCTTCGAACAGGGCATCTTTGTCATTGTCATGCAATTTTGATGTGTACAAAAGTTCTTGTTCCTTCAGATATCAATACAACAGAATAATCTAAATGCAGCTTCAAGGGCTATGAACTGTTTTATCATCAATCTAAAAATGTGAATTTTCCCTATGACAAGTATTATGTATTTAAATAAGCAGTGAGATACTTCAAACCAATGTACGTTAAGGATTGCAAGACCTTCTAAATACCAACTACTCATCACTGATTAGCTGCTCCTCTACTCCGTAAACCTCAATTGACTTGTACTTTTTTACTCCCTTATTCACCACAAACAGGTTTGTAGATCTTGGTACAGCCACAATATTTTTTGATGCAATTATAAATTCAATGAAAATTTCGGGAGTATGTGCCCTGTGTGCACACACACACAAGCACAGGCACAATGCCAAGTAGCAAGCGTAAGGCACATACACCATAAAATGTAGATTAATACGCACAGTCATGAGTGCATGCTTCACAATCCAAAGTTGAAAACTGTGAGACACCAAGTTAATAGCATTCACAGAAAGGGTAGAAAATTACTTGTTAACAACAAAAGGGTGGTGAAAAGCGAGACTGCGATAGCAGCATAAAGTTGAGTGGGTGGTAGGCGTAGCGCATATTCAATCCCTTGCTGCAGCCATCGTTGTGCCTCGTTTTTCCATTGCTCAATTCCTTCCATTGACAAATCTGCAAAATCAAAGTTTTTGAGAGCCTTGATGAATAAAAACTTTATCAAACTCTGACTACAAGTACTTTAATCTCCTTATTCAAACTAGAAGTCTTTAATGCATGTTTTAGTGTTGTAGCAACTGTCGATTCTAACACAATTTCCCCATTTTTGTATTCATGGTTAAAGTCCTGTAACTCAAAGCCACAAATACCTACAGCCTCCTCCATCTAGACCTAAATCGTCACCAAAAGGAGGGGAAAAATCACGAACAAGTAAACATGTTCACCCATCGATACCTCAATTAACAACTAATAAATAGTCCCCTTGATTTTCAAGTGTCCAAACACTCTCCGGATGCTTCAAATACAAGTTTCCGGTCTCCTCAAACGCGATTTCTGGGGTCTTCTTTCAAGGAATTGGCACTCCAATCAGCTATCGGGGAATGCAGAAGTCAAAATTTAACGGCACTATGGAAGTTAAATGGTGGTGGGCTGTGACCACCGTCGGGACCGTCTCTTGCACCGGCGACGGGACAAATAAATGGGCTTTCTTTTGGGTCTTTGTGGCTCCAAACTGATAAACGAGTTTTGATTTTTGAATGTATATTTTCAGTCATAATTCATAACGAGCAGATGTCCATCATTTCCTTTCTTTCTATGGAAAGTCTTAGAAACTTACCAGAAGCTTTACAATTGAATAGTAATTAAATTTTATTTAAAATCCATAATGAAAAAAAAAGGACAAATTTAAAAGCTAGAAGATTGATTTTTTCATTGTATTTAAAAATTAAAATAAAAAATAAAAACAAACAACCCCTCATAATAGGCCCTCAAATCCTCTGTACCCCTTCCTCTGTACTTACTTTGTGTCTATTGCATCTTAGCCATTTATTTATATGGGACTACATAAATAGATGGCTCAAATATAATAGGCACAGAATAGGTACAAAGGAAAGGTACAGAATATCACGTCCTTGTAATAATCTCTAGTACCAAAATAGAATAAGTAAGCTTTTATTTATTATTCCATCAATAAATAAGAAGAGGATGATAACATGCGATGTAATTTGACTATTATGGGTTTGTACAATTAATAAGAAAATTTTAAAAAAAGTTAATATTAGAAGTTATGAAATTTAAGTTTTTAATTTTAGACTTGTATAAGTATTTCTTATATGTAGTTATATAATTTATTATTTAATTTAAAATTATATATTCATTAAATAATTTCCTTAAAATATTATATATAATATAAAATGTAATGATTGATGAGTTTTCATGATATTAAAAAAGTAGAATAATTTGATATAATTCGAAGAGACCATTAAACTAAAATAAATTACAATTCTATATCTTGAAATAAAGTAAAAGGATGCTTAGTTGATGGGTTTGAGAATGAGTTAATGGGTAAAGAATAAAAAATGAGTAAGTTGATTGTTGATTATCATTATAGAGACAATATTTTGATATCTAACTTTTGGGGAATCCTCCATACCCTCCATTTAGAGGTTGCTTGGTTGATGAGTTTGGGAAGGGGTTAATGGATATGGAATGAAAAATAAGTGGTTGATTGTTGATTATGATTATAGGGGTAATGGTTTGATATCTCACTTTGGGGGAATCTTCCATACCCCCCATTTAGTAGAGGAATGAGTTTCATTCCTTAGTAGAGACTCATTTTACTAATTAATTAATTATAATTAAAATATAATTAATTAACTAATTAAAATATAATTAATTTCCA